>NW_023590909.1:3494551-3893084 GCF_014843425.1 Jatropha curcas
TTGAGAAAAGGCAAATGTGAACGCTCATTGTATATATGCTAAAATCAAGTTAGCTTGTAGCTCTTAACTGTGGGTGGATGGCTCGTGGAGGGTGCTGATTGTTGAGCGTGGATTTGTTTATATTCAATCTTCTGCGTGAAAGACCCGATGAGAGTGCGTGATGGTTGTGAGCTCTTTTGTGATATTCAATCTTTCTGCGCGTTGAGAAGAGGACGTCTAGGGGCTGTCTGTATTTCGACCTTTTCTGATGATTCAATCTCGTGCTTGAAAAGGGCGAAATCTGAACGGGTCTTTTAAATGCCTAAGTCAGAGTGCCCCGCGGCACTCATGATCTTCGTAGAGGTTTGGAGCGTCTGTTGTGTGATTTTCAAATGCTTCTGCTTGGAGAAAAGGAAACCTAAGGCGCTCCCTTGTATAGTTCTTGTCAATCGAGGTCGGCTGCTGTTAACTTTGAGTGGGTGACTTGGTGAAGCCGTCTGATTTTGGAGCTAGGTTTTGTGATATTCATTCGTGCTTTAAAAGGGATAAATCGTGAGGCTGACTTTGATATGGCCTGAAAGTCAATGTCGGCTTTAGTTGGTGCTGGTAAAGTTTTGGTGAATGTTGTTGCTGAATGTGAACAAGGGCATTGCGGATGTATTTACTGGGATTCTTCTTTCGTCATGCTGGCAACAGACCCTTTATACCAGTATATTTGCTTTCTTTCTTAGTGTGTTGAGTGGCCTGTCGCAAACTGTGGGTGTGGGGTGACTCGTGGAGCTTCTAAATTTTGAGCTTTTTTTGTGATGTTCAACAGTCATTCTGCTTTGAAAAAGGCAAATCTAAGCGAGTGGCTTTTGTTATGCTGAAAAATCAGATTACGTAGGCTTTAGTTTACTTGGGGTGGATGACCTCGTTGAGTTCTGACGTGTATTGAGCTCTTTTTGTGATGATTAATGCTTTCTGCGTGAGAAAAAGACTCATGAGCGTCTGAGGGTGTTTGGAAGCTCTTCTTGTGATATTCAAATCTTCCTTGCCGTTGAAAAGAGACTGGCATGAGTCTTCTGATTTTGAGCCCTTTTTTCTTTCTGATATTCAATCCTTTTGCTTGAAAAGGGCAAATCTGAGAACTCGTTTTTAAGTGCTTAAATCAAGGTGGGCGACTCATGATCTCTAAATTTTAGGGAAGACTTCTTTTGTGATTTGTCAATACTTCGTACTTGAAGGAGATTAGTATATTATATTATTATTATAATCTGGCTTTTGACTTGTGGATAGGGGTTGGTAGACTCTGATGTTTGGCTTTTTGTGATATTCAATCTATCTGCTTAAAGGGATTCGTAGGCCCTTTGATTGCTGATATGTCTGCTTTAGTTTTTAAATTTGGTGAATGTTAGTTTCCTATGTGACAGCTTGCATAATTTTTGACTTCTTCTTTCCGTCATAAGCTGGCAAGAGTCCTTATAACCAAGTATATTGTGCTTTCTTTTCTTTGTGTGTGAGTGGCTGCATCTGGCAAGACTGTAGGGTGTGTGAAACTCGTGAGCTCTTCTAAAATTTTGAGCTGTTTTGTGATGTCTCACATCTTCATGCGTTGAAAAAGGCCATAATCTAAGCTCCTTTTATAAGTGCTAAAATCAAAGTAAAAGGCATTTAGTTACTTGGGGGTGGATGACTGGCGTGAAGGTTCGATTTAGCTCTTTTGTGAATTCAATCTTCTGCGTGAAAAAGACCGCATGAGCATATAAGGCTGATTTGCTAGCTCTTTTGTGAATTCAATCTTTCGTGCTTGAAAAGGACCTGCGATGAGCTTCTGAATTTTGAGGCCGCTTGTTTATCTAAATATTCAACTTTCTCCTCATGCTTGAAAAGGGCAAAATCTAGACTCGTATTTAGATGCGTAAATCAAGGGGGTCGACTCAATAGATCATATATGTTGAAGCTCGGTTTTATTTTCCTTTTATATCTGCTTTGAAAGGGAACCTAAGCTTCCTTATATTCGTTAAATCAACGGTCGGCTCTGGGTTTAACTTTGAGTGGCGTGAGACGTCGTGAACCTCTGATTTGAGCTGATTTTGTGATATTCAATCTTCGCTTTAAGAGAGGGATATCTGAGCGCTCCTTTTGATATGCTGAAATCAATGTCGGGCTTTAGTTTTAAATTCGGTGAAATGTGTTGCTCTGTGAACAAAGCATTGCATGATTTTGCATCTTTCTTGTCGTCATGCTGGGCATACAGCTCGCTTATAACCGAATATATTTTGCACTTTCTTTTCTTGTGTGTGTGAGTGGCTATCTGGGCAACTGTGGGTGTGTGACTGCTGGAGCTTCGTAATTTTTGAGCTGTTTTGTGACGTGTCAAGTCTTCTGCTTGAAGAAGGGAGAATCTGGGCCTCCTTTTATATGCATAAATCAGGCGTAGGCCTTTAGTTACTTAGGGATTTGACGTCGATGAGCTTCGAGTTGTTTAGCTGGTGATTGTGATGGTTCAATCTTCCTGCGTTTAAAAAGGCGAATCATGAGATATATATATGCTTAAATCAATGTCGGCTATATTTTAAGATTCGGGTGAAGCCGTTGTTGCTCGGAGGTGACACAAGATCGAATTGCTTAATTTTGGAATTTCTTCGTTTCTCATTGCTGGCAACAGCCCTTAACCAGTAATATTTGCTTTCTATTCCATTGCTGCTGGTGTGAGTGCGCTGTCTGGCAAATGCTGGGTGTGTGACTCGTGAGCTTCTATTTTGTGCTATTTTGTGATGTTAATCTCTGCATGAAAAAAGGCAAATTCTAAGTCCTCCTTTTATATGCCTAAATCAAAGTTAGGCTGTAATTTACTTGGAGGTGTGATACTTCGTGAGGGGTTGTTGATTTTGAAGCTCTCTTTGGTGATAATTCAAATCTTCTGCAGTGGACAGAAGACTCATGAGCTCTGAAATTTTGGAAAGCTCTTTTGTGAATAATCAAGTTCTCTGCGTGAAAAAGACTCATGAGCTCTTTTGTGATATCTCAAGTCTTCTGCTTGAAAAAGTACTCGTGGCTTCGTTGATTGTTGAGACCTCTTTGTGATATTCGAAATTTTTCTGCTTGAAAAAGCGCAGAATCTGAGATCCTCCTTTTTCATGATTGAAATAAGTGAATTCATGAGCTTCTAATTTGGGACACTCTAGCTTTTGTGATGTTGCATCTTCTGCGTTGAAAAAGAGTCCTGTGCCTCCTTTATATGCTTAAAATAAACCGTCGATGTTGTTTACTTTGAGTCAGGCAACTCGTGAGCTTCTGATTTTCAGCTATTTTGTTGAATATATCATTCTTTTACTTTAAAAGGGATAATCTGAGGCTCCTTTTATATGCTTAAATCAATGTCGGCTTTGTTTTACTATTGGGTGAGATGTTGGTCTGTATGTGAACAAAGGTTTGGCATAATTTTGAATCCTTGTTTCTGATGTTGGCAACAGCCCTTATACTTTTTGCTTTCACTTTCTAGTGTGTGTGAGCTGGCTGTCTGGCGAACTTTGAGTGTGTGACTCAGTGAGCTTCTTTAATTTTTTGAATGTTTTGTGATGTTCAATCTTCCCTGGCATGAAAGGGGGAATCTGGCCTCCTTTTATATGCTTAAAATCAAAGTCGGCTTTAAGTTTACTTCGATTGGGGTGACCTCCGTGAGCTTCTGGATTTTTAGCTCTTTTGTGATGTTCAATTCTTCTGCTTTAAAGAAGCGCGAAAGTCTGAGCCCCCTTTTATATGTTTAATTGTGGGAGAGATATTGAGTTTGTACGAGTCTGTAGCCTCGCAACTGTCTTAGAACAAGCTTTGCGATAGATTTTGAATCCTTGTTTCTTTCATGCTAGGCAACACCCTTATACCAATATATCTTTGCTTCTTTCTTTTGTGTGTGGGAGTGGCTGTCTGGGCGACTTTGGTGTGTGATCGTGAGCGTTCTAATTTTGAGGCTGTTTTAGTGGTTATTTCAATCTTCTGCTTGAAAAGGCGAATCTGAGGCGTCCTGTTAGTAGCTAAAAGTCAAGGTCGGCTTGTGAGTAGTTTACTTTGGGTGGATACTCGATGAGGGTTCTGATTTGAGCTCTGTTTGTGATATGTTCATCTTCGTGCGTGAAAAAAGAGCTCATGAGCTCGTTCTGTGAATATTCAATGCTTCTGCATGAAAAAGATCATGAGACTGTCTGATTTTGAGTCTGTTTGTGGATATTCCAATTCTCTGCGTGAAAAACGACTCATGAGCTCTTTTGTGATATTAAACTCTCCTGCTTGAAAAAAGGACTCATGAGCTTCTGAATTTGGAGCTCGCTTTGTGATATTCATTCCTTCTGCTTGAGAAAAGCCATCTGAGACTGCCTTTCTGCATGTTAATCAAGGTGGGGGACCTCATGAGCATTCTAGATTTTGAAAGCTCTGTTTGGTGATGGTTCAATATTCTGCTGTGGAAAAATGGGTAACCTAAAGCCTTCCTTTTATATGCTTAAACAAGTTCGATGTAGGTTTTACTTGTGAGTGGGACTCGTCGAACTTCTGATTTTGAGCTATGGTTTTGATAGTTCAATCTTCTGCTTTAAGAGGGAAGGTGAATCTGAAGGCTCCTATTTATATGCTTAAAATTGAATGACGGCTTTAGTTGTGAAAATTCCGGGTGACATTTGTTACGCTGGGGCGTGTGAACAAAGGTTTGCATAATTTGATGTCCCTGTTCTCACACTCAGCCGGCAACAGCCCTTATACGCGGAGTATATTCTTGAGCTTTCCTTACTTGTTGTGTCTGGAGTGGCTGTCTGGCGAACCTTTGGTGGTGTGACTCGTGGGCTTTCCTAATTTTTGTAGCTCCTTTGTGATTGTTCAAGTCTCTTGCGCATGACAAAAAGGGGAATCCAAAGCACCTCCTCTTGTATAATTTGGTCGGTTTTTGTTTTGCTTTTGAATTGGCCGTGAGGCTCGCGAAGCTTCTTGTCTTTTAGCTGGGTTTGTGATGTTCAATCTTCTGTCTTTAAAAGGCGAAAATCTGAGCCTCCCTTTTTATATGCTTATCATCTATGTCGGCTTTATTTTTTATCTGTCGCGATATGTTGTTGCTATGTGAACTAAGCTTTGCAATAAATTTTAATTCTTGTTTCTCAAATGCTTGCAAACAGCCCTATACCAGAATATATGTTGCTTTTTTTTTCTTGTGTGTGTGAGTGGCTGTTCCTGCGAACTCGGGTGGTTTGACTTTCGTGAAGCTTCATTTTGAGCTGTTTTGTGATATTCAATCTTCTGCTTGAAAAAGGCGAATCTGAGCGTCCTTTTATATGCTAAAATCAAGGTCGGCTTTAGTTCACTTTGGGTGCATGACTCATGAGGTTCTAATTTTGAGCTCTTTTGTGATATTCAATCTTCTGCGTGAAAAAGACTCATGAGCTTCTGATTTTGAGCTCTTTTGTGATATTCAATGTTCTGCTTGAAAAAGGCAAATCTGGGACTCCTTTAACATAATTAAATCAAGGTGGGGACTCATGAGCTTCTAATTTTGAGCTCTTTTGTGATGTTCAATCTTCTGCTTGAAAAAGGGAACCTAAGCCTCCTTTTATATGCTTAAAACAAAAGTTCGGCTGCCTGTTTACTTTGAGTGGGGGACTCGATGAACTTCTGATTTTGAGCTATGTTTTGATATTCAATCTTCTTGCTTTTAAAAAGGGATAATCTGAGGCTCCTATTTAATATGCTTTAAATTAATGACCGCTTTAGTTTTTAAAATTCGTGTGAATGTTGTTTGCTGTGTTTAGAACAAAGCTTTGCATAATTTTATCCTTGTTTCTTATTGCTGGGCCAACAGGCCCTATATTACCAGTATATTTGCTTTCTTTCTTGTGTGTACTGAGTGGCTGTTCTGGCGACTGGTTGGGTGACTCGTGGGCTTCTAAATTTTTAGCTCCTTGTGATGTTCAATCTTCTGCATGGAAAAAGGGGAAATCCGCAGCCTCCTTTTATATAACATATCAAGTTCGGTTTTTGTTTAACTTTTGATTGGGTGACTTCGCGGAGCTTCTGTTCTTTTAGGCTTGTTTGTGATTGTTCAATCTCTGCTTTAAAAAAGGCGAAATCTGGCGAATCTGAGCCTCCTTTTATATGCTTATATCAATGTCGGCTTTATTTTTACGTTCGGCGAATGTTGTTGCTATGTGAACTAAGCTTTGCATAATTTTTATTCTTGTTTCTCATGCTTGCAACAGCCCTTATACCAATATATTTGCTTTTTTTCTTGAGTGTGTGAGTGGCTGTCTGGCGAACTTTGGGTGTTTGACTCGTGTGCTTTTAATTTTGAGCTGTTTTGTGATGTTCAATCTTCTGCTTGAAAAAGGGGAATCTGAGCCTCCTTTTATGCGCTTAAATCGAGGTCGGCTGTTGTTTACTTCGAGTGGGTGACTCGTGTCGAGTGGGGTTGACTCGGGTGTTAGCTTCTGATTTTGAGCTATTTTGTGATATTCAATCTTTACATAGCTTTAAAAAGGCAGGAATCTGAGCCTCCTTTTTTTATGCTTTGAATCATGTCGGTTTTTAGTTTTACAATTCGGTGAATGTTGTTGGTATGTGGAACAAAGCTTGGCATAATTTGATCTTGTCTCTCATTTTTTGGCAACAAACCTTATACCAATATATTTTGCTTTCTTTCTTGTGTGTGTGAGTGGCTGTCTGGCGAACTTTGATGGGTGACTTCATAAAGCATCTTGATTTTTGCTCTTGCGATATTCAATCTTCTGCTTGAAAAAGGCAAATCTGTGATTCCTTTTACATGCTTAAATCAAGGTGGGTGACTCGTGAGCTTCTGATTTTTAGTAGTCTTGTGATGTTCAATCTTCTGCTTGAAAAAGGGGAATCTGAGTCTCATTTTATGCGCTTAAATCGAGGTCGGCTGTTGTTGTGTGTGAATGGCTGTTTGGCGAACTTTGGGTGAGTGACTCGTGAGCTTCTGATTTTGAGCTTTTTTGTGATTTTCAATCTTCTGCTTGAAAAGGCGAATCTGCGCCTCCTTTTATATGCTTAAATCAAGGGTAGCTTTAGTTTTACATTTGGTGAATGTTGTTGGTATGTGAACAAAGTTTTGCATAATTTTGATTCTTGTTTTCGATGTTGGCAGCAACCCTTATATATCTGCTTTCTTTTTTGCGTATGTGAGCGGCTGTCTGGCGAACTTTGGGTGGGTGACTCGTAAGCTCTTGATTTTGAGCTGTTTTATAATGTTCAATCTTCTGCTTGAAAAAGGCAAATCTGACCCTCCTTTTATATGCTAAAATCAAGGTCGGCTTTACTTTACTTTGGTTGGATGACTCGTTAGCTTTTGATTTTGAGCTGTTTTGTGATGTTCAATCTTTTTGTGATGTTCAATCTTCTGCTTGGAAAAAGCGATTTGGTTGGATGACTCGTGAGCTTCTTGTTTTGAGCTGTTTTGTGATGTTCAATCTTCTGCTTGAAAAAAGCGAATCTGAGCCTCCTTTTATATATTTGAATCAAGATCGGGTTGAGTTTTACATTCGATGAATGTCATTGGTTTGTGAATAAAGTTTGGCATAATTTTGATCCTTATTTCTCATGTTGGCGAAAGCCCTTGTACCAATATATCTGCTTTCTTTCTTGTGTGTGTGAATGGCTGTTTGGTGAACTTTGGGTGAGTGACTCGTGAGCTTCTGATTTTGAGATTTTTTGTGATTTTCAATCTTCTGCTTGAAAAGGCGAATCTGCGCTTCCTTTTATATGCTTAAATCAAGGGCAGCAGCTTTAGTTTTACATTTGGTGAATGTTGTGGTATGTGAACAAAGTTTTTGCATAAATTTTGAGGTGAATGTTGTTGGTATGTGAACAAAGTTTTGCATAATTTTGATTCTTGTTTTTGATGTTGGCAGCAACCCTTATACTAATATATCTGCTTTCTTTTATTTGCGTGTGAGTGGCTGTCTGGCGAACTTTGGGTGGGTGACTCAGTGAGCTTCAGATTTTGAGCTGTTTTGTGATGTTCAATTTTCTGCTTGAAAAAAGGTGAATCTTAGCCTCCTTTTATTTGGCAATGTTTGCCATTGTGGTAGTTTATGAGCTTAATTATTAGTCAACTGTAGTAATTTTAGATCGTCTTCTTGCATGCAGAGACTTTGATTAGTACAATTAGAAAATGTAACTCAATGAGTTAAGCCAGTAAGATATACTTTTAGTTAAGAATAGGAGTATATATGCTCATTTTTAATTATTAATAATCGTTATAAACTCTCAATTTTTACAAGCAGTAAAGATGGGTACAAAATCTGCTAGATTGAACAAAATGGGCACAAGTTGATTTTGTGGCCCTCGCAAAATCGAGTACCCAAAGTCAAATCTGCATAGAAGACAGACACCCATTTTAGCCAAACTAAACACCTAAAAGTTCCGCTTCTACCGGTGCTTTTACAGTTATAACCTTCCCAGTACACTGTAAGTATCTGTTTTACAGAATAAAGCCTGCCCCACTTTTTTTTATTTGATTTTTTAGTATGATATTAGCTGAAGATGCATTTTTCTCCAATCAAGAGGCATGTCGATCACGATAATGAGACATGATAAATTTTATATTTTATATTTTAATTATTCTAATTTAATTTAATTATGATTAAAAATATTTTTAGGAAAGAGAAAAATATGTATTTTGTTAATGTTCTTTTTTCTTTATGTTTGTATGATTTAATAGATATCTTTTTTGTATGGTTATAGAGAAAATTCAGAGTTCATTTGAAGATGATATAATGTTTTTTTTTTTAAATCTTTTTTACTGAAATTAATTAACTTATTTATTTCAAATTGTAACTTATAATAATGGATAAATAAAATACTTCGTTAAACTGATTAACCGATCAATATTGGATCCTAAAGTGATTTGTTTTGTAATTTTCATTTATTAACTTGGGTTTATTTTATTTTATTTTATTTTTACATCAAATTTCATTAAATTATGGGCTTCTCAGTTGAAAAAGGGTGGTTTTTGAAATTAAAATTGATAATTTTTGTTTTTTTTTTTTGTTATACGATGAGTTTTGAGGAGAGTTTCATTTTAAATAATAATTTTTTTTTTGTTATTGAATTAATTTGTAACTATTATCACTTTAACAAGAAATATAGGACATTTTGATGATCAAGTATTTTTAATTTTTTTGATATTATTTTCTTTTATATTCTAAATTTGTTTGACTTGAAATAAAATATTGTGTATGATATTGAAAAAAAAAAGAACTATTTTTTCGTTTCAGGTCACTTTTGTGGGTTTTTTAAGAATTTGCGTGCGTATATTTTTTTCGTAATGCACCGGATAAGTAATACTGTCACTAGTCAAAGTAAATATCATTATTGATTCAGTTTATTTTTTCATTTCATTTGTTTTACTTAGTAATAACAAATAATTATTTATTATTGTTATTTTTTATTAGTTATTATATAAATATTGATTTGCATATGAGTGAAGTGGATGAAGATCCAGTCGACTTGTTTTTTTTAAAATGTTATATGAATGTTAAAAGTAATAAAATTCAAGAGCAAATCATCATTGAATAATAAAAAAAAGAAAAAAAATATTAAGAAAATTGAAATATTGGAAAAACTAATAAAAACATTATTAAGAATTTCAAAATTCTATGTTTTATCTGCAAATTCTATATATATATGAATGGTAACGAGACATGATAATTTTTATATTTTATTTTTAAAATATTAGAATTTATTTTATTTATAAGTTAAAATATTATTTTTAAATATTAGAATTATTTTTATTTATAAGTTAAAATATTTTTTAGGAGAGATAAAAAATATATATTTTCTTAAATGTTTGTTTTTTCATTTATGTTTGTATTTATTTAATGTTATCTTTTTAAAAATAAATTTTCAAAATAGGAATTTTTTTTTTTAAAATAAATTTTCAAATAGAATTTTTTTTTTTTTTTTTTGTATGGTTATATAGAAAATTCAGAGTTTATTTGAAGATGATACAATGTTTTTTTTTTAAATCTTTTTTACTGAAATTAATTAACTTATTTATTTCAAATTGTAAGTTATAATAATTGATAAATAAAATACCTCGATAAACTGATTAACTGATTAATATTGGGATCTTAAAGTGTTTTGTTTTGTAATTTTCACTTATTAATTTGGCTTTAATTCTTTTTTTTTTGTCTATCGACATCAAATTTCATTTAATTATGGGCTTTTCAATTGAAAAAAAAAGTTGTTTTTGAAATTAAAATTGATAATTTTTGTTTTCTTGTTATGAGTTTTGAGAGGAGTTTTATTTTAAATAATAATTTTTTTATTTTTTTGTTATTGAATTAATTTGTAACTATTATCACTTTAACAAAAAATATACGAAATTTTGATAATCAAGTATTTTTAATTTTTTTCATATTATTTTCTTTTATATTCTAAATCTGTTTGACTTGAAATAAAATAGTGTGTATGATAGTGAAAAAAAAAGAATTATTTTTTTTTTTATTTTAGGTCACTTTTGGGGGTTTTTTAAGAATTTACGTGCGTATATTTTTTTCCTTAATGCACCGGCCGGGATAAGTTAATACCGTCAACTTAGCCAAAGTAAAATATCATTTATTTTGATTTTTTTCATTTCATTTGTTTTATTACCTAGCAATAACAAAATAATTTATTATTATTTTTTTTTTTTATTAGTGGTTATATAAATATTGATTTGCAGATGAGGAAGGGGATGAAGATCCAGCCCGATTGTTTTTTTTTAAATGTTATATGAATGTTAAAAGTAATAAAATTTCAAGAGCAATCATCAATATGAATAATAAAAAGAGAAGAAAAAATGATTAAGAAAATTGAAATATTAGAAAATTATAAAAACATTATTTAAGAATTTCAAAATTTCTATGTTTTATCTGCAAATTCTATAATATATATATGAATTGGTACACGAGACATGACATGATAATTTTTATATTTTATTTTTAAAATATTTGAATTTCTTTTATTTATAAGTTAAAATATTTTTAGGAGAGATAAAAATATATTCTTTTTAAATGTTCTTTTTTCTTTATGTTTCTATGATTTGATGGATACATATTTAAAAAAATAAATTTATAAATAGAATATATATATTTTCTGTATGGTTATAGAAAAAATTCAGAGTTCATTTGAAAATGATGTAATGTTTTTTTTCATATATAATCTTTTTTACTGAAATTAATTAAGTTATTTAGTCTAAATTGTAACTTATAATAATAGAGAAATAAAATACTTCGTTAAAGTGATTAACTGATCAATATTGGATCCTAAAGTGATTTGTTTTGTAATTTTCATTTATTGACTTGGCTTTAATTCTTTTTTTTTTTTTTTTTTTTTTTTTTTGGTCTATCGGACATCAAATTTCATTAAATTATGGACCTATCGACATCAAATTTCATTAAATTATGGACTTTTCAGTTGAAAAAATGGTTGTTTTTGAAATTAAAATTGATAGTTTTTGTTTTCTTGTTATAGGTTGAGTTTTGAGAAGAGTTTTATTTTAAATAATAATTTTTTTATTTTTTTTGGTTATTGAATTAAATTTTAACTATTATCACTTTAACAAGAAATATACGACATTTTGATGATCAAGTATTTTTAATTTTTTTGATATTATTGTCTTTTATATTTTAAATTTATTTGACTTGAAATAAAATAGTGTGTATGATATAAAAGAACTTTTTTTTTTTCGTTTTAGGTCACTTTTGGCGGTTTTTTAAGAATTTGTGTGCATATATTTTTTTCCTTAATGCACCGTGTGAGTAATACCGTTACTAGCCAAGTAAATATCATTATTGTTTCATATTATTTTTTCATTTCATTTGTTTTACCTAGAAATAACAAATAATTTATTATTATTATTATTTTTTATTAGTGGTTATATAAATATTGATTTGCAGATGAGTGAAAGGGATGAAGATCCGGTCGACTTGTTTTTTTTTTAAATGTTATATGAATGTTAAAAGTAATAAAATTCAAGAGCAAATCATCATTAAATAATAAAAAAGAGAAAAAATTATTAAGAAAATTGAAATATTAGAAAAATTAATAATGTTCATTGAATAATAAAAAAGCGAGAAAAAATGATTAAGAAAATTGAAATATTGAAATATAGAAAAATCTATAAAAACATTTATTAAGAATTTCAAAAATTCTGTGTTTTATTTTGCCAAATTCTATATATATATATATATAATATATATATATAATATATATATATATATATATATATTTGAATTGTAATGAGACATTGATAATTTTATATTTATTTTAAAAATATTGAATTATTTTATTTATAAGTTAAAATATTTTTAGGGGAGAGATAAAAATATGTTATTTTTTAAATGTTCTTTTCTTTATGTTTCTATGATTTTGATGGATATATATTAAAAAAAATAAATTCTCAAATAGATAATATATATTTTTGTATGATTAATCAGAAAAATATCAAAGTTTCATTTTAAGATTGATGTAATTTTTTTTATATATATATAATCTTTTTTACTGGAAAATATAATCTTTTTTACTGAAATTAATTAAGTTATTTAGTCTAAATTGTAACTTATAATAATAGAGAAATAAAATACTTAGATAAACTGATTAACAGATCAATATTGGAATTCTAACATGATTTATTTTGTAATTTTTATTTATTGATTTGGCTTTTTTTTTTTTTGTCCATCAATTTCATTAAATTATGGGATTTTCAATTGAAAAGAAGGGTTGTTTTTGAAATTAAAATTGATAATTTTTATTTTTTTCAAATGGATTTTTTTTTTTTTATGTTTATAGAGAAAATTCAGAGTTCATTTAAGATGATAAAATGTTTTTTTTTTAATCTTTTTTATTGAAATTAATTAACTTATTTATTTCAAATTGTAACTTGTAATAATAGATAAATAAAATACTTTGATAAACTGATTAACTGATCAATATTGGGATCCTAAAATGATTTGTTTTGTAATTTTCATTTATTAACTTGGCTTTAATTCTTTTTTTTTTTTTTTGTCTATGGACATCAAATTTCATTAAATTTTGGGATTTTCAGTTGAAAAAAGGGTTGTTTTTTAAATTAAAATTGATAATTTTTGTTTTCTTGTTATACGTTGAGTTTTGAGTTTTGAGAAGTGTTTTATTTTAAATAATAATTTTTTATTTTTTTTTATTGATTTAATCTGTTATTATTATCACTTTAACAAGAAATATATGATATTTTGATGATTAAGTTTTTTTAATTTTTTTGACGTTATTTTCTCTTATATTCTAAATGTGTTTTGGCTTGAAAGAAAATAGTCTTTATGATATTAAAAAAAAAAAAAAAAGCAAAATAGTCTTTATTGCATATTAAAAAAAAAAAAAAAAGAAAAATAGTCTATATCTTTTATTTTAGTCACTTTTGGACGCGTCTTTTAAGAAATTTGCAGCTGCCATATATTTTTTTCCTTAATGGATTGGGTTAAATGTATATCCGTCCACTAGCCAAAGTGCAATATCATTTATTGATTTAGATTATTTTTTCATTTCATTTGTTTTACCTTAGCCAGCCTAAAAAAATAATTTATGTCATTATTTTTCGTTAGTTTGGTTTGTTATAAAAATTGATTTGTAGCATGAGTGAAGGAGTGAAGATCGAGTCTCGACTTGTTTTTTTTTTTTTAAATGTTATAGCTTGAATGTTCAAAAGTCACAAAATTGAAGAGCCAATCATCACTTGAATAATACAAAAAGAGAATAAATATTAAGAAAAGTGACAATATTAGAAAAATTAATAAAAATATTATTTATGAATTTCAAAATTTCTATATTTCTATTTTGTAATAAATATATATATAATGAATGATAATGACGGCATGAATCTTTTATATTCTTATTTTTTAAATATTCAAATTTATTTTAATTAAATTCTAAAAATCAGTTGTAGGAAAGAGCATGAAAATATGCTATTTTTTTAATGTCCTTTTTCTTCTATGTTTGTATGATCTTCATTAATATATGTTTTAAAAATAACATCTTTTTAATAAGAATATATACTTTTTTCTGTATGCGTTATTAGAGAACAATTCAAAAGATTTTTTTAAATTCTTTTTTACTGAAATTACATTAACTTTTTTATTTTTAAATTGAACTTTATAACTAATGCGATAAAATTTGTTTCTTTAACTATCAATAATGAAAATTCCTAACACGATTGTTTTGTAATTTTCATTTATTGATTTTGCGTTTTTTTTTTTTTTTTTTGGTTCATCAGACAATTTTTTTTTTTTTTTTTGTTCATCAGACATCAAATTTCATTAAATTATAGAATTTTCAATTGAAAAAGGGGTTGTTTTTTAAATTAAAATTGATAATTTTTGTTTTCATTTTATACATTGTGTTTTGAGAAGAGTTTTATTCTAAATAATAATTTTTTTTTGTTATTGAATTAATTTATAACTATTATCACTTTAACAAAAAATAGATGACATTTTGATGATAAAGTAATTTTAATTTTTTTGATATTTTTTTCTCCTATATTTTTTAATGCACTGGGTAAGTAACACTGTCACTAGCCAAAGTGAATATCATTATTGATTCAGATTATTTTTTTCATTTCATTTTTTTTACCTAGCAAGAAAAAACAATTTATCATTTTTTATTGGTAGTTAATAAATATTGATTTGCAATAGAGTGAAGTGAGACTGTTTTCTTAAAATGTTATAATTGAATGTTAAAATTCATATAATTAAAGAGCAAATCATCATTGAATAATAAAAAAGAGAAAAAAATAATTAAGAAAAGTGAAATATTAGAAAAATTAATAAAAACATTATTAGAATTTCAAAATTTTATGTTTTATTTTATATAATTTTATATATGTATATATATATGCAAGATAATGGAGACATAGACTTAATTTTCCTTATATTTTTTATTTTTTAAATATTCAAATTTATTTTACATTATAATTAAAAATATTTTAGCGAGAGAGATAAAAATAACTTTCTTTTTATTATCTCTTTTTTTCTATCGTTTGTATGACTTTGATTACATATATGTTATTAAAAATAAATTTCTTTTTTCTTTATGTTTGTATGATTTGATACATATATGTTTAAAAATAAATTTTCAAATAGAATATATATATTTTTTGTATGGTTATAGAAAAAAATTCAGGGTTTATTTAAAGATAATGTAATGTTTTTTTTTTTCTTTTTTATTGAGATTAATTAACTTATTTATTTTAAATCGTAATTTATAATAATAGAGAAATAAATATTTAGATAAACTGATTAGCTGATCAATATTGGAATTCTAACATGATTTATTTTGTAATTTTCATTTATTAACTTGATTTTAATCTTTTTTTTTTGGGCCCACCGACATCAAATTTCATTAAATAATGGAATTTTCAATTGAAAAAAAGAGTTGTTTTTGAAATTAAAATTGATAATTTTTATTTTCTTGGTATACGTTGAGTTTTAAGAAGAATTTTATTCTAAATGATTATTTTTTATATTTTTGTTATTGAATTAGTTTATAACTATTATCACTTTAACAAGAAATAGATGATATTGTGATGACTAAGTATTTTTAATTTTTTTTTTATTTTTTTTTCCTATATTCTAAATCTGTTTCGCTTGAAAAAAATAGTGTTTATCATATTGAAGAAAAAGAACTATATTTTTGTTTTAGGTCACTTTTGAGGTTTCAGAATTTGTGTGCACTTTTTCTTTAATATGCTTGGTAAGTAATATTGTCACTAGCCAAAGTAAATATCATTATTTTTTCATTTCATTTTATTTTTTTTTACTTAGTTGTAAAAAATAATTGATCATTTTTTATTAGTGGCTATATAAATATTGATTACAGTTGAGTTGAAGATTGAGTGATGACTTAATTTTTTTAAAATGTTATAATTGAATGTTAAAATGATTTCTTTTGTAATTTTTATTTATTGACTCGGCTTTAACTTTTTGTGGGATTTTCAGTGAAAAAAGGGTGGTTTTTGGAATTAAAAACGATAATTTTTGTTTTCTTAGTATGCGTTGAGTTTTGAGAAGAGTTTTATTCTAAATAATAATTTTTCATTTTTTTGTAATTGAATTAATTTGTAACTATTATCACTTTAACAAGGAATAGATGACATTTTGATGATCAAGTATTTTTTAATTTTTTTTATATTATTTTTTCTTATATTCTAAATCTGTTTCACTTGAACTATTTTTTTTAACTTTTTTTTATATATATTTTTTCTTACTATTCTAAATCGTGCTTTCACTTGAAAAAAATTTAGTGTTTATCAGATTGAAGAAAAATAACTATATTTTTGTTTTAGGTCACCTTTTGAGGCTTTCAGGAATTTTGTGTGGCACTTTTTCTTTAAATACGCTTTGGTAAGTAATATTTGTCAACTTCTAGCCAAAGTAAAATATCATTATTTTTTCATTTCATCTTCATTTTTTTTTACTTAGATTGCTAAAAAATAATTGAACTATTTTTTATTAGTGGTCTATATAAATATTGACCCAAATGATGGCGCACGCTAGCCGCAAACTCGAGCCCCACCGACCCTGCACCGACCTCTCACGAGTCCATGACCTCGTTTAGGCGCGTAGTTCTCTGTTTTTCCTTTTCGCCTCTCTTCATAGTCTCACGTGCCAACTAGGGGCTTTAGTTCGCCGCTTTCATTTCTACGCTGATTCCGCCAGCCGTCATCCCCCTTCTTCCCTATGTAATCACCCGCCCCTCCAACATTACTTAAACCCTAACCCTAATTCTAAAACTCTATTTTGTTTAATGCGCTCGTTCTTCACACCACCGAGCTTTCAAGACTCCAATCTTCCACTTCGACCAATGGGAGGCGTTGAAGGAAAAGATTAGCAAGAAAATAGAGACCTGGGGACGCTCCGTCGCGTCGTTTCAGAAGTCAGATCGATCAACTTCACAAGCACTCGTCGCAAATACTCACCGGCGTCAATCCTTGCTCTCAAGAAATGGTGCTTATCGTAGTTAATTGCAGAATTCTTAAAGTATCGAAAATAACAGTCGAAAGCTTGAATTACACCAATCAGAGGAGACATTGCTTTCTAGATTCGGTTCGTTTCACGAGTGCTCTGTTTAGTTTAGCAGCCTTAAAGCGCTCTGTTTAGTTTAGAGCCTTAAAGGGCAATCAGTTATTTATTTTGTACTAGAAGTTGCTATCCATGTTTAATTCAAATCCTGGGGCATTAAGATATTCAATAGGGTTCTTTCTCTATTCCGCTTGTTCTGTTTGTATTTTTGGTTCTTAGGACGGTATATATATATAACTACATAAATCATTTTTGGAGTAGTAAATTATGTTTTTTCTAATGCATCATGGATATGGAATTTCTTTGATCACGACTTCCTAAATTGAATTTTACTATGTATGGTTCACAGGATAGTGCTATGATTGGTATTTGAATTCTAACGCGTGAATTCTAACGCGTCTTAAAATCATGCGAAAATGTGAATTAAGATTTTGTTCAAGGTTCTAAAAGCTTCAAACTTGCTTGAGTTGTCTATTGGGGTTACATTTTCTGTTTTTCTTATCTCAGGAGAACGATTATCTCAGGAGAACGAGAGGTTTGAATAACAATTGGAAAGTTGGAACTCAAGACCATAAGTGATCTAAAGAAAGATTCTGTTGCTTTCCATGAGATGATTATCTCGAGCAATGGTGATCTTGGAGAATGGTTACAAAAGATGTCATCCATCCTTATGAATTTGAAGGACTACGTTGAAATGGGAAACCCTGAAGCTGATAATTCCGAGGCTGAAAAGAGTTCATTTAAGCACAGATCTCCCGTTATCCCAGATGATTTTCGATGCCCAATTTCTCTAGAACTAATGAAAGATCCTGTGATTGTCTCTACTGGACAGGTTTGGCTACGACTTGTGTCATAATTCGTTGCTTTGTAAATTTTTAGTGGCCATTGTTCATAAATTGTCTTCATTCTGCAGACCTATGAAAGATCGTGCATCCAAAAATGGCTAGATGCAGGACACAAGACTTGTCCAAAGACACAGCAAACACGGTTGCATACTGCTCTAACACCTAATTATATTTTGAAGAGTTTGATGGCATTGTGGTGTGAAAGCAATGGTGTTGAGCTGCCTAAACAACAAGGATGTGTCGTGTGGAAAGCAATGGTGTTGAGCTGCCTAACACAACAAGGAGGTTATAGAAAAAAAAAAATATGGAAAAAAAATTGGAACCAGTTTTTCAGATTGTGATCGAATTGCTATTGTTGCCTTATTAGAGAAATTGGCAAATGGGAATCCAGAACAACAAAGAGCAGCTGCTGGAGAGCTACGTTGGCTAGCAAAGCGGAATGCTGATCCTGGTATGTACTTATGGTGAAGAAAGTGTTAGTGGCTGTTTCTCACGATACGTTACATATGATCCTTGTGTGTACATAATTTGGCATGAAGCACAATAAAGTGTTAGGATCGTCGTTATTATTGTTCATCATCAATGTACCATGAAGTATGTTGTTAGTATTACATATGATCTTGCCTCCTTGTTTATCATGCTGGCAAAAACCCTTATACCAATATATTTGCTTTCTCGTGTGTGTGAGTGGCTGTCAAGCGAACTTTTGGTGTGTGACTTGTGTGATTCTGATTTTGAGCTCTTTTGTGATGTTCAATCTTCCGCTTGAAAAAGGGGAATCTGAGCCTCCTTTTATACGCTTAAATCAAGGTCGGGTTTAGCATTACATTCGTTGAATGTTGTTGGTATGTGAACAAAGCTTGGCATAATTTTGATCCTTGTTTCTCATGCTGGCAACAGCCCTTATACCAATAGTTTCTCATGCTGGCAAGAGCCCTTATACCAATAAATTGGTGCTTGTACTTTTTCTATGTGTAGTGTGAGTGCTGTTGGCAACTTTGGTTTTGTGTGAACTCGTGAGCCTTACTAAATTTTGAGCTGTTTTGATGATATTCAATTTTATGGCTTGATGAAAGGCCGAATCTGGCCTCTTTTTATATGCTTAAAGATCAATGTCGGCTTTAGTTTACTTTGGGTGGGGGTCACTCAGTTGAAGGCTTTTGGTCTTTGAGGCACTTTTTGTGATATTCAAATCTTGCTGCTTGAAAAGAGACAAAATCGGTGAGACTCCTTTTACAATGCAATTAATCATTTCGGCTTTACTTTACATTCGGATTGAATGTCGATTGCTGTGCGTGGAACTACTGCTTTGCATAATTTTGATCCTTGTTCTTCATGTTAGGCAACCAGCCCTTATACCGAATATATTTGTTTTCTTTCTTGTGTGTGGTGAGTGTGAGTGGCTGTCTGGCGAACTTTGGGTGTGTGACTCGTGAGCTTCTAATTTTGAGCTGTTTTGTGATGTTCAATCTTCTGCTTGAAAAAGGCGAACCTGAGCCTCCTTTTATATGATAAAATCAAGGTCGGCTTTAGTTCACTTTGAGTGCATGACTCATGAGGTTCTGATTTTGAGCTCTTTTGTGATATTCAATCTTCTGCGTGAGAAAGACTCATGAGCTCTTTTGTGATATTCAATCTTCTGCTTGAAAGAGACTCATGAGCTTCTGATTTTGAGCCCTTCTCTGATATTCAATCCTCTGCTTGAAAAGGGGCAATCCTCATGCTTGAAAAGGGCAAATCTGAGCGACTCACGTTTTAAAATGCTTAATCAAGGTGGGGCGACTCATGATCTACGATAATTTTGAGCTCTTTTGTGATTTTCAATCTTCATGGTTGAAAAGAGGGACCCGTGCGAGCCTCCTTATTATATTCTTAAATCAAGGTCGGCTGCTGTTTACTTTTGAGTGGGTGACTCGTGAGCCTTCTGATTTTTGACGCTATTTTGTGAATATTCAATCAATCTTCTGCTTTAAATAGGCGGATAATAATCAGAGGCTGCCTATTATGATGCTTAAATCAAATGCTCGGCTTTAGTTTCTAATTCGGTTGAATGTTGTTGCTATGTGAACAGAGCATTGCATAATTTTGATTCTTCTTTCTCATAGGCTGGCAACACCCCCTCCTTATACGCTAGTTATATATGGGCTTTCTTTCTTGTGTGTGTGAGTGGCTGTCTGGCAAAACTGTGGGTGTGTGAACTCGTGAGCTTCTAATTTTGAACGCTGTATCATTGTGATGTTCAATCTTCTGAATTGAAAAAAGGCAAAATCTAAGCCCCCTCTCCCCCCCCCCCACCCCCCCCCCCCCCCCCCCCCCTCCTTTAAAAGGCAAATCTAAGCCTCCTTTTATATGGTAAAATCAAAGTAGGCTTTAGTTTACTTGGGGTGGATGACTCGTGAGGTTCTGATTTTGAGCTCTTTTGTGATATTCAATCTACTGCTTTAAAAGGGATAATCAGAGGCTCCTATTATATGCTTAAATCAATGTCGGCTTTAGTTTTAAATTCGGTGAATGTTGTTGCTATGTGAACACAGCATTGCATAATTTGATTCTTCTTTCTCATGCTGGCAACACCCCTTATACCAGTATATTTGCTTTCTTTCTTGTGTGTGTGAGTGACTGTCTGGCAAACTGTGGGTGTGTGACTCGTGAGCTTCTAATTTTGGGCTGTTTTGTGATGTTCAATCTTCTGCTTGAAAAAGGCAAATCTAAGCCTCCTTTTATATGGTAAAATCAAAGTAGGCTTTAGTTTACTTGGACTTGGGGTGGATGACTCGTGAGGTTCTGATTTTTGAGCTCTTTTGTGATATTCAATCTTCTGCGTGAAAAGACTCATGAGCGTCTGATTTTTGAGGCTCTTTGTGATATTCAATCTTACTGCTTGAAAGAGACTCATGAGTTGTCTGAATTTTGAGGTTCTTTTGATGATATTCAAATCTTCTGCTTGAAAAGTAGACTCAAATGAGCTTCTGATTTTGAGCCCTTTCTGATATTCAAGTCCTGCTTGGCTTGAAAGGGCTAATCTGAGACTCATTTTTAATATGCTTAAATCAAGGTGGGGTGACTCAAGATCTTCTAATTTTGAAGGGGCTCATTTTGTGATGTTCAATCTTCTGCTTGAAAAAAGGTAACCGCTTAGCCTCCTTTTTATATGCTTAAATCAAGTCGGCTGCTGTTACTTTGAGTGGGTGACTGCGGAGTCTCCTATTTTGATGCTATTTTGTGATATTCAATCTTTCTGGCTTTAAAAAAGGGATAAATCTGGAGGCTCCTTTGATATGCTGAATATGCAATCGTCGGCTTTAGTTTTTAAATTGCGGGTGATGATTGTTGCTAATGTGAACAGGCAATTGCATAAGTTTGATTCTTTCTATTTCTCATTAGCTGCAATCAGCCCTTATACGGAGTATATTTGCTTTTTAGTTCTTGTGTGTCGTGCGTGGCTGTCTGGCAAACTGTGGGTGTGTTGACTTGTGAGCTTTAAATTTTGAGCTGTTTTTTTGTGATGTTCAATCTTCTGCTTGAAAAAGGCAAATCTAAGCCTCATTTTATATGCTAAAATCAAAGTAGGCTTTAGTTTACTTGGGGTGGATGGCTCGTGAGGTTCTGATTTTGAGCTATTTTTTGATATTCAATCTTCTGCGTGAAAAAGACCCATGAGCGTCTGATTTTGAGCTCTTTTGTGATATTCAATCTTCTGCTTGAAAGAGACTCTAGGGCTTCTGATTTTGAGCCCTTTTCTGATATTCAATCCTCTGCTTGAAAAGGGCAAATCTGAGACTCGTTTTAAATGCCTAAATCAAGGTGGGCGACTCATGATCTTCTAATTTTGAGCTCTTTTGTGATTTTCAATCTTCTGCTTGAAAAAGGGAACCTAAGCCTCCCTTTATAAATCTTCTGCTTGAAAAAGGTAACCTGAGCCTCCTTTTATATGCTTAAATCAAGGTCGGCTGCTGTTTACTTTGAGTGGGTGACTCGTGAGCCTCTGATTTTAAGCTATTTTGTGATATTCAATCTTCTGCTTTAAAAGGGATACTGTGAGGCTCCTTTTATATGCTTAAATCAATGTCAGCTTTAGTTTGTTGCTATGTGAACAAAGCTTTGCATAATTTTGATTCTTGTTTCTCATGCTGGCAACAGCCCTTATACCAGTATATTTGCTCTTTTGTGATGTTCAATCTTCTGCTTGAACAAGGGGAATCTGTGTCTCATTTTACATGATTAAATCAAGGTGGGTGACTCGTGGGCTTCTAATTTTGAGCTCCTTTGTGATGTTCAATCTTCTGCATGAAAAAAGGGAATCTGAGCCTCCTTTTATATGCTTTATATGCTTAAATCAAGGTCGGTTTTTGTTTACTTTGATTAGATGACTCGCGAGCTTCTGATTTTTAGCTGGTTTGTGATGTTCAATCTTCTGCTTTAAAAAGGCGAATCTGAGCCTCCTTTTATATTCTTATATGAATGTCGGCTTTATTTTTACATTCGGTGAATGTTATATGAATGTCGGCTTTTATTTTTACATTCGGTTTTGAATGTTTTTTGCTATGTGGAACAAAGCTTTTGTGATGTTCAATCTTCTGCTTTAAAAAGGCGAATCTGAGCCTCCTTTTATATTCTTATATGAATGTCGGCTTTATTTTTACATTCGGTGAATGTTTTTGCTATGTGAACAAAGCTTTGCATAATTTTGATTCTTGTGTCTCATGCTGACAACAGCCCTTATACCAATATATTTGCTTTCTTTCTTGTGTGTGAGTGGCTGTCTGGTGAACTTTGGGTGTGTGACCCGTAAGCTTCTAATTTTGAGCTGTTTCGTGATGTTCAATTTTCTGCTTGAAAAAGGCGAATCTGAGCCTCGTTTTATATGCTAAAATCAAGGTCGGCTTTAGTTTACTTTGGGTGGATGACTCGTGAGGTTCTTATTTTGAGCACTTTTGTGATATTCAAACTTCTGCGTGAAAAAGACTCATGAGCTTTGATTTGATATTCAATCTTCTGCTTGAAAAAGACTCATGAAGCTCTGATTTTGAGCTCTTTTGTGATATTCAATCTTCTGCTTGAAAAAGGCAAATATGAGACTCCTTTTACATGCTTAAATCGAGGTGGGTGACTTTTGAGCTTCTAATTTTGAGCTCTTTTGTGATGTTCAAACTTCTGCTTGAAAAAGGGAATCTGGGCCTCCTTTTATATGGTTAAATGAAGGTCGACTGTTGTTTACTTTGAGTGGGTGACTCGTGAGCTTCTGATTTTAAGCTATTTTGTGATTTTCAATCTTCTGCTTTAAAAGGGATAATCTGAGGCTCCTTTTATATGCTTAAATCAATGTCGGCTTTTGTTTTACATTCGGTGAATGTTGTCGGTATGTGAACAAAGCTCGGCATAATTTTGATCCTTGATTCTCATGCTGACATCAGCCTTTATACCAATATATTTGCTTTCTTTCTTGTGTGTGTGAGTGGCTGTATGGTGAACTTTGGGTGTGTGACTCGTGAGCTTCTAATTTTGATCTGTTTTGTGATGTTCAATCTTCTGCTTGAAAAAGGCGATTCTGAGCCTCCTTTTATATGCTAAAATCAAGATTGGCATTAGTTTACTTTGGGTGGATGACTCTTGAGGTTCTGATTTTGAGCTCTTTTGTGATGTTCAATCTTTTGCTTGAAAAAGACTCACGAGGTTTTGACTTTGAGCTCTTTTGTGATATTCAATCTTCTGCTTGAAAAAGACTCACGAGCTTCTGATTTTGAGCTCTTCTGTGATATTCAATCTTCTGCTTTAAAAAGGCAAATCTGAGACTCCTTTTACTTGCTTAAATCAAGGTGGGTGACGTGGAGCTTCTCTTTTTTAGCTCTTTTGTGATGTTCAATCTTCTGCTTGAACAAGGGGAATCTGAGTCTCCTTTTACATGATTAAATCAAGGTGGGTAACTTGTGGGCTTCTAATTTTGAGTTCCTTTGTCATGTTCAATCTGCTGCATGAAAAAAGGGAATCTGAGCCTCCTTTTATATGCTTTATATGCTTAAATCAAGGTCGGTTTTTGTTTACTTTGATTAGATGGCTCGCGAGCTTCTGATTTTTAGCTGGTTTGTGATGTTCAATCTTCTGCTTAAAAAAGGCGAATCTGAGCCTCCTTTTATATTCTTATATGAATGTCGGCTTTATTTTTACATTCGGTGAATGTTAAAAAAGGCGAATCTTGAGCGCTCCGTTTTATATTTCTTATAGTGAACTGTCGGCTTTAGGTTTTTTACATTCGGTGGGTTGAATGTTTGTTGGCTATGTGAACAAAGCTTTGGGCATAATTTTTGATTCTTGTTTCCTCATGGACTGGCAACAGCCCTTATATCAATAATATTGTTTTGCTTTTTTTCTTTGTGTGGTGAGTGGCTTCTGGCGAACTTTGGGTGTGTGACTCGTGAGCTTTTCTAATTTTGTTTCTTGTGTGTGAGTGGCTGTCTGGCGAACTTTGGGTGTGTGACTCGTGAGCTTCTAATTTTGAGCTGTTTTGTGATGTTCAATCTTCTGCTTGAAATGGCGAATCTGAGCCTCCTTTTATATGCTTAAATCAAGGTCGGTTGTTGTTTACTTTGGGTGGGTGACTCATGAGGTTCTGATTTTGAGCTCTTTTGTGATATTCAATCTTCTGCTTGAAAAAGACTCATGAGGTTCTGATTTTGAGCTCTTTTTCTGATTTTTAGCTCTTTTGTGATATTCAATCTTCTGCTTGAAAAGACTCGTGAGCTTCTGATTTTGAGCTTTTTTGTGATATTCAATCTTCTATTTGAAAAAGGCAAATCTGAGACTCCTTTTACATGCATAAATCAAGGTGGGTGACTTGGAGCTTCTCATTTTTAGCGCTTTTGTGATATTCAATCTTCTGCTTGAACAAGGGGAATCTGAGGCTCCTTTTACATGCTTAAATCAAGGTGGGTGACTCGTGGGCTTCTAATTTTAAGGTCCTTTGTGATGTTCAATCTTCTGCATGAAAAAGGGGAATCTGAGCCTCCTTTTATATGCTTAAATCAAGGTCGGCTGTTGTTTACTTTGAGTGGGCGACTCGTGAGCTTCTGATTTTGAGCTATTTTGTGATATTCAGTCTTCTGCTTTAAAAAGGATAATCTGAGGCTCCTTTTATATGCTTAAATCAATGTTGGCTTTTGTTTCACATTCGGTGAATGTTGTCGGTATGTGAACAAAGCTTGGCATAATTTTGATCCTTGTTTCTCATGTTGGCAACCGCCCTTATACCAATGTATTTGCCTTCTTTCTTTTGTGTGTGAGTGGCTGTCTTGCGAACTTTGGGTGTGTGACTCGTGAGCTTCTAATTTTGAGCTGTTTTGTGTTGTTCAATCTTCTGCTTGAAAATGTCGAATCTGACCCTCCTATATGCTAAAATCAAGGTCGTTTTTAGTTTACTTTGGGTGGATAACTCGTGAGGTTCTGATTTTGAGCTCTTTTGTGATATTTTATCTTCTGCTTGAAAAAGACTCATGAGCTTCTGATTTTGAGCTCTCTTGCGATATTCAATCTTCTGCTTGAAAAAGGCAAATCTGTGATTCCTTTTACATGCTTAAATCAAGGTGGGTGATTTTGAGCTCTCTTGGCGATATTCATCTTCTGCCTTGAAAAAGGTCAAATCTGTGAATTTCCTTTTTAACATGCTTAAATCAAAGGTGGGTGAGCTCGTGAGCTTTTGATTTTTAGTAGGATTGTTGTGATGTTTCAATCTTCCTGCGTTGAAAAGGGGAATCTGAGCTCCTTTTATGGCGCTTTAAATCGAGGTCGGCGTGTTGTTTAACTTCGAGTGGGGTGACTCGTGTGCTTCTGATTTGTGATGCGTTTGTGATGATTCCGCATCTTCTGCTTCTAAAAAAGGGAGAATGCTGAGGCCATATTCCTTTTTTTTATGCTCTGAATCAATGTCGGTTTTTAGTTTTAGCATTCGGGTGAATGTTGTTAGGTATGTGAACACAGCTGTGGCAGATAATTTTGATGCTTGTCTCTCATTTTGGCAAACAACACGTTATACCGAATATAATTTGCTTTCTTATTCTTTCTTGTGATGTGTGAGTGGGCGTGTCTGGCGAACTTGGGTGGGTTGATTCATAATAGCTTCTTGATTTTGAGCTGTTTTTATGATGTTGTTTCAGATCTTCTGCTTGAAAAAGGGCAAATCTGAGCCTCCTTTTAATAATGGCTTAAATCAAGTCGCTTTAAACTTTACTTTGGTTGGATGACGTCGTGAGGCTTCTGATGTTTGAGCTGTTTTGTGATGTTTCAAATCTTCCTGGGCTTGAAAAAAAAAAAGCGATTTGGTTGTGTGTGTGAATGGCTGTTTGGCGAACTTTGGGTGAGTGACTCGTGAGCTTCTGATTTTGAGCTTTTTTGTGATTTTCAATCTTCTGCTTGAAAAGGCGAATCTGCGCCTCCTTTTATATGCTTAAATCAAGGGTAGCTTTAGTTTTACATTTGGTGAATGTTGTTGGTATGTGAACAAAGTTTTGCATAATTTTGATTCTTGTTTTCGATGTTGGCAGCAACCCTTATATATCTGCTTTCTTTTTTGCGTATGTGAGCGGCTGTCTGGCGAACTTTGGGTGGGTGACTCGTAAGCTCTTGATTTTGAGCTGTTTTATAATGTTCAATCTTCTGCTTGAAAAAGGCAAATCTGACCCTCCTTTTATATGCTAAAATCAAGGTCGGCTTTACTTTACTTTGGTTGGATGACTCGTTAGCTTTTGATTTTGAGCTGTTTTGTGATGTTCAATCTTCTGCTTGGAAAAAGCGATTTGGTTGGATGACTCGTGAGCTTCTTGTTTGTGATGTTCAATCTTCTGCTTGGAAAAAGCGATTTGGTTGGATGACTCGTGAGCTTCTTGTTTTGAGCTGTTTTGTGATGTTCAATCTTCTGCTTGAAAAAAGCGAATCTGAGCCTCCTTTTATATATTTGAATCAAGATCGGGTTGAGTTTTACATTCGATGAATGTCATTGGTTTGTGAATAAAGTTTGGCATAATTTTGATCCTTATTTCTCATGTTGGCGAAAGCCCTTGTACCAATATATCTGCTTTCTTTCTTGTGTGTGTGAATGGCTGTTTGGTGAACTTTGGGTGAGTGACTCGTGAGCTTCTGATTTTGAGATTTTTTGTGATTTTCAATCTTCTGCTTGAAAAGGCGAATCAATCTTCTGCTTGAAAAGGCGAATCTGCGCTTCCTTTTATATGCTTAAATCAAGGGCAGCTTTAGTTTTACATTTGGTGAATGTTGTTGGTTTGTGAACAAAGTTTTGCATAATTATGATTCTTGTTTTTGATGTTGGCAGCAACGGTGAATGTTGTTGGTATGTGAACAAAGTTTTGCATAATTTTGATTCTTGTTTTTGATGTTGGCAGCAACCCTTATACTAATATATCTGCTTTCTTTTATTTGCGTGTGAGTGGCTGTCTGGCGAACTTTGGGTGGGTGACTCAGTGAGCTTCAGATTTTGAGCTGTTTTGTGATGTTCAATTTTCTGCTTGAAAAAAGGTGAATCTTAGCCTCCTTTTATTTGGCAATGTTTGCCATTGTGGTAGTTTATGAGCTTAATTATTAGTCAACTGTAGTAATTTTAGATCGTCTTCTTGCATGCAGAGACTTTGATTAGTACAATTAGAAAATGTAACTCAATGAGTTAAGCCAGTAAGATATACTTTTAGTTAAGAATAGGAGTATATATGCTCATTTTTAATTATTAATAATCGTTATAAACTCTCAATTTTTACAAGCAGTAAAGATGGGTACAAAATCTGCTAGATTGAACAAAATGGGCACAAGTTGATTTTGTGGCCCTCGCAAAATCGAGTACCCAAAGTCAAATCTGCATAGAAGACAGACACCCATTTTAGCCAAACTAAACACCTAAAAGTTCCGCTTCTACCGGTGCTTTTACAGTTATAACCTTCCCAGTACACTGTAAGTATCTGTTTTACAGAATAAAGCCTGCCCCACTTTTTTTTATTTGATTTTTTAGTATGATATTAGCTGAAGATGCATTTTTCTCCAATCAAGAGGCATGTCGATCACGATAATGAGACATGATAAATTTTATATTTTATATTTTAATTATTCTAATTTAATTTAATTATGATTAAAAATATTTTTAGGAAAGAGAAAAATATGTATTTTGTTAATGTTCTTTTTTCTTTATGTTTGTATGATTTAATAGATATCTTTTTTGTATGGTTATAGAGAAAATTCAGAGTTCATTTGAAGATGATATAATGTTTTTTTTTTTAAATCTTTTTTACTGAAATTAATTAACTTATTTATTTCAAATTGTAACTTATAATAATGGATAAATAAAATACTTCGTTAAACTGATTAACCGATCAATATTGGATCCTAAAGTGATTTGTTTTGTAATTTTCATTTATTAACTTGGGTTTATTTTATTTTATTTTATTTTTACATCAAATTTCATTAAATTATGGGCTTCTCAGTTGAAAAAGGGTGGTTTTTGAAATTAAAATTGATAATTTTTGTTTTTTTTTTTTGTTATACGATGAGTTTTGAGGAGAGTTTCATTTTAAATAATAATTTTTTTTTTGTTATTGAATTAATTTGTAACTATTATCACTTTAACAAGAAATATAGGACATTTTGATGATCAAGTATTTTTAATTTTTTTGATATTATTTTCTTTTATATTCTAAATTTGTTTGACTTGAAATAAAATATTGTGTATGATATTGAAAAAAAAAAGAACTATTTTTTCGTTTCAGGTCACTTTTGTGGGTTTTTTAAGAATTTGCGTGCGTATATTTTTTTCGTAATGCACCGGATAAGTAATACTGTCACTAGTCAAAGTAAATATCATTATTGATTCAGTTTATTTTTTCATTTCATTTGTTTTACTTAGTAATAACAAATAATTATTTATTATTGTTATTTTTTATTAGTTATTATATAAATATTGATTTGCATATGAGTGAAGTGGATGAAGATCCAGTCGACTTGTTTTTTTTAAAATGTTATATGAATGTTAAAAGTAATAAAATTCAAGAGCAAATCATCATTGAATAATAAAAAAAAGAAAAAAAATATTAAGAAAATTGAAATATTGGAAAAACTAATAAAAACATTATTAAGAATTTCAAAATTCTATGTTTTATCTGCAAATTCTATATATATATGAATGGTAACGAGACATGATAATTTTTATATTTTATTTTTAAAATATTAGAATTTATTTTATTTATAAGTTAAAATATTTATTTTTAGGAGAGATAGAAAATATATTCTTTTTAAATGGTCTTTTTCTTTATGTTTCTAATGATTTTTGATGGATAACAATATTAAAAAAATAAATTTATAATAAGAATATATATATTTTCTGTTGGTTTATAGAAAAAAATTCAGGTTCATTGAAAAAGTGTAATGTTTTTTTCATAATAATATCTTTTTTAACTGAAAATTAATTAAAGTTATTAGTCTAAATTGTAACTTATAATAAATAAGAGAAATAAAATACTTCCGTTAAAGTGATTAAAACTGATCAAAATGGATCCCTAAAGTGAATTTGTTTTGTAAATTTTCATTTATTGACTTGGCTTTAATTTCTTTTTTTTTTTTTTTTTTTTGGTCTACTATCGACATCAAATTTCATTAAATTATGGACTTTTCAGTTGAAAAAATGGTTGTTTTTGAAATTAAAATTGATAGTTTTTGTTTTCTTGTTATAGGTTGAGTTTTGAGAAGAGTTTTATTTTAAATAATAATTTTTTTATTTTTTTTGGTTATTGAATTAAATTTTAACTATTATCACTTTAACAAGAAATATACGACATTTTGATGATCAAGTATTTTTAATTTTTTTGATATTATTGTCTTTTATATTTTAAATTTATTTGACTTGAAATAAAATAGTGTGTATGATATAAAAGAACTTTTTTTTTTTCGTTTTAGGTCACTTTTGGCGGTTTTTTAAGAATTTGTGTGCATATATTTTTTTCCTTAATGCACCGTGTGAGTAATACCGTTACTAGCCAAGTAAATATCATTATTGTTTCATATTATTTTTTCATTTCATTTGTTTTACCTAGAAATAACAAATAATTTATTATTATTATTATTTTTTATTAGTGGTTATATAAATATTGATTTGCAGATGAGTGAAAGGGATGAAGATCCGGTCGACTTGTTTTTTTTTTAAATGTTATATGAATGTTAAAAGTAATAAAATTCAAGAGCAAATCATCATTAAATAATAAAAAAGAGAAAAAATTATTAAGAAAATTGAAATATTAGAAAAATTAATAATGTTCATTGAATAATAAAAAAGCGAGAAAAAATGATTAAGAAAATTGAAATATTGTAGAAAAATTAATAAAACATTAATTAAGAATTCAAAATTCTGTGTTTTTATTTGCAAATTCTATATATAATATATATATGATGGTAACACATGATAATTTTTATATTTTATTTTTAAAATATTTGAATTTCTTTTATTTATAAGTTAAAATATTTTTAGGAGAGATAAAAATATATTCTTTTTAAATGTTCTTTTTTCTTTATGTTTCTATGATTTGATGGATACATATTTAAAAAAATAAATTTATAAATAGAATATATATATTTTCTGTATGGTTATAGAAAAAATTCAGAGTTCATTTGAAAATGATGTAATGTTTTTTTTCATATATAATCTTTTTTACTGAAATTAATTAAGTTATTTAGTCTAAATTGTAACTTATAATAATAGAGAAATAAAATACTTCGTTAAAGTGATTAACTGATCAATATTGGATCCTAAAGTGATTTGTTTTGTAATTTTCATTTATTGACTTGGCTTTAATTCTTTTTTTTTTTTTTTTTTATCGACATCAAAAATTTCCATTAATTATGGACTTTTCAGTTGAAAAATGGTTTGTTTTGAAAATTAAAAATTGATAGTTTTTTCTTGTTATTGGTTGATGTTTTTGGAGAAGAGTTTATTTTAAATAGATAAATTTTTTATTTTTTTTGGTTATTGAATTGAAAATTGTAACTATTACAACTTTAACAAAGAAATAGTATGAACATTTTGATGATCAAGTTAATTTTTAATTTTTTTGATATTATTTCTTTTATATTTTTAAATTTGGTTTTTGGACCTGAAATAAAATAGTGTGTTATGATATAAAAGAATTTTTTTTTTTTCAGTTTTAGGTCACTTTTGCGGTTTTTTAAGGAATTTGTGAGCATAATATTTTTTTTCTTAATGCACCGTGTAAGTGATATTGTTACTAGCCAAAGTAAAATATTATTATTGTTCATATTATTTTTTCATTTCATGTTTTCACCTAGCAATAACAATAATTTTTATTATTAATTATTTTTTTATTAGTGGATATATAAAATATTGGATTTTGCAGATGAGTGAAGGGGATAAGATCCGGTCACAATGTTTTTTTTTAAAAATGTTATATGAATGTTAAAAGTAATAAAATTCAAGAGCAAATCATCATTAAATAATAAAAAAGAGAAAAAATTATTAAGAAAATTGAAATATTAGAAAAATTAATAAAACATTATTAAGAATTTTAAAATTCTATGTTTTATTTTTTAATAAGTGTGTGCGCGCGCGCGAGATGATGAGACATGATAATTTTTATATTTTATATTTTAAATATTCGAATTTATATTAATTATAATTTAAAATATTTTAGGTGAGATAAAAAATGAGACATGATAATTTTTATATTTTATATTTTAAATATTCGAATTTATATTAATTATAATTTAAAATATTTTAGGTGAGAGAGAAGATAAAAATATGTTTTTTAATTTCTTTTTTATTTTTTAATGATTTGGTAGAACAATTAAAAAAAAAAAAAAAAATTTTCAATAATATATATTTTGTAATGGTTATAGAGAATTCAGAAGTTTATTTGAAGATGAAAAAATGTTTTTTTTAATCTTTTTAACTGAAATTAATTAACTTTATTTAATTTAAATTGTAACTATATAATAATAGATAAAATAAAATACTTAGATAAATTTGGATTAAACCGATCAAATATTGGGAATTCTAGCATGATTTGTTTTGTAAATTCACGTATCGATTTTTTTTTTTTTTTAACCCCATCGATATCCAAATCTTCATTAAATTTTTGGGATTTTCAAACTGAAAAAGGGGTTTTTAAAATAAAAAATTGTGATAATTTTTGTTTCATTGTTATAGTGTTGAAGTTATATAGAAATGTTTATTTCTAAATAATAATTTTATATTTATTTTTTTTGTTATTGAATTAATTTGTATGTATTATAAGTTTAACAAGAAATGGATAACATTTTGATGATTAAGTATTTTTTATTTTTTTGATATTACTTTTTTTATATTCTAAATCTGTTTGAATTGAAAGAAAATAATGTTTATGATATTGAAAAAAAAAAGAACTATATTTTTATTTTAGGTCACTTTTGGGTGTTTCGAGAATTTGTGTACATATATTTTTTTCTTTAATGCACTAGGTGAGTGGTACTGTCACTAGCTAAAGTGAATATCATTATTGATTCAGATTATTTTTTCTTTTCATTTCTTTTACCTAGCAGTGAAAAGTAATTTATTATTATTTTTTATTTTATTAGTGATTATATAAATTATGAACTTGCAGTTGAGTGAAAGGGTTGAAAGAATCGAGTCATGACAATGTTTTTTTAAATGTAAATTGAAATGTTAAAAATTCATAAAATATAAGCAGAAATCAAACATGAATAACAAAAAAGAGAGAAAAAAATAATTAAGAACAGTGAAGATATTAGAAAAAATTAAATAAATAACAGCTATTAAGAAATTTCGAAATAAATACATATATGAATGATAATGAGACATGATAATTTTGTATTTTTTTTTAAGTATTGAATTTATTTTAATTATAATTTTAAAATATTTTAGGAGAGAGATAAAAATATATTATATTTTTTAATGTCTTTTATCTTTATGGTTTGTATAATATGATAGATTAAATTTTTTAAAAAAAATAAATTTTCAAATAGAATATATTAATATATATATATAATATATTATAGAGAGAGAGAGAGAGAGAGAGAGAAAGAGAGAATTCAGAGTTTATTATATAATGTTTTTTTTTAATCTTTTTAACTGAAATTAATTAACTTATTTATCTTAAATTGTAACCTATAATAATAGAGAAATAAAATACTTAGATAAATTGATTAACTGATCAATATTATCTTTTTTTTTCCATCGACATCAAATTTCATTAAATTATGAGATTTTCCATTGAAAGAGGGGTTGTTTTTGAAATTAAAATTTATAATTTTTGTTTTCTTGTTACATGTTGAGTTCTGAGAAGAGTGTTCTGAGAAGAGTTTTATTCTAAATAATAATTTTATATTTTTTTTGTTATTGAATTAATTTGTGACTATTATTAGTTTAACAAGAAATATATGACATTTTGATGATTAAGTATTTTTTATTTACTTCTATTATATTCTAAATTGGTTTGACTTGAAAGAAAATAGTGTTTATGATATTAAAAAAAAGAATTATATTTTTGTTTTAGGTCACTTTTGGGGGTTTCGAGAATTTGTGTGCATATGTTTTTTTCTTTAATGCACTGGGTAAGTAATACTGTTACTCGTCAAAGTGAATATCATTATTGATTCAGATTATTTTTTTATTTCATTTCTTTTACCTAGCAGTAAAAAATAATTTATCATTATTTTTTATTAGTGGTTATATAAATATTGATTTGCAGTTGATGCAGTTGAGTGAAAAGTGGGTGAAATCGAGTCATGAGTTGACGAGTCATGAGTTGATTTTTTTAAAATGTTATAATTGAATATTAAAATTCATAAAATTGAAGAGCAAATCATCATTGAATAATAAAAAAGAGAAAAAATTGATTAAGAAAAGTGAAATATGAGAAAAATTTCTCAAACAAGATAAAAGCAAAAGCTAAAATATTATAGTCTCTCTTCTAAGAAAGTGTTACATTAACACTTGCAAAAGCTTAATGTTTCTCTTGTACATAATTATATATGTATATAAAATGATTTCGAGGTTTTTAATAAGCCTTGACAATGGCCTTCACTTTTACACTAAATCTCATATTTAGATATACTAGTGTATTTTTTTAACATGCATTGTACGTTGTAAGTATTCAGTGTTACTCGTCGTTTATATTTATTAATTTATTATTATATAGTATCAGGTATGATTATAATTTTTCTTTTATATTACATAGCTATTTATATAATGTAGAAACATGATTAATAATATATTCATATTATAAAGCAAATGAAAGTTTTAAAATTAATTTTTAATATGATAAGTACAGCGTTAAGAGTCAAGCAATATTTAATAAAACAATTATAGATGATAAAATGAAAAAATTATTAAATGTAATTATAATATGGGCTTCAATTTTTTTTTGAAAATGATAAGGTTAAACTTTAGGTTTAGCATTAGATTTTTTTTTTAAATTAAAATAATATGATCTTAATGTTGTTGAAATGTTAATTTAAATTCATGAAAAACTAAATATAGATAAATAGATATAATAAGAAAAAAAATAAAATCCTTAAAAGTGGTATATATATTATATATATATATATATATAATATATATATTATATATAATATATAATATATATTATAGTATTTTTATAGATATTTTTACTTTTTTTTACATTTTGAAGTTTTTATTTTAAAATTAAAATAATAATCAGTTTTTGGAACAGTTAGATATCGTAATAATCAATGGATTGAAAGTTCAATTAAAATAATATATTAAAAATAGTAAATTAATTTGAAAAAAATAATATTAAAATAATATAATAATATATTTTTTAATGAATTAATAAAAATATAAAAAATTATAATTTATCAATTATTAAAAATTCAATTTATTTAATAAACTCAAATTATTATCAGTTATGATATTGAAAAGAGTGTTTATGATATTGAAAAAAAAAGAAATATATTTTTGTTTTAGGTCACTTTTGAGGGTTTCAAAATTTGTGTGCATAGATATATTTTTTTAATGCATTGCCTAAGTGCCTAAGTAATAGTATCATTAGCAGAAGTGAATATCATTATTAATTCAGATTATTTTTTCTTTTCATTTCTTTTACCTAGCAATGAAAAGTAATTTATTATTATTTTTTATTAGTGGTTATATAAATATTGACCTGCAGTTGAGTGAAAGGATTGAAGATCAAGTCATGACATTTTTTTTAAAATTTTATAATTGAATGTTAAATTTCATAAAATATAACAGCAAATCATCATTGAATAATAAAAAGAGAGAAAAAATTATTAAGAAAAGTGAAATCTTAGATTATAAGAATCAAATTCTATGTTTATTTTTTTAATTTATATATATTATATAATATATATATAATATATATATTATATATATATTATATATATATATATATTTGAATTTATTTTATTTATAATTTAAAATATTTTTAGGAGAGATAAAATTATGTATTTTTTTAATGTTCTTTTTTTATGATTTGATAAATATATGATTAAAAAAATAAATTTCAAATAGAATATATACATTTTTTGCATGGTTATAGAGAAAATTCAGAGTTTATTTGAAGATGATGTATTTTTTTTTTGTTATCTTTTTTACTGAAATTATTTAACTTATTTATTTTAAATTGTAACTTATAATAATGGGTAAACTGTTTAACCGATCAATATTGAGATCCTAATATGATTGTTTTGTAATTTTCATTTATTGACTTATTTTAATCTTTTCTTTTTTGTCCATCTACATCAAATTTCATTAAATTATGAGATTTTCGATTGAAAAAAAGGATTGTTTTTGAAATTAAAATTGATAATTTTTGTTATCATGTTATACGTTGAGTTTTGAGAAGTGTTTTATTCTAAATAATAATTTATTTTTTTATCATTGAATTAATTTATAACTAGTATCACTTTAACAAGAAATAGATGTCATTTTGTTGATTAAGTAATTTTAAATTTTTTTGATATTTTTTTCTCCTATATTTTTTAATGCACTGAGTAAGTAATACTGTCACTAGCCAAAGTGAATATCATTATTCATTGAAATCATTTTTTCATTTCATTTCTTTTACCTACTAGTAAAAAATAATTTATCATTTTTTTATTAGTGTTTAATAAATATTGATTTGCAGCAGAGTGAAGTGGTTAAAGATCGAGTGGTGACTATTTTTTTTTTAATGTTATAATTGAATGTAAAATTCATAAAATTGAAGAGCAAATCATCATTGAATAATAAAAAAGAGAAAAAAATAATTAAGAAAAGTGAAATATTAGAAAATTTTCTCAAGCAAGATAAAAGTAAAAGTTAAAATATTATAGTCTCTTCCAAGAAAGTGTTACATTAACACTTGCAAAAGCTTAATGTTTCTCCTTCACATAATTATATATGTATATAAAATGATTTCAAAGTTTTAAATTCGCAAGGTGCCTTGACAATGGCCTTCACTTTTACAGTAAATCTCATATTTAGATATATTAGTCTATTTTTGACATGCGTTGTACGTTGTCCGTATTCGGTATTACACGTCGTTTATATTCATTAATTTATTATTATATAGTATCAAGTATAATTATAATTTTTCTTTTATATTACGTAGATATTTATATAATGTTAAGACATGATTAATAATATATTCATATTATAAGCGAATAAAATTTTTCTTAAACTAATTTTAATATGATAAGACAGCGTTAAAAGTCAAATATATTTAATAAAATAATTATAGACGATAAAATGAAAAAGTTATTACTAATTATAAGATTAGGCTTCAATATTTTTGAAAATGATAAGGTTAAACTTTAATTAGCATCCTATGTTATTGAATGTTGATTTGAGTTCATGAAAAACTTAGATATAAATAAATAGATATAAATAAGAAAAAAAATTATTAAATAGATATAAATAAGAAAAAAAATTAACATTTTGAAAGTGATATATATATATATATATATATATGAACAGTGTTTTTTATAGATATTTTTTTTATCTTTTTTTACATTTTGAAGTTTATTTTAAAATAAAATTAATAATCTGTTTTTTGAAATAGTTAATATCATAAATAATCAATGATTGAAAGACACAGAATATAAGTTAAAGAAAATTGATCTTTGAAAGAAAATTAAAAGACACAGACAGATGGTTACCCAGGTAACAAATCGCACCCCCTATAAAAAAGAAGGGAGAAGAAAAGAAATAGACAACAAAAATGCTAATTTTTTACAAGTAAATTCCAAAAAGAAAATATTAATTTGCATTAGTTTATTTATAATTATTTGATATATTTAACATTGATAATTATTACTTAAATTGACATTTTGATGTACATCGAATATGAATATGAAATAATAGTTGTTCAAAGTATCTATTTCTTTTTCCATCGAGTAATTATTATGATATCATACATAAAAAAAAAAAATTATAATAACACTGTTCAAAATGTTGTCGGCCTTCGTAAATGTCAATTTCACTAAATCTTTTCCCACACGAACATTTGGGTCCGCCCATGTTAAGTCATGTCCTCCTATGTTAATCGATTCAGTATGGATGAAAATTTGGGTAGAAACTAGAAAGTAGCGGGCATGTGGACCAAATTGAAAACCAAAAAGTTTTTGTAGGAAATTTTATTGGTGTCAAATCAGAAATTTGTTATCAATTGGGGACACGAAACTTTAATTAGGGTTATCTCTTACACGATGGAAGGGGGTTTCTTCTCAAGGCACTCTAATTGCAACTTTTGACTTAAAAGCTAGTGGATAGATGGGCTCAAGGAATCTTCTAACTGTGCATCTTAGTACAAGAGTCGACAGCCCAAAATTTAAGTTAACTATGCCAATTATGTGATAAGACTCATCCCAACTACAAATACATAATCTTGCATAAGAAGGAAGGGCCATGATTCCATGAGATGCATATATAATTCCCTTTTGATCAATTAATTCTTAAAATTTTTGACTATTGGGTTGAAAAATTTTCATGTAATTTAAATTCAACGCGCTAATTTCTAAATAGTTTCAGTTTTATCACCCATTTTGATTAAGCATTGATTATTTAAATTTTTTTTTGTTTTCACAAGAATTCTTGCACTCTTTTTAAAACGTGAAACTAATTTTATTCGTGATTCATGATTGTTTCTTCTCATAAGAGGTTTTTTCTTTTCATATATCAATGTCTATGACACATATATTTGGTTTATAATTATTCTTTCTTGTAGATAATTTTTTATTTTCTCATATCAAACATTTGATAGTACAGAATTTATTTCACAAACTATGAAACTATTGTCGGGAGAAGAAATGGGAAGATGAATAATATAAATCGAGTTTTGTGGTATGGAGAGAGGCAGAAGCAGAGAAAGAAGGTAATGATTTGGGGGAAGGATAAAGGAAAAGAAATGATTTTCCAAAGCTTTACTTTCACTGTTATCAAGTGATGATCATCTCTTGAAAAGGAAGCTTTATCGTTGGTTGATTGTGACTGTGACTCTCTGAAAAGGACGATCCCTTTATAGGATCCACGCCCATCACCATCACCTATATAACATCGATCTATTCTTTTTTATTTTCCACTTATAAATTATATTATTACTATATGCTAACAAAATAAATAAATCATATAAATTATAAGTCAAATGATCTTCAAGCAAAAAATTCAAAGGCATAAAAAATCATTTATATTTCTATTTTTTTAAAATAAATCTTTTCCTTTGACAATAAATTAAATGAATCAAGATTCATGCATTTGCAATAAAGAAAAATCATTCTCTTAGTCTTTCCCGGAGACAAAATATATCTGAGTTAATTATAAAAAAATAAAAAATAAAAAAAGGATTGGAACCTCTCTGGTCTTCCATTTGAGGACCGAAGTCGAAGACAGAGTGATGATTATTTTTTGTAGATTATAATATTTGGTTTGCAGACTTTCTGACTTTGATGAGACTGAAATGAATCGACCACATAATATCTCTATACATTGTACTGCTTCCCTTTCATCGTTCCCACCTGCCACGTCGGATTGCGATTTCCACATTTTAGTGGATCCCTTCCCGATCCTATATTATGCTGACGGTGAAAGACATACATACCCCCAATGGGTTTTTCAAAGCTGAGGTGAGGTTCACCAACCCCAATACAACGTCCCTCTCAAATGTTCTGATAATATTTTATTTTATACATGGTTCTGAAAGTTTTTCATCATTATCTAGCTCATTCCAGAAAAATCAAAGGAAATGTGAAAATACTTACGAAACAGACAGACTTGCTCAATCACAACTCAATTATGGAAAACATTTAACAAACAGTTAATGAATTTTCTTTTGACTCTTTATGTTCTGAAAAAAACTCTGACAACCTAACAACATTTATGCAATCTTTAGAAACAATATATTAAGAACAGTTTAATTTTACATGCAAAGATGTGTTTAATCTCTTAATTTTTCCATGCTTAATTAGGTTTTTTTGCATCCTGCAAGGAAGAAAGAAGTAATGGGCTTTCAAAAATGGGCCTCTATGGTTGTTTGAGAGGACTTGCTAGCCCATCCATGATAAAATTTACATGCTTCATCATATTTGATTGAATTCGTTTTTATTTTTACTTCTCATTGATTCCATTTGTCCAATAACGTATTTTTGATTGATCTTTCATGATCCGTTAAAAATATGAAGACCATAACTCTTAGCTTCCAGTCATTTTCAATATAAATATTATTCAAAATGAAGAATTATCTTTATTATATACACATAATATTTTTCCGATTAATTGGATTTTTCATACATTCAAATATATTTATATTAACATATAAATAAGTGATTGAATCGGTGAAAAAAAAAAACGACTGTAGATTAGCAAACCGACTAAGAATGGTAAAAGAAATTAATTTCTAAAGTTAGCAAGCCTCTAAAAATGTGGTTAGAGTTAAGTCATTTTCAATAATGATTATTGAATGATAATCCCATTTGCTTTCTCTAATTAACTAGATTAGACATATTATTTAAATATTATTTTTTGATGAGTTTTGTACTTAAATGTATCTTTTCTAAATTAAGTATATTAATTAACAAATAATTGATCAATATTATTTATTTGGATGCATATACAAAATACAACTAACCTATTTTAAAAGGCAATCACATCTCGACAAGTAATTTTTCACGTGTGACCCAAGATCTCCATGTCCCATCATTATTTTTCATTTCAATAATGTATTATATATATATATATATATTATCAAAATTATAAAAATTGAAATCCATGAAATATAGAGCAAGATCCACGCAGAAGTAGTGGAGCCGCGAAGGATGGTATCATTGTCATTTCATATTAAATAAAAAAATATTCAAAGACGGAGACAAATAAAAGTTAGGGCAGGACTTGTACTGATAGGGTGTGTAAAGCTGGCTACGTATTTTCCAATACTTTTTATTTTTAATTATTTTATTTATTTGCATTTATGTACTGTCGGTTATGGATATGTTCATCAATGGCTCCAATCATTGGAGCTCCATTTCAATTTCTATTGGCTACAAAGGCTTTTGGAAAATATTACTAATTTTATTGGATGGCAAATTATTGGAGTTGTCTGGTCAAAAATATAAAGGGGGAGACGTTTTGAATTTTGTCCGCTGGACTGTATATTTTTTTTTTATTATTATCATCTTTTGAGCTAATTTTTAATCTTTTAATCATATTAAAATTCTATTTTTATTAATTATACGATTCGAGATTATAATTTTTATAAATTGATAATATAATTATTTTTAAATAATAATTTAAACCACTGCACAAACAATCATTGTATAAAAGCTAATAACTAACAACTAACACAATATAGCTAACAACTATTAATTAAAATAACTAATATTGCCGAACAGATCCTTAGTAAATTTAAGAATATAAAAAAGCTATATTTTAAATTTATTTTTTCTATTTGAGTTTTGGTAGTTGAGTTACCTAATGGAGCTTCTTTATTTTGAACTTGTTTAAATCTGAATGACATGCACATTTTATATATAGATTTGTTTGTTTTTGAATTGTAATTTGGGAGTCGTATTAGTGTGAAAATTAAAAAAAAAAAAAAATGTGATTCCTTTTGTATATTTCGTTTTCGTGTGTTTTGCATGAAATTGCTTGGTTTAAAAGAAAATATTGGTGTTGCCTAACAGAGCTGCTTTTGTTTTCAACTTCTTTAAATATCAATGGAATGCACGCTTTAGATGTCTTTGTTTTGTTGTTCAATTCTGACTTTTATTAGACCTTCCATTCATGTGTTTTGCATTAAATTGCTTTTAAAACAAAATTTTAATAAGTAGTCCAAATACAAAAATAGACTATATTTCTAGATGCATGTACAACCTGACTGTAGATTTATGTTCGAATCTTTCTCTTTTAATATAAAAAAAAAAAAGAGTAGAAATACATTTGCGAATAAAAAAAAATATTATTTATTGATTTATTTATCAATAAAATTGAATCATTCAGATCGAAAAAAAATAGTTTGTTCATTGTGAGATACATTCAATATTGGCCAATTAAATTGATTTTGATGAATGGCAATATTGATTGTGTTTAATTGAATTTATATTTGTATATCCAACGTGGAATAAAAAAAAGAAAGATACATTAATTGCATTATTAAGATTGCGATAAACAAGCTGTCGCAGCTTAATGGGCATGAAAATAAAGTAAGGTCATGTCATAAGTGGGTCTCCGGCTCCGTTTTCAGCTTCGATGTGACTCTGGAATTAAGACCCTATTGGATTTAGGATTATCTTTATATACCATGCTAATCTCATTTTAGGATTTATAAATAAATTTAAAATTTTTCCTTTGGCCTCTTCTGTTCATTAACCTTTTCACGGCTAACTGATATTTTTGGGGAAGAAAAGGTCAGAAAATGTATATAATAGGGTAGTTTCTAATTTAATTTGTTTGGCTGAAGTAATTGGAAGTACAAGTTACTAGCAAAAGATTTTTTTTTTTTTTTTTTTTTTTATAGGTAGTTTCTTTAACTTTAATTTGTTTGCTGAAGTAATGAATACAATTAACTAGCAAAAGATTTTTTTTTTTTTTTTTTATTATTTGCTAACAAAAGAATTGTTTTAGAACATGCGTTGCATGGATTTTGAGTTATACATATATTATCAATATTATATATTATTACCTAAGTTCATTGTCAGTCATTTATTTTAACAATATTATGTACAATTAGAAAATATATTACCTAAGTTCATTGTTCAGTCATTTTTTTTAACATTTTTTGTCAATTAAAAATCATTTTCTTTTTAGTACAATCGAAACGATTGTTATATCACAACTAATTTATATGATATGTGTACGACACTTGAAAAGAATCCTTTTCCTTTTAGTACAATCGAAATAATCCCAACTAATTTTTAGAAATTTAATTTATAATCTCACTCATACGAAACAATCTAACTATTTTTAATATTTGTGTCCTCAATTCTTCTCCACTTCTCCTTCCTGTAGAGTCAATATATACTATTCATGCATGGAGCCCACTCTTTTTTAGCACTATAGTGTCGGCCCTCTTTATATACATATATATATATATCAAATATCTTTAAAATGTAATTATTTTATTATATTTGTAAAAATGAAATGCAAAGTTTTTACATGATTTAATTCAATGCATTAGACTGCTTACAGTGAGATTCTTCTATTTGATGGCTTAAATTGCTTGACCTACTTTTGATTGATGAAAATTGAAAAAAAGAAAAGAAAAAGGGTCAAATTGAAATTTACAAATTCTTAAAAGGAAGTCTGCAGTTTTCCAAAATAAGCTGGATAAAAAATATAATAACGAAATGTTAATATCAATATATAGCAAGCGTGAGGTTTGACTTACAAGGCACCCCTATAAATTAGATAATTATTATTTCAGGACACAAATCTGTAAACTGACAGATATTCTAATTTAAATTAAATCAAACAAAATTTCCCTTTTATTTACTTTTTTTTTTTTTTTAATTTTCTAGAGATAGAGATATCTTAAAAACCAATCCAGTCCAATGCAAAAGCAGTACCGGATTTGCGTAAAAACCACTTGATTGCTTCACCTTCCTCAGCTCTCTCTCTCTCTCTCTCCATAACTTGATTTCTAAGTATGATTTAGTCCTCTTCTCTTTAAATCATCGTAAAAACGTTTCTTGATTTCTCCTCTCATTCGATATAGGAAAATAAATAATATATTTTTATACCCACTTCTTATACTTTCTATATACAGGCACAAATATATATATAATTTTTTGTTTATATATATATATATGTCCAAATTGTGCAGTGACCTTCCTTCTCAGTGGAAGCTTCAAGTTTTCATTTGGCAAGCTTGCATTGTTCCCTCTGTAACATTGTATAGTCTTTAAGGCTAAAAAAGAAAGAAAAAAAAATGGGAAGGCATTCTTGCTGCTTGAAGCAAAAATTAAGGAAAGGTTTATGGTCACCTGAAGAAGATGAGAAGCTCTACAATTACATTACCAGATTTGGTGTTGGTTGCTGGAGTTCTGTTCCTAAGCTAGCTGGTAAATATATGTATATTATTATTTTCATTTAATATCTCTAGGTGTTTCAATTAATCTTGGTTCTTGAAAATCATAATTTTCATTAAGTTTACTGTTTGATTATTCTTGCAGGTTTGCAAAGGTGTGGAAAGAGTTGCAGACTTAAGAGAGGAATGTTTTCACAGCAAGAAGAAGATCTTATAATCAGGCTTCATGAAGTTCTGGGTAACAGGTATTTATATAAATAAATATTAGTAATGGATTAATTTTTGTGGTAAAAGAAATGGAGAGATGGTATTAATTAATAAATAAAAAAAAACAAATCTTGATGGTTTGAAATTGCAGGTGGGCTCAAATTGCAGCACAGTTACCAGGAAGAACGGATAATGAGATAAAGAATTTCTGGAATTCTTGCTTGAAGAAGAAGCTTTTGAAGCAAGGAATAGACCCATCAACTCACAAGCCATTAAGTGAAGTAGTAGTACAAGAAGTGAAAGAAGAAAAGAATTGTATAGATAAAGCATCTCTGCAAATACCAGTACACTCAAGCTTCGCAACCCAGGAACCGACATTTCTTATCAACGAAACTGCCACTTACTATAGCAGTAATGATAACGGATTAACAGAAACTTGCTCTTCAAGAGAGCAATTCAATATCAACAAACAAGCCTATGATCCTTTATCCTACTTCGACTTCCCGGCAAATGGGTATAACTCAGGTCTCAATCAAAATCAATTTGAAACAAGTACGAACTTTGCATTTACTTCAATGCCAAGTCTAACAAGTTTCGATCATGGAAGCATGGGCGCGACAGATTTTTCTGATAATTCAGTTTCAGGACTGAGTTGTATGTTTTTGAGCGAGGCTAAAGAGAACTCTAGCAACAGCTCAAATATATGCAATTACACAGCAGGATACAATCAGATGAATAGTAATGCAGGTTTCTCATGGGATGCTGATAACAAAATCGAGTCATCGACTTTTCAGTTTCCGGTGAATGGAAACAAGACGGAAGAATTAAAACTGAGTCCATGGCAAGAAGGGTCAATTCATACTCAGAATTCAGTAGATTTCAGTAGCTATCCATTAACGTCGCTATCAGAAGATCTAACAGGAGCAAATTTTGGTGCTTTCCACCAGATATGAACTGTAAATTCATTCTTTTTTTACCTCTCTTTACATTTCTTTAAACACATACACGAGATGTTGATAGTACAGGAGTGTGGGAATTTTTTCTTTAAAAAATCCTTCCTTTTTCTTTTGTTAACACTAAGCTGATATTTTCTTTGGATTTAATATGTGTTTCTTCTCGTTCTTTTTCTTTTTCTTTTTCTTGGTGTATTAATTTGTTTCCACCTGAACAGTTGAAATAATGTAATTAAAAATTTCTAGAGTGAAAACTAATCTTGTGGTCTTAATTCTTTCTCTGGTTGTATAACTAATTATCATGATTATGTGTAGTTACAAGGATGTTTTCATGGCTGTCCTTTTCCAAGACAATTGATTTTTATTGGATCAAAAACTTATTACACAGTGAAAAAGAAAAAAAAACCCGCACTTTAATTATTAGTTTACAAACATTAAACAATAAAATTAATTAATTGAAAGTGAATAATGTACGAGAGGTGGGATAGGGTTTTGATTGTGAAATTTGGAAGAGGTGGCAGAATTTTAATTAACAAGAGTATCTGGGCCAATACTGATATCGAAGATGCTGATATCTTAGCATATGATCATACAGCTGCTACTTGAGTCCCCACCATGCATTTGCGAGTCCCTCCAAAAGGCTAAAATTGGCTGGCTGTACTGTCCTCTCAATTATTGGAGAGAGGCAGAGAAAGAGAAATATTAGAAGAGGCAAACACACAAGGGTCAACTCTATAGCAAGAAACTACCAATATGTTCAATCATCTTTAGTTCCTTCTAGTGACTTTCTTCACTTATTGTGATCACAAAATGGCCTTCCTTGTCCTAAACGCAGAGCTCGACATTGCCCTTGTTCGAATAATTATGTAAATGGCCTTATTATATTATCTCAATGCTCGGACCCATGGTATTAGGTAAATTTTGCTTGAGAATGCAGTTCAATTCCGTTCATTCTACTATTGGTATTAATTATGAATGAAGTTCCAACTAGTTATTAGCTTGATTTCTGATTAGGGTTGGTTAGTTTAAACTTCAAAACGCATTCAGTATATATAATAATGTAGCAGAACAATTTCTGACTGTAAATTTTGCATGTGCAAAAGATACCTAAAAGGAAAGGGAACAAGAGATTCCTCATCATCAGAACCAAATATCACAATCATCATCATTTTGTTTACATCACGAGAAAGAGAAAGGAAGGGGTTGGTACTCGGTACAGAGATAGATAGAAAAAAAAAAAAAAAAAAAAAAAAAAAAGGAAAAAGCTGCTCCAAACTATCGTACCTAAGACAGCGGAAACAAAAGTCTGCGCCACCATTAAATTTGGAGTAACATGGTCTATACCAAGTAGTTTATATAGATTGATCAGTAAATTTACTCTATGTTTAGACCTGTCTAATATTTTATGTAGCTCCTACTAAAATTGATCAGTGTATGTTCTTCTAACGTTATTATCAGCTGGGCATAGCTTCACTGATTATCCTTTATACCAAACAAAAACGGCTTCAGATATGATATGTAGTCTAATAGTAAGTGGTGAGACCCAGATTTTATCCCTCCCTACTTCTTATAGCACAATATCACAGTACAATATAATAATTTCCTAAGGTTAAAATGAGACGACAAAAATCTCTTTTCTTTTAATCAGATATTTTAAGTTCGAGCATTGAGTATAGAGTATTTTTTTAAAAGAATAAGATGAGGAGACATAATAATAGCAGTAGTACTGTTGATAGATGAAATAAACGGAGGTATGGATATAATAGGCATTAACCCTATTAGTATTACATCAAAGTTGTGGAAATTCAAGCTTTAACGGACACCGTAAATTTAGGTTCCAATGGGATAATAAAGATTAACATGGCAAGCTATCATACTTATCATTTGTCTAATCTCATCTAACACTTTCTCTTGTTCCCTAAGTACTGATTGTTATAACATGAGGGAGATAAGCAAAAAAAAAAAAAAAAAAAAAAAGTAAAAGCAAAATTAAATAAAACATAATTAAAATGCTTTCTATATATTATTACTTCTGTTGACCATGGAAATGCGAAAATACAATAAAGGGAAAGAAAAACGGTATTTTAAATATAATTTTATATAAAAAAAATAATATCTCTACACGAATGGAACATAAAAATGCATTGATGGGAAGAACAAAATTGAAATAAAAAGCTTTTAAGGGTGCTTCTACTTTAATACTTGTACCACTATACAAGTATGCCGACAAAGCTGTAACTTTCTAATTAAAGGAAACAGAAGTGAAAGAAAGAAAAAGAAAAGGAGTGAAGTACTAAGACATGTACCAGATTTTTGTTGGTCAGAAAATTGGAAAGCCTGACATTTTTGGTCAAAAAACGAGGTCCGACAAATGCAATTGGTATGCTTTATATATTTACATGTCTAATGATAGCTAATTTAGAAATTTGGTTCCATGGTAAAAAACCATTACTACACCGACAAGACTTCCATTATTGTATCTATAATATAAAAGAAATGTCTCAAGTCAATACCACAAAGAATCTACTTTTACTTGTATGTTTCAGTTTCACCTGGTAAACAACAGTTCCGATAAAGAGAAATTTACATGGTTGACTTGAGATTAATTGATTTCATTCAGATTTGAGATCCGATTTATTGATTATGCCACTAGTAAATATCTCTGTTTCTGTCTCAGAAAAGATGTATAGCTCGTGAAACATTAATTAAGTTTATGTGTTTTGATGAATAAAACCTTGGTGGTAATCAATAAGCACGAGTTGAGTAGCATAAACAACAAAAAAAGAGTTGGAAATCGAAAGTCCAAATCATTATTACTTCAGGCTTTGTTCATAATTAGCCCCACTCGTAATGCCATATTATTATTACTTATGGTGACATTTCTTAAGCTCAGAAAAAGGAATTTTACAAGTTAGAATCATTTTCCTTGCTCCTTATTTGCTTATTGATTTTACTCGTTTTACGTAATAATAAATATTATTTCGACATTAATCTGCAGAAAACTTATATATATTTCTAAAAAGATTGCTTTCAACAGAATTAAAGTGTTAAAAGGAAAACAATTTCAAGAATTGGACACTTTTTAGTGTCGTGTTAATCTGATTGTTTCCAGTGACGTAAAAATGAAAAAACTTGCAAATCTTGAAAAAACATTTCTAAACATCTCATTCCTACTGATAATAATGATTCTATTTTTTTAAAGTTATGGAGCTAATCGCCCAATAATCAAATATCTGAAGTCAAAAAGCCTATGTATATAAAAATATGAGGCCCTGCAAATGATGATTGAGACTTAACAGTACAGAACTGAACTTCTTGTTAGGCTTAACAGTAATAATAATGACCTTAAACAAGAAATGGCAAAGAACCCTAATGAATTTCTTTCGTAAGTTTAAAGTTTCTTGTAGCTTCTGATCAAAGATAAGCTACCTAATGATTTTTATTTTTATTTTTCTTTTTCTTTTTCTTGAAAATAAAAAAAGAGAAGAGAAGAAAAACGTGTTTCCATGACTCTAGTTATTGCCCTCTTTTTTAAATTGAGCAATGAAACTTCTAATTACATAATTAATGATTGTTTCTTCTAGCTAATTATAGAAGTAATATGAGAGATCGCTTTCTGATTTCATTTTCTATGGCTATGTAGGTTAAGGACTCTTGGGTTTAAGGAAGTTATGTTCTTTCTTTCCAATGATGATGGTGCCATTTTCTATTGATTTTTAATTAGTTGACACTCATTAGAAGAAAATACATAAAAATGGACAAGTTGATTGATTTTTTTTTTTTTTTTTTATTTTGATTAAGAAAATAAAATTTGTTATATCTTGATACTATAGACAGCACTTTAAGCTAGCTCTCAATATTGGCTGCTACTTATCCAAGATTCAATATTTGGTAGTTGGTGTTTGATGGCTCATTGATTTAAAGAAATTTCAAAATTTTGTTTACTTGAGCCTCGTATGATGTTCAATATTTAATCATCATAAAATAATTGTAAAATATGTATGTAATTATCAAGCTAATTACTCCATTAATTCAACATTAAGAATTAAATTAATTTAACTTAATAATGAAGCCAGTAGAGTATATTTGATTTTTTAACAACTAAGTCCTTCAATTTTAATTTAACTACTTTAACAATTAAATATTCTGTATATTTATTTTTGTTCACAATTCACGACATAAAAAATAATATCTCAATATTATTTTTTTTTCTTTAAATTATTTTATGTTAAATATAAAAATGTTCGAAATTGTTTTTAGATACTCCAGTCCAAAGTCCAGACTAGGCTATATTATTCATGGGCTTTTCACTTTTAGCTTGGGATTTGGGCTTGTAACGTTTAGCCCGAAACTGTCAAATATCTTGTGCTCGCTTTAAATGGAGGGCCTAAGACTCAAGGGTTTGAGCCCAGAAAACGATGGCGCAGCAGTCTGGTATTTGCGCTTTCTTAATAGGGGTTTTCCATTGCTTTGTTGACCGACCTTTCGAACAACATAAATAAACGACAAGTTGTTCGAAATTGAATAGATTAGATCCAATGGGCCATTTTCGGTTTGGGATCCTTTGATTTGCTGAAGCGACTCTTTGGTAGACAAAATGAGAGGGAAATTTTCTGTCATCTATGTGATCTTTGAACGATAGAAAGACTTTTCCATTCACTAACAAAGTCATGGTATCATCATCAACAGGGTTGGTTAAAATGGAAAGAACTTAGGTCTTTTGAGAAAGAGATCAATCGTTTGATTCTTTTGAAAGGATAAAATCTCTATTGAAAATATTTTCTTCTATAGATCTAATTTTGAACTGAGTAAAATTAGACCTAATTCAATAGACTAGTAATATACGGATATAAGTTTTAAGTTTGTATCTTTTTTGTTTTGTAATTGTGATTGTGAATATATTGAAGTGTGAATATATATAATATATATTATATTATATTATATCATATATTATTATTAGTAATTTGCATTTCCAAAATTTAGGGGTAGTATATATATGTAATTTGAATTTCCAAAATTAGGGAGACAAAGGGTTAAAAAAAATTAAATAGCAAATTTAGAAAATCTTTTTGGGATAGGAGCCTGGCCTTCCTTCCCTCTCTCAGTCACTGATTGGTCCTAAACTTGCATTCGATAAGCTTAAAATCTCTAAAGTCACCTTCAGAAAAGTTCTCTTAAATCTTAATATGACGACAAATTCTTCACTTTACAAAAGATAATTAGAATCAGAATACAAACTAAAGAAAAATTTTACCAAAATAGGTAGAAAAATAGTCCAATGTAGGAGACATAACATTAAATGTTATACACCTTTCGTACATATGGGCATTTAATGAAATTCAGTGACATGCGAAAATTAAAGAATACAATATGAATTGATAGAACCCAAGTGTCCTTACCATAAAAATCCACAGGAAGAAGCTTCAAGAGACTACAAATTTCTGAAAAGGCCAAAAGGGAATTCTCATAAGTGGATGAGAGAAGGCCACGTTTGCCTGTCCTTTCTTTTTCTTTATGACAACTAAAGAAGAAACAAAACCATCAGTGGCCTGTGGGTCTCAAAATCAAACAGTTTTTGCACATAACAATAACATTTCAGCCACTTGGTACATGTAAGTACAGAACTGGCTACCTTACAAATGCTGGATTTCTTAGGAAGGCAACTTACTGTGATGTGGGGTTTGAAGAATTTTACTACTTCAACACTAATATCCATGCAAATTTTATTTTTACCTGTGGAGTAGCTTACATTTTCCTCCTGTCTGTATACAGTTGTTGAAGATGACGTGACTGAGCTTCTGATAAGCAATAATCAGATAAAAGGAAACTGTAAGGAAAGTAGAGGTAAATTATTTCGCTTATAAGCTTATCGCTGAATGTGACATTTAGCAAACAAATAAGCTAAAAAACACACACGACTAAACGACAGTAATAATTATAAACGACCTCTACTGCCTCCTTGTATACATGGAAAGCCAAGATCTCTTCTGTCTACTTCAGAAAATGAAGAAAAAGTTCTATAGTTATTGAACTTTTACACCAAGTGCAGAGAGAGATAAGGAGAGACTACCTATCGGATTTGAAGAGTTGATACAAACTATAGCCACAAAAATGTCTGATGTTGACATGCGTAAAAATGATCAAGAACAGACATGGAACTAGTGATTTTGGTTTGTATATTTCATAACTGTACTATGAATGCTTTAAGGGGACCAACTTTGAGCTACCATACATAGAAAATAGACTGGTTAGAAACCATTTCTTGAACATTGGTAATACTATCTCAACATTCTCACCTGTCAACCATAAGCACATGCTGATGATCCCAAATTAGCAGCAGACAGCCAATTCCACAGAATTCAGGTACAATCGAGATGCGAAGATTACTAGCACTTCTTTGATGCAACCCAAATGAATTCTGTACTCTTAATATCACGTCTTTGGCTATTCAGATGCCAGATTTTCCTCCACCTGCAAAAGCACTGACTACATTTTCAATTTTCTTATAACCTCATAGCGATAACTTTTATCATATTTCATACAAGGAAAGTAAAATCTTATGCTTTGAAGCGTGAAATATTAGTGAATCAGTGAATTCTATGGGAAAATACACGGCAAGTTAAGGCCGGCATTGCCCATCAAATTATGAAATACTATGTATAATGTATTGTCAATACTAAAAAAAAAAAAAAAAAAAAAAAAAAAAAAAAACTTCTAACTTACATCTCCAAAGACTACAATTTGATTATTTTAGTACAAAACGAAGGAATACTGCAAAATAATCTTACTGAATGCACTAGATCAACAATTAAAACAAAAATAAAGATGACATCTTAGAAGAGTGAAAACAAAATTTATTTTCCTCGCACATAAAAATCATATCAGGGAAAAAAATATATTGGCCTCAACCCTTTAACGACCAGACACAGAAGTAACAAGCTTGTAGCTTACAGTGATCTTGCAGAGACCAATGCCATTGATCGAGTCACCAGGGCATTCAAACCATTCTGCAAATGACAGAATTATAAAGTTCTTAGTGAAACTTGTAGACGAACATTTACTCGCCTCAAGTAAATGGAGTTGGAAGATGCAACAATAAGCAAAATAATTGCAGGGCTGTATTCAGTGAGGCTGTTTGTTGAAAAGATAATATATATAGAGAGAGAGAGAGAGAGAGTGAGAGGGGAAAATGATTGTGCAAATAACAGCAAAATGAAAACCTTAGCAATCCATTAAAAATAGGGCAAGAAAATGCCTTTAAATCATGTGCATCTTCGAAAATTTACAGTCAAGCTCATGGAAAAACCATCTCTTCATAAACAAATGTTTCTTTTGAAGATACTAGATTTCAATTTAATACAAGATATGTTACTAAAATGACTGAATCTGCTGATGAGCTCCATGCTGATAAAGAGTGAGATGATGTATAGCCTTGGCAAACAAATCCCTCAACTCAGGATGTTGAGCTATCACATGACGAGCTGCGCCTGTAAGAACATTTAAAGCTCTGGCTTGTTCAAGAGCCTTGCTATTACCAACACTGAGTGCAAGATAACATAGCAATACTAGACCATGCATTTGAGCTCGATCACCACTCCGTATCAGTTTGATCAAAGATCGAACCCCACCAAACTCTATAATTGCTTTGGAATGTAGAAAGCAGTTGAAATTATCTGGACAAACAAATTTCGCCAAAGCAATAGCTGCTTCAGTTGCCACATCCACATTATTATTACCTAGATGAGCAACTAAAGGACCAATTATTCGAGTCTCCCTAGCAGGGAAAGTTCGAGCCAAGCAGCCAATTGATCGAATAGCAGGAATCTGCAAACTTATATCATCTTCTTCCTTAATTATTCTTAAAAGCTGATCTAAAATTGCCATAGCAGGAGGCCAATTGGTTTTAAAAGATGAACGCCTAAGGTCAGCATTGGACTCTGCCACTTCTGTGATTTCCATAACAGTCATCAAACAATTTAACTGCAATTTCCCTTTCTCCTTTTCAATAATTTTAGCCAAACAAAGCAGCCCTTTAGTCTCTGTAATTTTCTTACTGTTTGATAAACTCCCTTTAGACAATTTCCACAATGCCTCTGCACAATTAACCTTAAGCTTAAGCTGCACTTCAGGCGGTTCCATCTCCCTTTCCTTCTTGTAATGGGAACTACCATGGCTACTACTATCAGAATGATAATTTAAAGAATGACTATGATTAATTCTCATATTCTTATAAGTTAATTCTTTGTTCATCTGAACCAGCGAGTGAATGCTAGTTTTACCAGACTGATGATTAGGAATTTCCAAATCCAAGTTAATAGATAACAGCAATACCAATGGTCGAATCACGTTCTCTCTCACGAACTCTTCTTGTGCATATGAATCCAATTCCGCCATGCGAGCCACCAAGTTCGCAACCACAATTTGAACCTTCATTGGAGAATCACCTAAAACGCCAACGATAATAGGAGCCCCAAGCAAGTCCACAATAGACCTAACTCTCTCTCGGTCCGTGGCAATATTGGAGAGGGCATTTGCAGCTGCAATTTGTGCTTCAGGAGACAGGCCTTCTTTAAGTAACTTCAATAATGGCAAAATTCCTCCTTCTTCCACTATCATCTTCTTGTTCCTATCGCTGTCCTTTGCTAGAGAAGCGAGCTCATTAGCTGCATCGGCGCGGTCTTTGGGTTGACCCATCTGGATAGTGCATATATAAGACCAGACCCAAGCGAGAATAGGATCGTTACTAGCAATTGGAGGGAGGGAGAGATAAGTACCTCCATCAGGCTCATAAATTGACAAGAGCCATTCCATGTCTCCGATAGAAGATTCAAGAAGACTGAAGACCTTGCGAAAATCAGCAGTGGAGGTAATGGAAAAGACCTGACGGAGAACACCGCTATGCTTGCACTTACGAACAAGAGTAAGAGCACGTTCAAGGTTTTTGGTAATATCGGAAGCGATACGGCGGAGAGGGCGGTCGTAGATGGAAGGAGTGGTGGCGGCACGGCGGACGGTGGATCGTAGCTTAGCAGAGAGGCGTTCAACTTGTTCGGCTATCTGGGAACAATCTTGCTTGGAGGATTCAGCTTCTTTAGCCGCTTTAGTCACCCGATCCGCAAGTAAAATTGGAAGAGTGAGTTCTTCTTGAAGACTCTTCCCTTCTTCAAGGGAAGTCACTGTAGTAGCACCAGCAGCCATTTCTTCTTCTTTTCTTTTCTTTTCTTTTTTTTTTTTTTTCCCTTATTTGTCTCCTCCTCCTCCTCCTCCTCCTGCTTCTTCTTCTATATCATTATTAGGCAAAAATCCTCGTACTTAAATAGATTTTGAGCAATCAAGAAGTTGGTGCTGCAGAGCAGAGACTGCTTCCTTTGGATTTGGACTGACACGGTTGTAATATATATCTTGATAAGAGTAATTGATTGTGAAACCGGAGGAGGTGGTCGTTTAGGATTAGTTATTTAATTATTCAAATTTCAGAGGGTAATAATTAATTAATTTGAGGATATGATGCTTGTCGTGGGTGTCCACTGTGCAATAAGAAAAAGTTATGTGGTGACCAAGTTTGAATTCTCTTTTCTTAAAATAAAATAAAACGAACTTTGGTTGGGGTTGGGGGAAAATGAAAATTGACATTTCAATTAAATCACATGGACAGTGTGTGGGCTAGAAAATTATTTTGGGCCCTCTCGTAGTTTTGACTGACTCGAAGTGAAACTGGAAAATATAATCACGAAATCAAAAATCAGGCACGGATCTTTGCCACTGAAAGTTTTTCAATGGAAAACACACATGAAGTAACATTAACACTATGTTTAAAATACAACAGGGAAAAAATAAAACATTGTCTAATTTTTTCGGATAGAATGAAAATATAAAGGAATTTTACTTTTCTTTGTTTGAAAAAAAAAACAAATTAAAAGAAAGAAAATATTGTTGTTGAAAATTTGCAAGAAAACCCTAATTAACTCTATGCTCAAACAAAGAATTTCAACTATGAGCTCACCTAAAAATTGAGAATTTCCTCAGCTTTTTCAAACGAGGGAAAACTTTATTAAGATAATTTTTCATAGTTATTTTCTTATATTAAAAAGATCCCGAGGATGCCCTCTTTATCTCGACCAAAGAAAAACAGAGCATAACTTTAATAAAGTAGAGATCCAGATGTATCGCACATTTCCACTAGAGTAAATTAATAATACTATATTACTATTAGATAGTAGATTAACATCACTTTATTATGAAACCTATGATAATGCATTCACACCGTAGTAAATCCACGTGGACAGTCGTTATCGATGTAAGTCGAGGTCAAGATAACCAAGAAAACAACCAGAATGCCTGCTTATAATAAATAATGGTACGATGTGGTTGCTGATTATTTTTTTTTTTCACCCCTTAAAAAAAAAGACATTCTTTAATTCGTGTTAATAAAAAAAACCAAACATAATTAAAATCCACGACACATAAACAAAAAGGTCAAATCAAACCAAGAGTGGAAAGAAATAAATCCTGATGACGTTTCCTGATGGACCAAATAAAAACGACTAGCAATGATCTTTGTCATTGGCTTAGTTGCTATAATGCCACTGGATATGGAGTTCCGTTTTAGAGGTGGACTTTAGAGCTTTGACAGCAACCCACTTTGGATTGGCTTCCCTACGCCATTTTCTTTGACATCAGTTTCTTTGGCATCCAATTCGCACGCATTGGGTGGCACATCCACAGCAGGAGAGCAGTTGAAGAACCCATGCGGCTGCATTGATTCATATATATCAGACGCACAGAGAAAAAAAAAAAAATATCGTTAAGGGGAATATTCTACTCAGCCAGCAATTTCAGGCCACATTAAAATATTCTTTTCTTAAATCATAATTAGACATCTAACCCAATTTTACTTGAAAGAACAATTATCAACAATTTACCTATATCGGATTTATATTGGCAAACAAAAGAAACACAAAATCTGTTGGGAAAGTGATTACCGAAAGCATAAAACCAATGCGCTCTACCGGCATTACCGGCCAGTCTTCTAACCGAGGAACATGTGTGATCCCAAATACATACCTGCAGTACAGGAAAAACAATTATGGCAAGGGTTGGAGAAATTGACACAAAAGCACTCTTTTTTTTCATATATTATTTTGTCATAGAACATCATTTCCTGCAACAAGCAGTCACATGCCATTACAAGATGCACAAAAATTTCAATCCTTTGAAAAACAACAATACCAAAAATGCCCTAAAAGGTCACAAAATACACCATTCACGTCTTAATGGTGGTATGAACTTATGACACTGCAATAGGTACCACCATCCTTGTTTGTTCAGTGCCATTATACCAAATAGGAAGATCAAATAAGAAACCTATGCATACTCTGGATAATATTAACTTCAAGAAGCATAAGCTAAATAACAGATACATAGCTTCCAGTTTCCAGAGTTTCCAACTTTACCATGTCAGTCAGAGTCCTCAAACATAATAATGATCATAAACCCATACGAGTGATTTAAAGGCTAACTATATTTATTCAAAGGTGCAGTTGTCAGTGTCAACAACACATCTACGAGCATGTGTACATGAGATAACGATAATAATATACATACGTATGTATGAGTTGGGATAATGTCAACTAACCAAAGAACGATATCATTTTCTTCTAAAGGTCGATTCTGCTTTACCCATGTAGCCAGTCCTTCACCAACACGTGGATTTTGGTTAGGGAACTCTCCTCCAGGAAACATCTCATCACGTGCATAAGGTGTGACCCAAAGATTATGCTTCAAAAAAGCAGCTCTTCTCAAAAACTTGGCTTCAGGACCAGCTAATGGCAAACAATTTGAACCAGGCACAAGCTTGTACCCTGTTAGCTGTCCTGTTCTATTAACAGTTCTAGTATTTCTTACCTGTGAAGATAGAATGAAGTTGGGCTTACTTTAGCAAAATCTTTCAAGAAAAGAAATATGAAACAGGAAAAGGAATAAGAAAAGCCTAATGCAAATGGGACCAACATCAATCTCCGGCTCTGGTACTCTACATTGGAAAATTTCAAGTGCTCGGCTAAGGTTAAAGACCAAGATTAAAATAAATATTTACAAAGTAAACAAAAGAAGATCTCATCAGGAAAAGGGGGAAAAAGCTAGCATTCCCTGTTTGAAGGAGCATTTAGCAACTGTACCAAGATGAAATGATTATATTCGGCCCACTTCCGCACAATGCTTATTACATTTTCTTTTTCAAAATGCTTTCTTTAAAAGGAAATGAGTTGATACCATTCAAAAAAGAATCAAATTATCTTAGTTCCATGCAACATAATGCAACAATGCAAAACTGATAGGTAAGGGAATGCATACATCAAGAGGTATGATGCTCCATCAAAAGAAAACAAAAGAAATACTAGTTGTTGACAGTGATTAATGAGGGAAAAAACACTCTACAGCCAGGGAAAGAATGCCTTACAATCCAATGGCGAGCTGTTAGAGGATTACAGTCTCCCATTGCTTGCAATTCTGATCTGAGAAGTGTCTCTTCAGCATAAAATGCATTATTGTGCACATTGTTCTCCCCAGGTTTCTCAACTTTAACATCCACCTCAACAACCTAGAAAAATGAAAATAAATGAATAAGAATAGCTAATATAATGTATTGAATAGAAACAAACACTACAGTGTGGCTTGCAAAAGGCATGAACCTGACACCATCCCAGAAATCCTGATGGTTCAGTCCTGATGGTTACAAGGACTGAAGTTAATTGGACATGTCACAGTTCACATAATTATTGTGCCTCCATGAAATTGCATAACTATATTTACAAAATTCAGAAGCTTTCTCAGAAATCCCTAGTCCTATGCATATAATTGATGAGGAAATAATTATTAGATAATAGTTATATGGAGAAGCACACACTATGAGGCCTCAGAACAGAGAAGAGCTTCACAATTTTTATTAGAAAACCTTGAACAGCTAATGTGCCAGACAGCTTCAACTATTTCTTAGTCTGTATCCATCTTTGAAGAGCAGCAAGACACATTTTTAACCATTGTACTAACTTAATTATTAGTTAGCAGCCATCTTTAACAAGCCTTTATATTTTTTGCAGGAGAAGAAGAGGTTAATAATTAGTCCTAAAAATCAATATCTACAAATTAGAAGAGCTCTCCCTTTTAAAGAGCTGTGAGAATATCCCTTCATCTTGTGTCTTTTGTGCTGGTCATAAGTGACTAAAGACTTCAGACTTCTCAGACTATTTCCTTAGGAAGTATTGACTCGATCCAAATAACACTATGAACAGTATTGTTGAAGCCCTGAACAAACCGAGTAAGCAAAGCGCAAGAAAAATGAGGTTTTACTGAACTTTCAGCCATAAATATATCTCCCATCCAAAACCCGCTAGGTCTTACATCACCTGAACACCTACAAACTTGTAACAGGTTAAAAAGTTAGAAATTTCTGAATTCAGTGCAGCTACCTGATTGAAAGCTTCACCAGGTTTGCAATCAACAGCCATGTTCATTCGGGCCACAAAAAAATGTTGATGAACTGGTGCATATAGACCTGGAGCAATGGTTGTGCCATATTTTCGGGTTTCTCCAGGTTGCAACGCCCCTAAGCTGAGGATTCCTGTAAGCTTAACTTCAGCTTCAATTTTCCCATCCTGCAACAACAAAAATTTACACCATCCAATAGCATCAACATATGTTGCAAAAACAAAAGAGTTGCAGCTTCAAAGCATGGCTTTCCACTAAGCCTAAATCACCATTCCAGAATAAAGGCACTGCTAGCTCATATACAGAAGCCAAGATATAACTTGTATTGTGAAAGTCCTATTTAAAATAGGCTCTCAACACAATCTGCTTCAAGCACTTGATGAATTGAAGCATAACTAGCACATACAATCTAAGGCGTTCTACAAAGCTTCATCATTTCCAACTCCTCCCACCAACCCCAACCATCACTCACAGATCACAGGCAACAAGATCCAGCAACAGAAGTGCCATTTAAACTTGCCTGATAGAAGTGCCAGTAGAATCCATACTCATAATTAGCAACTGTACATATAAAGGAGACCGTCAGCCGTCTAGACCTTCGCACTTCTGCTAAACCTGTTCTCCAGTCTTGATGCTTCCACAGAATTCCATGATCCTCTTCATGCAAGCATACACAATTTTCAATTGTTTCAACACCTCCTGTGAAGTTTGTGAAGTGGGCATCAAAGTATTTGATATATCCCAAACAATCACATCCCTGAAATTCATAATTTTAATTGTGATTGAACAATAAACAATAATCTAATGCACACCGATTGAAGTTGTTTGCAGACCTTCTTAAGAGAATGTGAATTTTTACCGAGGCCATCTTCCCCTGCATCGAAAGCATTTTTCCGGTAATGAGGTTCATTCGGATCTCCGTACGGAACAACCATCTCCACAAAGCTTAGCCTGTGGGCTACAGGTCTTCGCCCCCTACTACCGTCAACATATGCAACAGAATGTAGAACCAAACCCTCTCTAGGAGTGAATCCAATACGAAAGTTCCACTGCCAAACAGCAATAATACAATGATAGTGTTCAGTATAATGTACCAAGCTACATAAAACATGCAAAAAGAAAAAAGAAATCAACATGTACCTTTTGCCATTCTACAAAGTACCCGTTGACACGAAAGCTTGGACCTTCAGACTGAACTATTTGTAAAGGTTTCACGTCACTTCTATCAACACCACCCCGTGTTTCACCAGGAGTATAATTCCTTAATGGATCAGCTGGAGGTAAGGGAACCAGTTTACGATCTTCAAATTCAATCACCTTCATGTTCTGCATATCAACAAGCACATAGATGCCTTCCACTGGGCGTGCATAACCATTTTCCATTGGGCAGTCACTCTCTGTTCTACAGAAAATAAGAGGTTTAGCAAGTCTTCTGCTAGGAGCATCAGCATCACTGTGATAACCAACACACCTGCAGTATACATATGTACATCAAAATATCAACAAAAGCACAGTACAACGGAGCAACTTTCCAACACAATTTTACAGAAATCAATCCCATTTAGCTCTAAGCTTACCAGGCATCAACCATAACAAGTTCCATGTCTTCGATACCTCTTTTCTTCATTGCCTCCCTAAATAGAGGGAAGTCTTTTACAATAGCTTCACATTCAGCATATTCAACAGCATCCTAAATTAAGGAAAGAATTAGAACAAAATGAAAACAAATGCTGTGAGAGCATAAATAATTCAAGAAGCAACCCTTTCAATACACCCATCGCCCGAATTTATGAAAGAAATTTATTTGCAGAACTCTACTGATATTGCTATATTATATCAAGCACCTAAACTCATTTTCATGATACAAAGCCGATGAAGAAGAATGAATAGTTTGCACATAAATTGCTTCCCATCACAAGAACACTGGGTAAGTTGGGTCTTGCAAGAAATATTATGTTTTGTGTCAAAGATTAGTGATATTTCTGAATGATTGAGCATGTACAATCATATGTTTTTAAAATGATGTTTTCATGAGCATTTCCTTAGGAACAAGCCTGATACTGTTAAAAGTAGTTGCCAATGATCAGCTTTAATCTTGATTGACTCTGACTAGACTAAAACAATAAGAAATAACAAAGGTTAGAAGAAAACCATTGGAGGCTGAACATCTGGAACAACTCGTGATGAAATTACTTTTCCCCTGTGATGTCCACCTCTAGTTACTGCATGTACTTCTGACAGCTCCACAATCCATACACTTGTTTCATTTGACTTTTTATTATAAACAATAAGTCTAGCTCTCCTTGGAGGCAACTTGGTAGGAATCACAGGTCCACCTTTTGTTCTGGGAAGCAATGATGGTTGGAAAGGAGGGAAGAAATATGCATCTGCCAATGCAACAACGTTTTTATCTGGTTCCACAAGCACTACCTCAATGAAACGCATGCTGTCTCTGACCTGAAAGGAAAAATGTTGATTAGCTACCATACAAAGTGGAAAAGCAAGAGTCAAAGTATATTTTGACAACCTCAGGAGTAGCTCCAGCAGCTCGGACAGTAGCCACTGCAACAGAGATTTCGGCAGCAGATAAAGGATCCAATGGATGCCTGGTTTGGGCCCTCAACATGACTGGGATGGCAGCTGAAAAATTACAACAAAGTCAAATGACAATTGAATAATCTAGTGCAAGAACTTACTTCAGTTGCACACAAACACATGACTATTCTCATTTTTATAGTAAAGCATGCACCAAGTCTCGTTCTCTATGAACATAGAACAAAGTAACTTTACAAAAATCAAACGAAGAATATTATATTTAGCAATTCACAAAATATTAAGCCGATCTTGCAATGATTACAACAGTTATCTTCGATGGACATATACAATGGATCCTTTAAATTTCAATCAGCAAATAAATAAGTCATGTGACTTGTAAAAAGAAAAGCAAAATCGATGTCTCATTGAAAAAAGAAAAAGTAATCAACAGCAAGGCAAAAACACAAAAAGATCAAAGCTACCTTTGGTTGTGGCGTTCGTGGAAGGTTCGGATACCGAATCAACAGGGCGAATTAAGGTCGAGATGGCAGCCTTCTCGCCAACCTGATCGTCGCGACGGCGATCGCTCCAATCTTGCACCGCATTAGCCACCACCGATGACGGCACAGGAGCGGCCTCACGGCGAGCGGTAGTCGAGTCGCTCTCAGAGACGCAACATGAAGAAGGAGGCGTCGTCTTTTTCGGAGTTGAGGCCATTGCAGAGGGTTCGCGAGCTCGCCTATTCCACCAACGTAAGTCTCAACACAATCTACTGACATACAGCAAATTCTCTTCGTTACTACTACCTCACTATCTCTCTCTATCTCTCTTCCACTCTAAATAACTCTCTCCGAAAATAAGCTTCGATAAACTTAGAAATAAAGAGAGATAGAGAAATATTCCTTTTCCTTTTCTTGGCCTTTCGCGATTGTTTTAGGTTTTACAGAGAAAAAATGTGTAAATATTCATGGAACTGAAGAAGAGAAAGGGAATGTGAGTGATCTGGAGAACAAAGACAGAAATAGCTATGGAGGAGAAAGAGAGAGATCAGAGAAGAGTTATATATAAGAGGGGTGTCCCACGTGCATAGATCCTACTCGAGCTTTTATAATAATTATTATTATTATTTTTTTTTAAATTTTGATGTTTTATTTCACAGCAAGTGCAAGCTGTGTAAAAATGAAGAGGATAAGGGAGAGAGATATGAGGGGGATTCGGCTGTTGCATGTTTAGGGGGCTTATCAATGGGACCCCGATAATAAGATAAGTAGTTCTGATAGGAGGATCTGCTTGTGCTAATGGACATGTATTAGGGTCAAAAACCAATTTTTGATATTACAATGATAAGGCCAGCCAAGATCTTTCATATTTTCGTATAAGGACTCGTACTTTCAATATTTGTAAAATTGCCGACAATAAAATATATCCCCCGTTTTCCAAACGGTCTTGTATGCGCAAACTATGTACTTTTAAGAAGTTGAAACGTTAGATATTTAAACAATCTTCTTAATACTCCATTAATATATAGTTATATACCAGCAGAAAAGATTCTCTGGTCCATTAATATCTAAAATGCTCCAAACATTTTGTGAAATTTGAAATAGCACCCGTTATTAGTTGCTCTAAACATTTTGTGCCCATGAATCAACTTGTACATAATTTTATTTATTTATGCATAAATGTAACCACGTTTTTATCAACATCTTAACATTAGAAAATTAGAAAAATATTTTTTAGATAAATTATTTTCTAGAAACTATGTTCACTGTCTTAGTGTCGATATCATTATGCCGTAATTAACTAAAATAACAATAATAAATACTAAAAAATCTCAAATTAATATTACGAAAAGATATTCTCAACTTAAAAAATTTTGAATAATTCAAAATTCACAATTCTAGGTTTTCCTCTTTTTTTTTTTTTAAGAGAACTAATAACAAAATTCTATTGGTGAGCTTGGAAAATATTTTTTTGAAAAAGTCGGATCTTTTGAAAAGAAGATAAAATATTAAAAATTCGATTTCTTTTATTAGACTACTTAATATGGTAGTCAAGGCAAACAACACTGGATCCATATAAATCTGATACAATGAGATGAGAGGCAAAAACACTTCATGTGCCATCAGAATTAATATAGTAATGCAAACTTGGAGTTTTGTATGGATTTTCTTATTAGAAAAATAAAGGACAGGCATGCTGGTTTGGCCATCTGCTTGGATCTTGCCATTCCAATTTTTTTTTTTTTTTAATTTTTTTGTTAACAAATTGCAATTTCATCAATAAACAAAAATGCCAGAAAACGTGCATATAATTAAGGGTAAACTCCAATTTCACCAATAAAAGTGTTCAATTGTTTCAGGCTGCGCTATGCCTCACCAGTTACCGGTAATTGAGGTGACTAGGTGAGGTTTGCCCTGCCTATGGCCATCCTTAGGGATGCCATTTCTTCCACGCAAGCATCTTTCTTGTCGATTTTTTTTTTTTTAATAATAAATAACAATAAAACATCTTTTATAATAAAGCCAAAGCGAGATAATTCATTATTAATAGAAAATATATTTATATTGTTAATTTAATCCCATTTGTCGCTAAGCTCCATTAGGGAAATTGTAATATCAGATTAAAAGAATCACCAAATGCATAAATGTCCCTTTACGACTTTAATTTAATGACATTAAATTTTGATGAGTATGTATTGAGATTGATTCTATAGTTATAAAGTTAATAATATTTTTTAACTATTATCAATTTCATTTATTAGCTAAGCGTCTAATGGATCATTTGTGCAATTAAATTGTTTAATAAAAGTAATTTTGTATATTAAAATATTTAAATATTAATGAAATTAAAAATTAAAAGATGCCATTAAACTAAAGGGGTTTATGCTTGTCAAACGCATATTTATACACACAATCAAAGTGATTAATAATAAATGGATTGTGAACTTATCAAAGATGAAAAGAAAAGACATTAAGAATAGATAATGGAACAAGAAAGTGAATGAAGGAGGATGTCAAATGTAATTATTTAGTTTTGTAATAACAAAATAAAATAGTTTCATCCGAAATGATCCTATTAGATCTGATGGTGGAAACTAATGGCCATCCCACTTGATAATGATGCTTACTTTTAAATCACAGCTGACTCATCCTCCCCCCACCAACCTCTTCATTACAAAATTAGTCCACCATAACTAACCAAATACCATTATACTAACGCTAATTGCGTTTTTGTATTTTCTTTCTGAAAATGGAAATTTTGCAATCTTTTTTTATATGTATATGCTTCCCTTTTTAACAAACGTCCAGCTTATTATTTCGTTCTTATCGAAGTGAACCAAATTCTATTGAGTTAGTGCTAATTAGCTAGTTGAAAATATACTTTTAAATTTGAAAAACAAGTTCAATTTCAAACATTGAATCATTGACACGTTACTTCTAGCTAATATTTTAAAAAAAAAAAAAATTAATGATAGCTATCTATGACTATATATCGGATTCACCCAAGCCTGAGATGTTAAGACAATTGCAACAGTGACAAGGTTAACAATATCTATTGAGGAATTTTTTTCAAAATGAAAATATTCCAAATCCAGTTCTTTTAATATTGAAGTGAATGGATAAATTGTTCCCGAGAGATGGAATGAATTTCCAATTGACATCATTTAACAAGATATCTCGCGTTTAAACTTTAAGTATATATTTCTTTAAATACTTAGGAGGAATCGTTTTGTCTTCTTTGTGTCTGTATCCGATATAAATCAAACTTAATCGAATCAGTAAACTTTAAATAATTTATGGGTTTAAAAAGAAAAAAAAAAAAAGGTAAAATGACAAAAAGTTGACATAGCTGCAGTAAGATAAACAAGCAATAACTATATATGTGCAAAAGCTTAGAGCCAATTACTTTTGTTTTTGCATATTTTTGGTGTTATATGAGAAAGAACCCTACCACTAGCAATCCATCACTTTAGTTTACAGTAATGTGGTACAGCCATGAAACAAGAAAGCGAGAGATGGAAGAAAGCAACGTCGTGCACTTATAAGCTAGTGCCTTGCAAATTCATGGAAATCAATCTATAACCACAATCCATGAAATCAAGTACTAAGGTACAAGTACCTCAAATGCAGGAGAAAATGCCTGCAAGAAAGGAAAACCAATCAATCTTTCTGTCTTTTCCTTTTACTAAATGACTTCAATTAGGATTTAAACTTATAACTCTACGGCTTCAAAAATAATTTAATTACTGCTATCAAATTAGAGTTGGTTTGGGTTTATTTAATTGGCGCTATTCATGAAAATAAGTATAAAACTGGAATCTTTATAGTATTAAAGTACTAAAATTAAAATTTTGTACGAAAAAATTCATTTAGAAATGCAATTTATTTTTATAAATTCACCAGCGTATTAGTGTTAAGAAATTTATTTTTTTAATAATACCAATTTTGACTTTATACGTGTATGTATACACATGAACAACATGGCGCAATGACATGAATAATATTTTAATATTGATTTTGATATTACGATGAGGACAAGCGAAGAAGGCTTGCATTCCAATTAACAAGAGAGAAACACTCGTCATCCTTTTGCAATTTCACAACACTTGCCATGTCATCATGTCGTTATAATCTAATCAAATAGTGAAATTGCAATATAATAAAATGATGCGTTTGGTGTAAGCGTTCATTCCAGATTCCAAAATTAAATCACGTCAAATCAAAATTCACTTTCAAATTGAATCTTGCAACATTAATTAATTAATTAATTCCTATAATAACTCAATTATTTCTCTTTAAAAACCTATTAAGAATAATTAAGAGTCCTATTAATGATGATTTAAGGGTTCTTTGTTCTCAAATATTAATTCGAACTTATTGATAATCTTGCAGTTGGGCAGCAAAACTACAAACTGAGTTTCAAAGACAAATCTCACGACGAAAATCAATAAAAATCTCTTTTGATTGACTTATCTCACGCACCTTCCTTTGTAATCTAAATTTCTGGCCATCATTGTTTTCACGTTCGTTTTCTCTGAGATTGATGGTCCTTTTTGTAGTTTCTTAGTCTTTCCTTTCATTTCCCAAAAATAGACGGAAATTGCATGAAAGAAAGGAAAAGGCAAAGAGAAAAAATGTGTCCCATCTCAAAACCACTGTCTAACAATTTGCAGCCGCTACATGTTTTGGACTTTGTCTATGAACGAGAAAAAGAAAAAGATTGATTAGTGTGGACGCATAAATTATCTAATATCCACAACAGCAATTTAGACATAAGCAGAATTATTCAGTTGGAAACTTTGTGTGCGTTGGGGATGTAAATGGCGTGTAGGCGAAGCTAAAGTCGTCATGATTCCATCAATCACAATGTATAAACTGGTGGAGTGGCAGCCCATAACGGACCACTACAGAAGTTATAAGAATAGCTATTGATTAATGCTAGAGTCAATGCTAAACAGGTTCTAAGTTTAGACGGCTTTGATTCTATGATGAAAATGGAGAAATCATACCCGCATATAAAATCAAATATTTCTAGTGACTTCAATATAAATTTGTTTTAGGATTTAAATATTTTTTAGACACCAATGGACTTCCAAGAATTTTGAGACTTTCACAACTTAAAAAAAAAAAAAAAAAAAAGTAAACAAGTGCTTACCTAACCTCTTTTTATCTTTTGTGCATTCTTAAAAAGTTCATTTAAGTTCATTCAATAAACTGAACTGGGTTCCACCTCCCGGTTAATAAACAAGCCGAAATTGAATTTGAGTATGAGGCTTTTAATTGCAGTCATGCTGAACTCAATTCAAACTTAAGTATATTTTTATCAAGCTGAGCTTGTCTCTCTTCGTTATTCAGCTTTGCTAACTCATAAAATATTTTGAAGATACCAACAGACATGCTCAATCTCAATCTCTATCATTTTGTTTAATCCTTTCTCCTTTGTTCATGGTCATATTTCCATAACATCTTTAAACGAACCAGAACCAGAACCAAAACCAAATCCCAACCTTCATAATTAAAATTTTCATGTTAAGCATAAACGTTGCTAAATACGGGTTCTAATACTTCCAAGCCATGACATACAACAAACAAACTAGATTAACCAACCAACCTAGGAATGCATGAATATGATCCTAACTTATAGGTATATTCGCAGATCAAGAGACAGAATTACTAAGTGCAACCAAGTGTTTAAAACTCAAATCAATCAACGTAAAACAACATAGTCACAATCATTCTGAATTACATGGAAAGCAATAGAATAAGACACCCAACAACCATAATTAAGTTAAGAGTGCTTTATAGATCAAAATGATTAACAAAAACAGCCGACTAATATTAATTCATAACTAGTGTTCTTGTCTCTAGATTATCAGATCAAATGGTAGACACAAAGCAGCAACCTTTCATTTTAGTAATGCAGGATTTACGCAAGGTCAGAACGTCTTTAATAACCAGGAACAAACTTACTAGATAAATTTATCAATGGCCACTTTACCATTATGCATTCAACAGCTCATTCTCAGTTAACTAATCAACAAAGTACAGTGCAATATCTAAAATGAGAACTGATTAGATACTACCTAATTTTCATTGTGAACCTCACAACACATGTCTCAGTGGTAATTAAGCAGAATAAACTTATCCTAATAGCTAAATGGAGTTTTTTGACTCAACTCTGCCAATGGAGGATTGATCCTACAAACCATATCAAGTAAGAAAAACATTCTACAATTCTAGATTCCAAAAACTGGCTCCTATATTCGACTATGTTAGAATCATTTCCTCATCACATAGTAATCTATAATGTTTCAAACTCATATACATCGTAAGCAATAGCAAGACAGACATTAAAAAAACCACAGGCATGAACGCTTAAGAACTAAATGTGAAACCATAAATTTAACAGCTTGCCAGTCAAACTCATATCCATTTAAACGAAAATGTAAAATTAACAACCATAATAAAGTAGCCATTAATACCAAGCACTAAACAGTTTAAAAGTAATCCAAAAACTCAATGTTAAAAGAGCAAAACTACTTAAGCCGTAAGAACAACAGCTCCACCATTCTCCTTTATCTTTTTCTCGGCAATCTTGGACACCAGCTTAGCTTTCACCACTATCGGCTGATTCTCTGGCAACACGCCTTTACCCAAGACCTTGAAGTAGCCAAACTGAGTAACATCCACCAAGGGGGCATTGTCCTTGCTGGCCTTGTCCTTCACTTCTTGAGGAATCAGGGACCAGAGCTTGTCGATGTTGACGATAGGACAGTAGAACTTGTTCCTCAACTTGTGGAAGTATCGCATACCGACCTTTCCAAAATAACCAGGATGGTACTTGTCGAAGAGGATCCTGTGATGGTGCATACCTCCGGCATTACCGCGACCTCCAGGATGCTTCCGGTGCTTACCGATACGCCCATGACCCGCGCTCACGTGGCCGCGCTTCTTCCGGTTCTTCTTGAATCGGGTGGTCATTTTGGCCCTTTTTGCTCAGAGATGGAATTAGGGCGGCTCTGAGAGAGAAATGGAAGAACTGCTAAGGGAAGGGGTGCTAGGGTTTTGGGATTTATAAAGGGAGAGTCAGTGTAAACTTGTTTTACCATTTTGCCCTGATTGTCTTAAGACAGAGCGGAGAAAATGCGGGAAACGTCGTCGTTGAAAAGAGATGACGGCGCGTCGGCTCTTTAGTTTGATTAAGTAGATTTCTAGTTGGGCTTAGACAGTCTAATTCGCGAATATGTTTATGGGACGTGAAGGCCCGAAACTAGTTGAGCCGCCAAAACTCGTTTATATATTACAGCCATTGAGAATGGGACCTTTCACGGACCAAACTTGACCTGAAATAATATACTTCAATTCATATATTGAAATTTTATTTATTATTTATTATTTTTAATATTTATATATTAGTGAAAAACAAAAAAGTGTAACAAATATACTATTAAATTTTGTATTTCAAGGAAATATTTTTTAAATTTAAGAAATTTTTTAAATTTAATGTTTAGAAAAAAAAATTATGTTTAATGAAATATTTCAACTCCTTAATTAATAATTAAGGCCAATTGTATATACATTGATGCCTGATATATAGGATCAAAATTATTATTTCAATGTGACTAAATTCCGAGCTGGAGGTCTCTACTAACGCAATCCAAATACTGATGGTTTAAAAAAAAAAAAGTTATTATTTTACTACAACTAAATTGAAAATTAAACTAAAAACTTTACATCTTAAAACATATCTAAGGTCGAAAAAGATTATAACAAATTAAATTTCTTTAAAATCCAAGTATCTTGAAATATTCCATTCCATATCATACCAGGTTCCAATCAAATTGTCATCCTACTTACAATATTTTCTCGCCCAGTTTCCTTCCCAAAAGGTTGCGCTAGCTGTCAAAACCTATCCTTTTGCATCCAGCAGCAGGCAGCAGCTCTGTATTCCGTGTAACTGAAGTTGATTTTTTGGATGAAATCATGAAAAACTCGATATCAAATTTCTACCAGACGACTTCTTTTTAGGTTCAACTTTTCAAGCCAAATGAAAATGAGAAAGGAGAAGGCAAAAATTAGCAAACCATTTCAGTGGTTATGATCATATGATCATGAACAAAAAGAATTTCAGTAATCCTTAACCAAGTAATTGTAAAATACAGCAGCGTGGGACGAAATAATCGTGCATAATGTGAAAAGGATTCACCTAAGTTTGTGACCACGATGATTAGAATAGCCAATGCACGAATTCCTAATTTATAATATCAATCTGGTCAGATATCAAAATGAAAAATTAATATACAGATAGCAAATTAGCAATCACCACATACTAGTTTAGACACCCTACCCCTAAAGCTTGTTTCTTGAAGAATCCAGTCCGGCAGCATCTGCAACATTCCACACTACCAAGGTCTCCTTGAACCAAGAGGAATAGTATTAGATCCTGAAATTAACGAGCGATTGCCAAAGCCTCCTCGCCCTCTAGAGCGGAAGTTACCCCCAGAACCTAAGTAAAAAAAAAAATGTATAATCATCTTTGGATAAATCCTCCACTTTTATATGATAAAGAGAAATCAAGTGATTACCTCCATGAGTGCCAGCTGAACGAGCCATAGCAGACAATGTTGGTGGCAGAATCTGCCGAGCTTCCTGTAGGATCTTGATAAGATCCCGAGCAAACTTTGCATTTGCATGTGTGAAAAATGTAATTGCTGTTCCCCTAGCCCCTGCACGACCAGTTCGGCCAATCCTGTGGATATAATCCTCAAGGCTGGAAGGAAAATCATAGTTGATCACACACTTTATGTCCTTCACATCTACAACAAATAGAAATAGAAGTCAAGCAAAAATAGTGTAGGAACAATGCAAGACAATTAAGCTCTCAGGATTGGCTCGTTCTGCTTGGAAGCATTAGTAAGGTGGCCAACCTCGAGTAGCTCTTAAGAGATTACTCAGCTATCAGGTTTTTTCATTATCAGAAAATCAACGAACTTGAGGTCAACTTAAAACAAGTCTTGCTCAACATTTTTCAAGGATAAGTAAGCCAAGGCTGTGCAGCCTTTCAGTTAGTACGATCCTCAATTATTTTCCTAAAAATATATACTAAAAAAAAAAGAATACATCTGCCTTATCCCTGCATGCCTAAGATCTGAGTCAACTTAAGACAACAGATTCATCAGATAAGTGTGCCCACCTTAACCTTGCAGGGATAAGAAGCAGCTTCACTGCCATTCACCATATCCTTATCCAATCAATTTATAAGCATGTGTGAGTCAATCCGGCTGCTGAGACAAAACCAGCTCCATATCCGTGGATGGGGACAACAACTTCAACCATGTTACTTAGACACTTGGTGATTGGAGCGATGCCGTGTTAAACAATTCATGCAAATTATAGCAACAGATGAAACTAGAGTTCTGGTTTATGTTTCCCTTTCCCAACCCCATTAAAAAATAAAAATAAACATTATCACTTCCTCAACCTAGAGAATATACTGCTATCTTCATGATGTATGAGCAACCCCAGAAATCCTAAACTGCTGTCCCAGCAATATCAATCAGCAGTGCTCCTTGTGTCCATGTAACATGAGCTGTAAAAATCAGGCAATACCAAAGCAGGCTATTTTACGGATATTCTAGAGCAACAGCAACAACAACAACTAGTCCCAAACTCGTTGGGTATGGATATCCTAGAGCATGTAGAGAAAAAGATTATGCCTCTCAATCCAACTTGCAAATTGCTTCGAGTCTCTGCTTTTATTACAAAACTATCTGACAGACATTATGCATCATGGCACCTCCTTATGCACCCATACCACAAATTATATTCTTAGGAAACTGGATAGCAGCCGGCTGACTCGCATATCTTCAAATTTCAAGACCTAGGCGAAAAGAACTAAGACTCCTGTCACATAATGATCCTACCAAGACCACGTGCAGCGACATCAGTGGCTGTCATTATAGGACTTCTGCCACATTTGAACTCAGACAGAACCCAATCCCTTTCAGCCTGATTTTTATCACCATGGATGGATAAAGCTGGCCAGCCATCCATCCTCAACTGCCTTGTAACTTGGTCACAGCCCTTTTTTGTCTCCATGAATATAAGAATTTTACTTCCATCCATCACTTCTTTTAGCAGTTTGATCAGCCTGCAAGGACAAAGCATAGTAATGCATGATTATCATTATGCTAAAACATCAACCTTTCTAAGCGATAGGCAACAAGACAAACCTGTTGTACTTCTCCACCTCTGTGACTACTTCAACAATTTGATTAATTGATTGGTTTGCTTTTAGATCTGCTGATCCAATAATTACCTATAGATAATAACAATTTAAGATACTAGTCAATACACCTAGAATTATTACGAAAAAGACAATGGACTCAAATACAAATAACTTATGAACTGTAGGACATCTATGATAGAGACCTTGTACGGATTGCGCAAGAACTGTCTTGCTAAAGTTTCAACCTCCCTTGGCCATGTGGCACTCCAATACAATGTCTGTCTATCTGGTCGGATCTGAGAAAAACAGTACCCAGTTCAGAAAAAAGCTCCTCCATTATTATGAAGGGAATGTACTAACGAGTAAATATGAATATATGAGCCAGTGCAAAGTTAGAGCAGGATTCAGGTCATATATATGTCAGATATTTGATTGATCACAATATTGTATGTATAGTGTATATTCCACCTAGCATAAAAGGTCCCAAGGAAATCATTCTGAATTAATATGGTAATGCAAAAACAGTTGATATGGACTCAACAAAATAACATCTGGAAGCAATTGATTGGGCAAAAATGTCTATTGAGGGAAAAAAGAACAAGTTAAATTTCCTATACAAAACAGCAAATAAGAGAGTCATTTCATGTAATTAGTTGAATGGCGATACAACTACAAGGAAAAGCATACTGTATCCATGCTGATAATGCACCAAACATGCAAAGTGATGAGCTGATTTCATGATTTAAAGTACAGTTACATATAATATCCATGAATAATTTGGTATATCAACTCCTTCATATAAAAGGTGAAAATAGCACAGACTAAGCGGACATTCACATAGCTAGGTTGAACACTGTAAGCTAATTGGAAGACTAACAGGCAATCAGTACTTAATTACTTATCTGGATGCATATAAACATGACAGTCCTTGAATCTGAAGTTACATGGCAGAAATTCCTTGCAATACTATGGCCATCCTATTAAGAGAAGTTATGAGATAGAAACATACTTGAGATATAATTTTCCTAATCTGAGGCTCAAATCCCATGTCCAACATCCGATCAGCCTCATCCAAGACAAGGTAAGTGACTCTTCGCAAGTCTGTGCGTTGAGCTTCTAACATATCTATCAGCCGACCAGGAGTAGCAATCACAATTTCAACACCTGGCATAAGGCAAATCCTGAATTCTCATATGACAAAAGGTTTGCAATTGGTCATTCTATGCAAATTAAAGAACTGCAAATACCCCTTCGAAGATCACGAATTTGAGGTCCTTTGGGAGCACCACCGTAAATACAAGTACTCGTTACATTAGCGCGCGAACCAAACTTCAAAGCTTCTTCTTGGATTTGAACAGCTAATTCTCTTGTGGGAGCTAATATCAGCACAATTGGACCCTCACCTTGCACTGGATAGTGGATAAATATACTAAATAAGGTTAATATATAGAGGATAATAAACGAAAATCTCATATAATGTGATAAACACCACAAATTAATGAAAATGTGGATAGAAACTAACCCAATCGAGGCTGAGCACTAACATGCACCAAGGCTGGTAGCAGGTATGCCAAAGTCTTACCAGAACCCGTCTCCGCAATGCCAATTAAATCTCTACCCTTGAGAGCCATAGGCCACCCTTGGGCCTGGATTGGTGTTGGCTCAACAAAACCCAACTTGGCAATCACCTCTAAGCAGTATTCTACCACAAGAAATTGAATGAATTGATTTAGGAAATTACATAAGAATGTCTACAACGAAAACCACATTAGCATCAATGAAAAAGGAAATACCTGGGAAATTTGCCTCTTGAAACATTCGAATAGGCTTAGGCACATCGTGCCCTTCAACAGTGATATCCCTTCTTGCACGATACATCATCGCATCATTTTCAGACATAGACTGAACTGAAGGACTCTCAATGTAGAAATTCTTCTTAAAGGGTACCAAATTCCCAAAGTCCTGCTTGGGAAGAGCAATATCATCCAAGTCGCCTCTAGAAGCTACCCCACCGTGCCTAGCTCCTCTACCACCACCACGGCCTCCGTCAAACCCCCTTCCTCCAGCAAAACCACGCCCACCGCCTCCAGAAACTCTCCCACCACGATGTCCTCCTCGTCCATTATCACGGCCCCTTCCACCACCGCCACGAGCTGCATCAGGTCTTCTATCCCCAATATGACCATTAGGACGGCTACCACTGAAGGCCCTCCCACCACTGCCAGTGCCGCTGCCTCGACCAATATCGAACCTACCAACAGGGGGCTCGAAAGGCGGATATCCACCTACTGGTCCGGGGCCACCTCTTCCCACAAAAGCAGGCGGTGGGGGACCACCATATGGCACAGGTCCGCTGCGACCATAAGGTACCCCCGCCACTGGCGGTCCCACCGGCTGAGGTGGACCCATCAGGTCACTGAGACACAAGTACACAGCACAATAACAATAGCATCCATGCCAACATAAAAAAATAAAAAATAAAAAAATTCAAACAGATCTATATAAATGGATTAAATTGAGTTACCTGCGACGGCGACGGTACGATTCGGGGTCGGAATATCTATGATCGTAAGGATTCATAATGGAAGCGAATTGAGCGAACTGGTCCTAGGGTTTGGCGGTTATAAATTCAACGACCGGTGATCTTTCCTACGGTGCTATCTTCTATTTCAGCAAAATTTATTCCCGTTTTTTATTTCTTGCTTTTCTGACCTCACCCAATCTCGCTTTCGGAGGGAAAGTAAAAATATCTATGAATTTTATCTGATCTGGCTGCACTTAGGTCAAAGTTTGGTTCGAGTCCTCCAATTTGAATTTATGAAGCCAAATGACGAAACTAACCATACCCTTATAAACCACAGTTCTTTGTTAGACGACCGCGAGAAAAGTACAGTAGTAAAAAAGAGCACACATGATTTTTAACTAAATACAGCCGCCACACAAGAATCGAGTTCACCGCCAAAAACGAAAATATCGCTAACAAAACGTGCTGTCGTTTGATGTGATCGATAAAGAAATAACAATTCGAGCCATTACCTGTGAAATCGACGGTTAGTATTTTAGTAAAATAATCATATTCCCTAAAGAATATCATAACATAATAATGTAAAAAAAAAAGGAAAAATTGCCATAGATAATCAGGTTAAGAGTATGAAATTATTAAGGACTAAAACTCTAAAAGATGGCATGCAAGTGGGTTCAGAAAATGATGTGAAAAATTGGACAAGACATGCTTTTCTTATTATTATCAACCTTAGAAGATGCAATAAGATTAAGATGGTTTTGTACAATATTCAAAAGCGAAGTTGCTTTTTTGTCCCAACCTCATCTAAAAGGCAAACCATATGCAAAAAGTAATCCTTTTTCTTTTATTATGTACTGATCAATTGTATTTTTATCATGCATGTGATATGAAAATGTTGGAACATGAAAGCAACACCATGTTTGCAGCTTTGTTCATCAGGTTCTACTTCTCAGCTTTGGTGTATAAGTCAGTCAAATACTAACTTGTTAGTTTTAGGCTTGGAAATAATTAAATTTCAGGGTAAGAATAAAACAATTGACTAATGTTAGTAATAGGAATTGTTTTGCCTTTTTCTTGTATTTGTGTTGTTTATGTACTCTCGGTGTCTTTCCTTTGCCAAACGTTTCACATTTTGCTTCTATCTTATAGCGTTTAAAATCTTAAGACTGCTTCGAATCTATTCATACAAACTCGATCTGATAAATAGATGGAGTCAATTACTTAGCTTGGAGTCATAGTTATTGGAATTGAAATTTCATATGAAATTATATTCTTGTTCTGATCAATGCAAATCTATTGTTAATTAAATTTTATTTCATTACACATTTAATATAAATTTTATGTACTGAACAAAACATAAGATTCTACTATTACTTTCCATCGAACTTGCCTGAAAAGCATACACAATCAAAAAATTTCCTTTCAGAATTGCGATTGATTTTTAATTCTCGAGGATTGGATGACAAAGATGAAAGCACTAGCTCTGTTGTCTGCTGATTATGCAGGACCTTCTTGCTATCATGAACAATAGTAACATCACAACTTTCTGGTGAGTTCTTCTTTACAAATTCTCCTTTTGCCAATTTTTTCCTCATAAACCTGAAAAATATTAGATGGTTAGACAGACTATATACATATATTGAACTGCATTTCACACTATATATAAGCATTCTTGAGCGGGCGAATTTTGTTGATGTGAAGAAGAAAACAGTACTTCAATTACTAAATATACCTGGAGCGAGGCGAGCGTGTAGTTCCCATAACAAGACTGTTAATGTTGAGAACAGGAATAAGTTCAAGAATAGCTCTGGCAGTCTCATTGCTCTCAAGAAGAATTGTATCCACTGTCACCTGTCATATTGTGAGCAGCATTTCTGTTATCAATGCCTGTATGTGGTGTTTTAGTGAGTAATTAAAAACAAAAGTATATATATATATATAATGTCTCTGCAACCTTGGCATCATTACACAGTCGAATGTATTTCTGCAGTAGGTTCCTTCTTCTGTTATGCTCTTCATTGACATAAAATCTCACTTGATCTTGGCTCAACTGGCTCCTCGATAATCTTCCAACTTTCAAAAAATAAATAAAAGAATAAGATTAATTATAACATGATTATATTGCACGGTAAAATGAAAAAGCAAAAAGTGAATAATTAAAGTTAATTAGCGTATTAATTAATTGGTACATTATTCTTAATTAGATGATTAACCAATGTATATACAGATACAAACCCAATCAAATTTTAGTTGCCCTGATTATGTAACCTCCATTAATTAGTTAGCCGATGCTGGAGGCCCAAAAGGCATACCCAATTAATCCATAAAAAGTGGACAATTACGTCAACAGCTAGAACTCCTATTCTTGGAAAAAATAATTAAATTTAAAAAAAAAAATCATTTGGAAACTCGAGATGTGATTTGAATTTCCATTTTGATGAAATTGATAGGAAAAATACAAAAAAAAAAAAAAAAAAATAATATTTAAATCATTTGGAAACTCGAGATGTGATTTGAATTCCATTAAAAAAAAAAAAAAAAAAAGTCAACGGAAAATGTGTAAAGTTGAAGGGATCAAGGGAAAAAGAGCTAAGTGGTGGTGGAGGTGTTACCTGGTGTAGAAATGTAAGTTAAAGGAGATGAAACATGAACAAGAAAAACTTTAGCTCCAGGAGAAACAACATGATCGAGAGCCCATTTCAGAACATATAAATCATCTTTACCAACAGCAACGTAAACATCATTAACAATTATACTACTCTTGCTTTCTTCACCTATCTCCACAATTTCTGATGACATAATTCTTGCACTAGCACAATATGGGAGAGAATTGGAATTGGCCGGCGCCGGCAAGTATGATCTCTCTTCTTCCATCTCTTTCCCGCTGACAGAGACAGACAAAGACGACGCAGTAGAAACAACAGAAAACTATGCAAGAGAGATGGGTAATTAAAAGAGAGGTATTTGCTGTATAGAGGCGAAGATAACTAGATTTTGGTTTTAGTTGATTGGCAGTTTATAAGGAAAGAGTCGTTGCTCTCAATGCCACAAAAGAAAAGAAAAAGGAAAGGCAAAGAAGAAAGAAAGAAAGGAGATTCTGTTCTGTCAAGGTTTGCTGGCCTGGCTTATTGGATTTTGGATATGTCATATAGATGACAATTGATTGCTCTTTCTACAGTTTTAAGCTTTTCGTTTTTGCTTACTCTCTTTTATTTTTCTCTTATATTATTATTATCAAATAAAATATTTAAAATTATCTCTATTTATGTTTCTTATTTCCCTTATAAGGATACTATAAAGACTTGTCTTATTCATTCATTGAATTGTGATTTTTTCTAAAAAAAAGAAAAGAAATGTACTTTATTAATTTTCTATTTGATAAAATAAAATATTTTATTTCCTAATATAATATTTACCATTATATCAATGCATATACTGAATTCACACTAGTTATTATACAGTGAATAGCATTAATTTTTGTTTTTGTAAATACCATTAATTGAGACCAACAATCAAATGGAAATAAATTTCAAATATTCTATTATGCTAAAATTTTGAAATACTCAATTGTTCAATCTGTATCTTATTTCATAAATAAAAATTTATGTTCTTACCATTTTTGAAAAAATCCTAATTAAGTATCTTACTACATTTAATATATAATATAATTATAATATTATTCGCATTATTCTCTCCTTTCTTTTGTTTGAAAAAAAAAAATAATTAAGATTCTTAATTCAGTTAATATTTTTTATCAACTTAATATTTGTCTTTTTAAAAATATATTTGTACTTTATTGATATAATAAAAATTATTAAAGATACTCTTGTTAATTTAAATATTTTCCACCATATATATATATAAATATTTATGCAGATATTAATAGTAATTATAGGAGAATCTTAGACATTCGTTTGCATGTTAATAATTAATAAATAATTCAAGGAAAATAATTTATTGGACAGAAAATTTGAAGGTGGTTTGGGCTTTCCAAAATTAGAAAAGAAAAAGGCTGGTGGGCTTTGGAGCTTGAACAAAGGCCTTCAAGATTAGGCCCTAAATTCAAAATTGAAGGATTTTGATCGCTAGCTCCATAACAATCCTTTTCTAGAGTAGAGCACTTAAAATGGTGCATCAGAATTTTCGAAGGAAAATTACTTGTATGCCCCTAGTGTTTAGGGCCACCTCTTAACTATACTTTTTGTTTTCCTATAATAATTCTTTCAAGTCCGAGAAAGCAGTTCTTTATTTCTTTTTGGTCCAAGAAAGCAACTGAAGGATCAAATATCAACTTGCTTTTCCAAAGTTGTTCTACTTTATCATTATTATTACTATTTTCTCTTTGGTTGTTTGCAATTTCTTTCTCTTTTGTGCTTTTGGAAGTTTGGTTCTAAAAGTGGATGTATTATAAATTAATTTAAAGCCATTTTCTCTCAATTTACTGCATTTTTAAGATAAATATGAGCAATTTTTTTTAAAGAAAATACAAATTCATACGTAGCTAAGAAGCTTGGCTAGCTAGATTCGGCAAAGAAATTCAAAATTCACTTTCACCAATCACTTTCCTGACAGAATGAAGTTTCTAAACACCTACAGTGGGAAATGACGTCTTTTTCTTTTTTTCAGAATCTAATTATGTACACAGTAGGGAAGTCCTGTGAGAATGCTTTAGTTATCTTCAAAGTTACAATTTTCAAAGTTTTGCAATCTATAACAGGTCTCACCCTCCACTTTGTGAGATTTCTGTTTCAAGTTGGCCCACAGCAACAGCTTATTTGCACAACTACTCTGCTTTGCTTAAACTGCTATCTGGCATTTGGGCAAGAGAGAGTCAATTCCTAAAAGATCACATGTCAAGTAAAATCCTGTAAACTAATCTGCGTAATAAGTTTTGACTCGGTAATACTGGAGTCCTCTGCTAGGTTGAGAATTTGCACATACAAATCATGGTTGAAGCATAATTTTTTTTGAAAAAATCTGCAATATCTACCATGGATTTGGAAACATCTATCAATAAGACAAAAATATGTAACAGAATAGAATTTATACATGAAAAATATTAAAGTTAGGTATATGTGGACCATTAGTCCACTATTTGATACATGGACCATTTAATTTTCTAGAGTTAAAAAGGATGATCATAACAAGGTATAAGCTGCCAATCAACTGCAAAAAGTGATCTCCTTTTTCCCTGCAAATGAATACAACCTATTAATTTCATACTTGTGAACTGAAATAAATCATCATTTTCCATTAGATTTAATCCGATTAAATAGAGATGTCAACTTCTTCTGTTTTATAATGGAAAATATTATTGAGATGCTGAAAATGCATAAATTTCATCTGATACACAGCAGTAAATTAGGCAGCCATTCGACGATTATGGGCACTTATCGAAGATGGTGGGCTTTGTGCAGTCTATGGAAGTGGAAGTGAATGGTGGTGGGGCTCTCTGCTGTTAATTCTGACAATCTTTCTTCAGGTTTCTTTATATAACGAATATTTTCTGTACTAAGTGAAATAAGGGAGAGTAAGTATCGTCTTGAAACAAAGGGAGCAGAAATGGCAAAATATATTCTTCTTGCAGTTCTTAAAATATTAATGCTCTTAATATTTGCTGGTTGGGTTTCTCTTTGGCTTCTAAAGCCTACTAATTTATGGACAAGAAAATGGAAAGAAGCTGAAGATAGTGCTAGGCCTACAATATTTGGCTATTATGGTGAGTGATCAAAATTACCATCTGTTAGTTCATGAAGATCTAACAATTTATTGTTAAAAATAGACATAAATTCTGTATTGAATGTGTTGCAGGTCTTAACTTTGCTGCATATACATTTCCTATAATCGCACTGGCTATAATTGGACTAGTCTACTTGAATTTTCTGTCTAAGGAGCTAATAAGAAGAAGGTAATATAATTGTGCTATCCAATTTGATCCATAATTTTTACTGCAATACTATATTTACTTGGTTATTGCTTCTGCTTTATGTGTATGAACAGACAAGCTAGGACTCCAACTATTGGCTTCTCAAATCCTGTGATAGTAAACAGCTTTGTGGGTATTTTGTCAAGCAAGGAAATCTTGACTGTTCTCCTCTTCATCCTGTTTTTAGTATGGACTTATTATACCCGCATCTCTAATGACTTGAAGAAGTTGATGCCAATCAAATCGCTGAACTTGAATCTGTAAGTTATGAATCTTATGATTGTCCTAAATAAGATCGAGAATGTTATCCTTAATAAAAATGATGTCTTGTAATTCAGATGGCAACTCAAGTATCTAAGAGTAGCTACCCGATTCGGTTTGCTAGCAGAAGCCTGCCTGGTTTTGCTGCTTCTGCCTATTTTAAGAGGCCTAAGCTTATTTCAATTACTTGGAATCCAATTTGAAGCATCAGTAAGATATCATATCTGGCTTGGAACTTCAATGATATTTTTTGCCACTATTCATGGTGGAAGCACCTTGCTTGTGTGGGGTGTCAGTCACAACATTCAAGACGAGGTAATTTTGCCATATGCAACTAACTAATTTACTTATTCTTTTTTTATTTCTTTTAATTTCTTCTTGTTATTCGACTGCAGATTTGGAGATGGCAGAAAACCGGCCGTATATACTTAGCTGGAGAGATAGCCCTTGTTATAGGACTAGTAATCTGGATTACTTCACTTCCTCAAATAAGAAGGAAAAGATTTGAACTTTTCTACTACACTCACCATCTTTATATTGCATTCTTCGTATTCTTCTTGTTTCATGCTGGAGACAGGCATTTCTATGCAGTTTTCCCTGGAATCTTTCTCTATGGTCTTGACAAGCTACTTCGAATCATACAATCAAGACCAAAAACATGCGTTCTTTCTGCAAAAGTGTTCCCAAATAAAGCTGTACAACTTGTTTTGCCAAAAGATCCAAGTAACTATTTTTTTTAGCATTATCAGTTACCATTATATGCATTATTCTTGTAACAATTTAATTTCTTTATTTAATGAAGTAACTTATAATTTCTTGCTTATTGCATCCATTCCAGGCTTGAAATATGCACCAACAAGCGTGTTATATATAAAAATACCAACTATATCTCAATTTCAATGGCATTCCTTCAGTATAACTTCGAATTCCATCGATGACCATTACACGATGTCGATTATAATAAAATGCGATGGAGGATGGACAAGTTCTATATATGACACGATAAGAGCAGAATTAGATTCAGATGCTGAGCATATGAGTTGCATACCTACAGCAATTGAAGGTCCTTACGGACCTGCCTCACTAGACTTCTTAAGGTTTGCTAGAAATGAACTACTGTATTATATAATCACCATTTCAAAAATTATTAAACACTAACTAGATTTTTTTTTCCTTTTGCAGGCATGATAGCTTACTTCTTATTGCGGGTGGAATTGGGATAACCCCATTTTTAAGCATATTAAAGGAAATTGCTTCTGTTGAAAGCAGCAGCAGAAGCAGATTTGGATTCCCTGCAGAAGTGCAGCTTATCTATGTTGTAAAGAAATCACAAGATATTTGCTTGTTAAGCTCAATTTCTTCTCTGCTTTTGAACCAGCCATCACCCGAACAATTGAATTTAAAACTCAAAGTATTTGTGACTCAAGAAGAAAGGTCTTCCTCAACATTAAGAGAACTGCTAAATGATATATCTCTAATACGAACAGTCAATTTCAGTACCAAAAGCTCTAATTATGCAGCACAAGGACTAGACACTCCACTAAAAATTGCTGCAATAGCTGCATTAACTTGTCTTGTGTTTCTTGTTTTTCTTATAAGTTTAAACCACATATTTCTTCCTTCCAAAAAGAATGGTTCCGCCTCCAAAAAGATGGTTGTTCACCCCAAAAAGGAATTATCTAAAGAAAAGACTTCTTCATCAGTCGTTGATTTACTTCTCCTTGCTTCTTTCATTATAGCAATAACATGCAGCACTTTTGTGGCAATCATTTTGAGATGGAAAAGGCTAAAGAAAGAGATTCCTCCTGTCTCTCAGAAACAAAGCAAATCAGCTGAACCAAACACTATGGAAATAACAAGTGCTTTTGAGGAACATGAAATCCATTTTGGAGGAAGGCCTAATTTCCAAGGTATTTCTTTTTTCTTGAATTCTTATGTTTAAACTTTACACTTCTTTTTTTTTTTTAAACCCTTTATTCTCGATTTCTAATATGTTGTTCATACAGATGTATTCTCCAAGTTTTTAAATGAAACTGGCGGATCTGATATCGGAGTACTGGTTTGTGGGCCTGAAGCTATGAAAGAATCGGTAGCATCAATATGCAAGCTCAAATCACAAGGGTTAAATGCAGGTGCCAAGAGAAAGAAACGTTTCTTTAGTTTCCACTCCCTCAACTTCACACTCTAAGAGTTGTAGTTGGTGGGTTTCTACTTTCTACCAAGTATTTTCAAGAGCAAAAACAAAGCTGTAAATTTAGTTACTGCAGTTTTAACTTATCTGTGAATTTTTATTTTAACATATATATGTCAAGGCAAATTCTTATCTTTTCTTTAGCCAAGTTGATACAATGGTTACCAAAAAAAAAAAAAAAAAAGATTTATCTTATATTTTCAGTATTTAATTATTAGACTACTAATTCCCTATTCTTTAATGTCGGTATTAGTTATAAATCTTAGCTTGATCAGATACGTAGGGGAACACACCATATTCTTGTCTCGTGTCTGAAAGTGAAATCAACCAACCAAAGCACTATTTCATTCCCTACTGAAATTTGCCTAACTAAAATTTGTCACTAATTGAATATTACACGACCGTCCTATTGGACCTTAATATTCATTTGTCTATTCTTCAGTCTGTTTTATTTGCATATTGCATTATTTAATCATTAAAATTAGTAATATAAGAAAATTAATGTTTGCTCAGCCTTTGTCTACATACATAAACTAATAATGCCTGCTGACTAATCTGAATTACGTTTGGAATTTTTAATGATCCATTTGATAAAAGAAAGTCGCGCAGTTTGGCAAACTATTCAGTCTTCGACATTAGTTTCTCACCTCGTCAGAATTGATTTTATAATACTAATAATTACCTGACTTTTCTTTCATGAGAAATAATTACTTTAATAATCTTTTAAAAAAAGAAAATTTTCACGACAACTTGAAAAAAAAAAAAAAAAATTAAAATCCTTAAAAAATTCTAAAAATATTCATGGCAGTCAATGCTGGCTAGGACCCACCTCCGAACCACCACCATTACCCTCACCGCCGCGAGCCAATTCACTCAGTAACTCAGCCGGCGCTGCCGCCACGTTCTCTCCGACCAGAATCGGTACCACCTCTTTCATGCTAGGCCTTCTTTCAGCATCCGGATGGCAACATGCCAACCCAAGCTTAAGTATCATCTCCATCTCCTCCACCTCATACTCTCCTTTTATCTTCTCATCAGCCGCTTCCACCACCTTTCCTTCAACATACAACTCCCTCACGCATTCAATAAGCACTCTATCCTCCTCTTCAGCCGACCCCATTTCAATCGGCCGCCTCCCACTCGCCACCTCTAGTATCACCACTCCAAAACTATATACATCACTCGCTGCCGTCGGGACAGCCATCGTTGCGAGCTCAGGCGCTAAATAACCCAACGTGCCAACCACTCTCGTCGTGTTGGGTACTTCATTATGACTGTACAGCTTTGCCAGACCAAAATCTCCTAATCGGCCTCGCATATCTGAGTCTAACAATATATTGCTTGATTTTATGTCTCTATGGATCACTACTTGGTCCCAGCCATAGTGGAGGTAATTTAATCCTTCGGCTACATCGGCTAGGACTTGACGGCGTTGTAGCCAGTTTAAAGTCTTGTCTAATTTTTTGAATATGTAGCGGTCGAGGCTACCATTAGACATGTAATCATAGACAAGCATCAGTTCATTTGATTTTCTACACCAGCCTCGCATTTGGACTAGATTCTTGTGTTGGAGTCTACCCATGCTTGAGATCTCTGCCATGAATTCTCTTAGGCCTTGTTTGGAATCGTGGTTTACGCATTTGACTGCAATTTCTGTGTCGTTGGGGAGATTACCTTTGTATACTTTACCAAATCCTCCTGAACCTAAAAGTTGATCTTTAGAGAACCCATTTGTGGCCTGATTTAGTTCTTCATAAGAGAATCGATGGGGCCAATATTCCAGTTCCCAATCTTCGATCTCATCTTCTTCTTCATCTCTCAATTTGTTCTTTAACCAGAACCTGTAAACCCCCAAAGCGACAATAACTACAAAAGCAGCGCAGCCAATTGTAATACCAGCAATTGCTCCGGCCGATAAAGACTTGGAAGATGAAGGTAGCATAAAAACGGGTAGATTGGTTGTGTTTATATCTCTGGAATTCCCTGTGTCACTAAAACTCCAAGCTAAAATCCTCTGCGCCTCGTTCCATGTCGTTTTGGAAGCTGAAAATCCCACATACATCTCAGCAGAAACATAATTAGCAATAACAGGATCTTTATAATTAAGAGTAGGTGTAGATGGACGCGACACACCAATTGGCGCAACAGTTACATTTATCTCAAAATTGCTACCATCAAAATCAATCCAAGCATGAACATTCTGCCCAGTATTCATAGCTACTGGCACAAAGCCTCCAGAGGAATTGTTATATCCAGCAGATTGAGCCTTGACGGACTCAATATTATTCAAATCGATTCCAATATGATTCCCATCCGGATCGTTGAATTCCGGGTTCATTCCAGTATCGAATTCGACAGCCAAAAGTGGAGCTTGACGAGGTACCGTCGCATTAGTAAAAAGCCCAAAATACTGACTAGCTAGAGCATTAGGAGGGTTTGTCCAATTGGAAAGAACAAAAGTAAGGCCAAAGCCTGGACTTGAGGCTATCTCTGGCAAAACAGAGAAAACAAACGAAGTAGAGAAAGAAGAGAGAGTAGTGGAATTCTGGTTTGGTTTCATTTGAATCCTCGTGGGGTAAAAGGCACGTCCCAAAGAATACTGATTTGTATCGTTGGTTAGCCGGATGACCGACGAGTCCACTCGTGCATCGTCGATGAGAATAACGCCGGAGTCCGTGGCGTTGAATGAATTAAAAAGAAAGTCAAGGGTAAAACAGGGATAGAAAAAACAAACAAGGAGGATGAGGAAGAGGGACAGAGGTAGCGGCGGCGGCATCTCATTACAGACACCGATGACCAGAGGAAGTTATGTTGGGGATAAGAAACGGTGAAAGTTGTCAAGACAAGTTGTGGTACATGTAGTTGTTTATGGAAGAGTTAACTTCTTTTTTCCATTCCTTAACGATAGATCGTTCAATTTACTGTTCGAATGCCGGTCTTCAGCCATCGTAGGATTAGGTAGGCAGACCTTCTATCATTTACTAGTATTATTGGATGCTGATTGGCTACTTCTACTTTGTGTCGACATTGACTATTCACTTCATTAGCCTTTTATATTTCCTCCATTATTTTTCATGAACAAAGTTGAATATCTTGAAATTAAAATTTAAAGTTTTATGAATAAAAATTTATTTTCCTACCAAATTGATTCTCTCAATTGCATCTAACCACGGTATGAAAATTTCGAGCATAAAATCAGCCCCCCAGACTTTAATATAAAATCTCCTTTTCAGAAATTTTAAAAAAGTTGACCGAATCCATACATGCCTTAAAAAGCTTTTGCAAGGTCAGCGATGGCCGCAGCAGCTGGGTCAATCTTGTTGGTGGAAAAATTCCATTCACCTCACCCGTTTCCCACTAAGCTTGCCACTTGCCATTGCAGAATGAGCCTTTCCTATCCTAGGTTCTCTTGCCCCTTTGCAAGCTACTCTACCCGTTCGTATATTTCCACGGCATATCTTATTGTCCTCTGCCAAATTCCGAAGCCACTGTGCTACTACTTTAAGCCTTTAAGGTAGGATTTAGAATCTAGAACATGGTCAGCTATGTGGCGGCCACGAAGCCCAATAATAATCTGAGGCCCAACAAATCCGACCACAGTCCACGAACATGGATCGTTACTCATCAAGAGAAAATTACAGACTACAGTGTGGTTTTTCTTTTCTTTCCATCAATCTACACTAAGAAAAAACACAGCAGAAACATCCAGAACAAATGAGGACCCGAAAATCTCATCCCTTTGAATTCTAGGTCTCTGTGCTGGATTAGAATCATAGGACATTATGTTATTTCTTCACCATTTAAAAGGAATAATTGCACTCCCCTGTCCCGAACGCCAGTGCCTATGGGAAGATTGTTACAAGTGTCGTGTTGGTTTTAGTGATAAAGATTTGAGGCGTGACCTAGAGTTCAGCAAATGCGGCCACTATCTGCCAATGGGACTTGGTGATGCTGATGTTGGCTCTGCCAATGGGACTTGGTGATGCTGATGTTGGCTTCTGCGACTGTGTCTACTGTGTACTGTAACTAAATTTCGGATAATATTGTAACTGTGCTACCAGCTGAAGCCACATCACCATCCACGTGTTAAGCTTCTGGACCATCTTCCTCCACTCGGCATCCCCTTGGGCTATTCCCATCCCATTCAGGAAACCTTCAATAATTCTTATTTCATAGGAAGAGGAGAGATATCCATATTATTATTCAAATTTTGAAAATTTTGATGTCCCGTCACATTCTGATTTATGGTTTTTTTTTTGTCCTTATCAATAAGTTTATTCCACGATTTTAAAATATTAATTATATTTTCAAATATATTATTACCAAGAAAAAAACAATATATGGTAAACCTTCTTGTAAAAGCCCTTCTAAACACACTAAAACTGTTTGTTCGTGGGATGTTTTATCCTTCTAAAATTGAATTTAGCATAAAAAAACAAAAATCATCCACCCGTTAAAAAATAATAAGAATAATAATTTTCTTTTTGAAATTAATTTAACCATATTTAAAAAAAATACTGTATTTTCAAATATGCTTATTTAGTTGGTTTTCCAGAAGTGAAATTTATCCTTTTCAAATTGATATTATATCAAATAATAATAAATGTAAAATAATAAAAAGAACATAAATTTATTTTTATTTTTGTCAGGAAAAAATTGAACTATTAGCTATACTTTGATAGAGTATAATTAATTACAGGTTACATAAGATCTAAAACCTTTCAAAGTTGGTTATTTAAGTGGACACGATTGCCCCACTTCCTTCAGAATATGATGGATTGTCCAATAATTTTTCCATTCTTATTAGCAAAGCTATTGCTACAAGAACCTTGATATTTTGTTTATATATTAAAATACAAGAAATTAAAAATTCTAAACACTGTAAATATAATTAGTCTCTGATTTTAATATATTGAGTATTTATTTGTAAAGAAGAGGATAAAAAATAATGAGAAAACTATTTTTCTTTTTATAATTATTTTACACTCTTGTGTTCAGATATTATAGAATTAAAAAACTAAATTATATTTTCTTTTATTTGGAAAGAGTAAATTTTTAAAGAAAAAATTTATTATTGAAAATTAATAATTATATCTAATTGGATATTTAGAAATTGCCAATTATTAGAAATTTGTGGTTACTTTATAATTTTATAAAAATAATAAAATGCATATTTTTTTAATTATTTTCTCTTCAAATTATAAAGATTTCAAAATATGAGCTTCATGAAAAAAAAAAATAAAAATATATTTCTTTAAGTATTTTTCTCTATTTTAAACTTTAAAAAACTCATTTTTTATAAATTTTAAATAACTTTTTCTTTCCTTTAAATAATATTCTCAACCTAAATAAATAGCAAATCAATATTGTTATAGCCAAGCAAGTGTGGTCTTCTCACTCACATGAATATAATCTAAAATTTTAAATTTGAATCATTTTAATTATAAAAATTTTCAGTAATTTAATAAATTATTAAGAAAAAAATTATTCTATCTTGTATAACGCAGTGTTATTTCGGTATCAGACTTTCCAATCAATCAAAATCAATATGATTATATATAAAATAAAAAAAAAAAAAATGGGAACCTCCTAAGTTTGTTTCCACTTTTTAGTAGTTTTTCCTTTTCGACTTGGATTTGTTCCTTAAGAGAGTAGCTTGTAAAATAAGGCACCTGCCCCTCTTTAATTACTGCAATTGATGGTATTGAATAGAAGAGCCAATTAGATAATTTTTATACTACCTAATCACCCATAATTTAACTTGGGAGTATCAAATTCCGATTATGATTATTGACATGCCTAAAAAGAATTATACGGAGGTTTGGTGTATCTTTATAGGGATAAGCCATCCAAGCGGAAATAATACCTTGCCTGCCCCTTTTTTTTTTTTTTTTTTTTTTAAATTTTCCAGTAATTTGTAATAACAATCTTATTAAGCAAAAAAAATTAATCTCTATCCCTTGTTTATAACCGCCAGTTGTTATTTCCCCGGTATCAGAACTTGTCCAAATCAATCCAAATCCAATATGACACTTGTATTATATTAAAAATAAAAAAAAAAAAAAAATGGGCAACCTCCTTAAGTTTGTTTTCCACTTTATTAGTAGCGTTTTATCCTTTCTTTTCGACTTGTGGCATTTGTTGCCCTTAAGAGAGTAGCTTGGTTTACAAATAAGGCAACCTGCCCCTCTTAATTACTGCAATTTGATCGGTATTGAATAGATAGAGCCCACAACTTTAGATAATTTTTATACTACCTAATCCACCATAAATTTAAACCTTTGGAGTATCAAATTCCCGATTTAGTGGATTATTGACATGCCCTAAAAAGAATTATACGGGAGGTTTGTGTGTATCTTCCTTATTAGGATAATCCATCCAAGCGGAAATAATACCTTTGCTTGCCCCTTTTTTTTTTTTTTTTTTTTTAATTGGCTTTGGGACATTTTACGTGCGTACACCTGCTGAATATAATAATGAAATGTTGGAAAATTTTTTTTTTTTTTTTTTTTTGGCTTGGGACATTTTACGTGTACACCTGCTGAATATAATAATATAATGTGAAAATGATGTGAGTGCCTTTTCATTTCAATAAGAAAATAAACATGCGATTAAAAAAATAATATTAAATAATACTCTTTTCGTTTTATTTTATTTTTATTTTTTTATTATTTCTTTTTGGTATATTTTAAAATATTTTATTGAATTTTGAGATCTATTTATTATTTTTCGAAAAAAAAAAGATGATGAATTTATTTTGTTTGGTAGAATATATTTTCGTTTTTCTTAGGAATTATTTTTTTTTTTCACTTGGTGGCCCTTGCCTTTCAACTTTCAAGACCAAAACGAAACATGGTCCATAATACGCGCCGGTCTGTAATTTGTCGCTCGATTGGGCACGGACCCCACCTTATTGGCCAACCCACCCACCCTCGCTCGAAAACGAATATCCGAATATATATATCTTCGAAACGGTTATTATATGGTCATCTTCGCTCCGCTTCCTTTCTGCTTCCAACAAAGCTTTTAACTTCCCATTGCGTGTGGGTCCCGCTGATGACGTCTCCCGCTAACCTTTCTCCTCTATTAATACCACTCAGTTTCTCTTCCCTAGCGGTTTGAAACGCAAAAGAATCCGCTCTTCTCGAGTTTCAAATCCCCCTTTCCTCTCTAGAAATTTCTATCTTAATATCTCTTTTTGTAAAAATCCAACAGAAACTTCTTTTTTATAATCATGGTGTGCGATAGTGAATCAAAGAGAAGCACAGAGACTATTAAGTTTCTCTGTAGTTACAGTGGTAAGATTCTTCCTCGCTCCATTGACGGAAAGCTCCGTTACGTTGGTGGTCTCACCAGAGTTCTCGCTGTCGATCGTTCTATATCCTTTGCAGGTTTGTTTACTATTTTTTTTATTTGTTAATTGATTAAAGATATTTCAGATTCTGTTTCAGAGATAATTAAATATGCGTTTGTATGTTTGTTTTATACAGAGCTTATGGTTAAGCTTGGAGAATTTTGTGGAAATTCCGTCGAATTAAGGTGTCAGCTGCCGAATGGAGATTTGGAGACTTTAGTTTCTATAAAATCCGATGAGGAATTGGCTTTTCTCATTGAGGAATATCATCGGCGATGTCCTGGTTCGAAGATTAGAGCCATTCTCTCTCCTCCAAAGTCGCTCAAAACAATTTCACCTCCTCCGTCTAATCGCTCCAGTTTCGATCTCTCTCCAACCAAATCCCATATAAATGTCTTCGATTATCGCGGATCCGGAAGTCAGTCGCCGCCGTTTGGATCTCATCTTGTTGCTTATAGAGACTCCGGCGGAGTCCGTTACTATCCATCTCACGGACACCGTGACACTCGCTGCCTCAAAAACTGCCAATGATCTTCTTAAGAAACTCCAAACATGGAATTGGAAAACTAGCTTATACAAATTAAGAAAATAGATAATGACGAACAAAAAAAAAAAAAAAAACAGTTAAAAAAAAACACTCCGCTGACACTCGCTTGCCCTCTTCAAAAAAACTGCCCAATTGATTTCTGTCTTCTAAAAACTCCCAAACATTGGAATTGGGTAAAAACTTAGGCTTATTACAAATTAAGAAAATTAGATAATGGACGAACAAAAAAAACAAAAAAAAAAAATCAGTTAAAAAACAACTAAAAAAGCGACATGATAGTATGAAGTTTTGATCGTGTGATTTGGATTGTAAAATTTTCAGAAAAAGAATTTTTTTCTTTGATTGCTTTGCAATTTCCTTCGTTCCATGAGATTGGTTGGCTTTGTTCCCGGCTAATGAATGATTATGGCAGAACGTCCAACGTTTTCGATAAACCGGTACGTCTAATGCAAAGCCAGGATTAAGTTGATACACCATAAACTTAGCCACCAGCGTTAAAAACATCACCTGTGACGTAGAGGACCGGATCACTTTTTCAGTTTCCGTCCCTTGAACTCTCGCTTATTTCTGAGCGAACAAAACCGTTTTGGTTTTTACAGGTTTGACCATTTATCGTTCACGGTTGGTCTCTCTAGGCAAATATATTAGAGGACAGAGTGTCTTGAGTCCTTGCTATTATGCATTATAATTAAATTTCATTATCTGTTATTATTATTATTAGTTATCACATTATTATATATTATGATGCTGTCAACTTTTTGTTCTTGGCTACCACTTTGCTTTATATCAGCCCAATTTAACTTTCATTACTCCATTCGTTTTATCTTTATTTCCCTGTGAGACTTTTGCAGATTAAGAGAGTTGGCGGAGCGAATCACGAATCCGTGTTCTACTATCTTACCTGTGGCCCAGATGACCGAAGTATACTACTAAAAGCACAACACAAGCAATCGAAACTTCCCTTGAATTTTGGGAAACCTTTTTACAACCTTCATAATGACCATAAATCCCTTTTTATAACTTGGAGCAACCCGACTCAGTCTAACCTTGGCTTAAAAGTAGGAAGACATAAAGAAGAGAAATATTGATGGTTTCAAACAAAAAAAAAGATGATTAATAAGTTAAATACGCAATACCCATATTAAGATTTATTTACTATAGATTAATGAACCATATCTATATATCCAATATCATGTAAAAAAAACAACAAATAAGATATCTTAAAATTCTTCATATAACAAGAAATTTCCTGCGAATTTTAATTTTCAAAAAAAAAAAAAAAAAAACAGTTAAAAAACGAAAAAGCGAATGATAGTAGAAGTTTTGATGTGTGATTGGATTGTAAATTTTGAGAAAGAATTTTTTTTGATTGCTTGAATTTCTTGTTCCATGAGATGGTTGCTTGTTCCGGCTAATGAATGATTTGCCGTAACGTTTTCGATAACGGACGCTAATGCAAGCAGGATTAAGTTGATACACATACTTGCCACCAGGTTAAAAATCACCTGTGACGTAGAGGACGATATTTTCAGTTCCGTCCTTGAACTCTCGCTATTTCTGAGACACCGTTGGTTTTACGGTTGACATACGTTCCGTGACAATGGGAAACAGGTGTGTATTATTATGATTATAATTATTATTATTATTATGTGGTCTGTATTATTATAGTTATAATTATTATTATTATGTGGTCTTTGTCGCTAATTTGCTTTAATCAGCAATTTAATTTATTACTCCATTCGTTTTATTTATTTCCTGATTTGCAGATTAAGAAGTGGCGGAGAATCAGAATCTGTTTTTACCTGTGGCCCAGATGAGAAGTATATGATAAAGCACAACACAAGCAACGAAACTTCCTTGAATTTGGACCTTTTTACAACCTTATAATGACCAAAACCCTTTTAAACTTGGAGCAAGAAGTAACCTTGTAAAGTAGGAAGAAAGAATATGATGGTTCAAACAAAAAAAAAGATTAATAAGTTAAAATACAATTAAATTATTTCTATAGATTAAACCTATTATATTTATCCAATTCATGTTAAAAAAAAAACCTATTATCTTAAAATCTTAATAATTTAAAATTTTGGAATTTTAATTTTCCTATACGTTTTTAATATTTTAAAAAATCTCATATCCTGATTTTTTTTTTTTCTGCTTTTTCCCTGTTCATATTTATAGTTTTATTTTCCTTTTTATTTATATATATTTTTTATTTGAATAGTTTCTTTTTAATAGATTAAAAAACCATTCTATACACCATTAATTTTTAAACTCTTTTTATCCATTTTTATAGTGTTTCTTGTTTCTCTTTATTTCTATAATTTTTTATTCTAATAGTTTTCTTTTTCCTTTTTAATAGACAAACAATCACTCTACATTCTGTTAATTTTTATAATTGTTATTTTTTTTTCTTAATAGGTTAAACGTAAAATCCTACTCTTAAGCTAAAATCTAATTGATTTAACCACATATATTATATTATAAACTATATATTATTGTGAAATTAAAATTACTTCTATTTTATCATATTATTTAACATTGTTTCTTTGCTATTATTTTTATATTACTTTCTTTTGTATTTAATTAAATTAACACATCTAATTTGTCAAAAGAGGGTAAAATGAAATATTTTAGGAAAAATAATAAAATAAAAAAAAACGATAGAAGGAAACAGAGTGAACATGCAAAGAAGATAAGTTAGAGTAAATTAAGTGAGGAAAAATAAATAATTTTTTTTTTTTTTTTTTTGTTACCTTAAGTTGTTATTATCATGTAACTTTTTATTATGGATTTTTGTACAATAAAATTTGAGTTTGTTTAAGGGAAAAAAGGTTATTTACATTAATTAGTTTCCACTCCTCGTGACGTTTAGACAATTCTTGATTTGTATTCTAACCCATGGCATTCCTCCGCCATTGCTATGGGATATATTTGACATATAATTTTAACAAAAAGGAAACATACATTGCGCATACAATACTTTAAGGGAATGTTAGAAGATCTTACATTAGTTGAGACTTGATATATTTATGCACTAAAATCACCGAATGATATGTATTTTAGTAAAAAGAAAAATATATTTTGAGACTATTAGTTAATCTGGTAAATTTTTAATAAAACACTATTGTCTTATGTACTTTTCACTGACTAGTAATTACTTCTCATATTTGTACTAAAATAGCCAAGAGAGTTGTCTTAAAGAAAAAGCCATTTGATCATTTTCTTTCCTCTATCATATCCAAAAGACAGGGATGGAAAACAGCTATAAAAAGAAAATTGACAATTCCTAGTTATTTCTCTATTATTTTCCTCCCTCTCCTTTCCAAATAAAGAGGGACCTTGAAAATTTTGTTTGCTAATTGTTATGCATATAAGGATTGAATTTCCACAACAAAGTAGAAGTCATGTGCATACAAAATCCAAAGCCAAATCCTCACTTTTTATTCAGGGATGAGTCTCAAGGTGTTGTCGACAAGTAACCTTTCCAAACAAAATAAATAGAATAACGGCAAGTCAGGAACCATCTTCAACCAGTTTCTTGCTCAAATTCTTCTCCTTCTGACTCCTCTGCATTATCAGCATCATCATCATCCGCATCATTATCGTAATCTTCTTTGTCGTTATCGACAGTCATTTTCCCAATCACTGGGAGGTTGCTATTAGTCTTTCTTATTTCATTGCACTACAATCATCAATCGCGGCAATGTCAACATAGCAAGTCATCTAAAAGGGGAAAGAAACAAAATGCATCAATGGCACAAATGCAGACTGCAATCTCTAATATCACATACATAGGGAAATACAAGGCACATATATTTACAGACAGACATGTCATTATATGTTCTAATGACAAGCATTGAAGGTTAAACCTTTACTGTCATGCAAAAACTGAAGTACCACATATTAAAGCTGGTAAAATGGATTCATGCAGTTGTACCAACAAGAATTATTCATGAAAAATTTATCCAAGTTGAGAAAATAAGAGCACTAGAGAGACACTTTCACTCATATCATGGTATAATTTCATAGTACCATGGAGAATTAGGGGTCCTAAAAAAAGATACAACCAACTTTAAAATCACAATGCAGTCTCTGTTAAATCTGGATTTATATGACACAAAGATGGTCTAACTATCAGAGTTGAACATAAAAGCACCAAGAAGAACCTTCATCCTCAATTTTTTAAGACTTCCAAAGCTTCAACATTAGGGCCCTAAGACTGTTTCAATGCTGGCATTATCTCACGACGAGACTTTCACAAATCAGAAAATCAATCCATACTAGTACAACCACTTAAACCATAAGCTACTTTTCTAATTTCCATAGTGAGAAAGAACTAAAACATTTCAAAACTAAACTATATATTAATTAATAGATGAGCCTAAATACATCCTCATCTACTTTTTTTTTCTCGCTTGTTCTCCAAGTGATAAACTCCAATTTGTTATTCATCAGACTGTTGTTTTTCCTCTGATCAATTTAAAATTTTGGGGACCGAGATTAGAGTCACACAATTACAATAAAATAAGTAAATACCCAGTTACCAATAAATAAATAAATACCCAAACAGAGAAATTTTATGTGCAAATGAAAGAAAAAGCATTTCGATATCCAAACGAAAGCCAATTAATCTAATGGATCAACATTAAGAACAATAGAAACAAGGAATTTGGGTCTTGTTTTTGTCTAATTATTTTTTTATTCAAGGGAATAAATTGAAACTGAGGCGAAATTTGATACCTTCTCTTCGAAATCGGACTCCTCCATGGCGAGGAGCAGCTCCTCGCTGTGGGGTTGAGGCCATTGTGAAGGTAGCAAATGCGACGTCGGGATTGTCTTTGTTGACCACGGGTACTGCGTCATGAACGCCGGGAACTGTAACATTTTGATTATCCTCTTCTCGCTCCCTACCTTTCTCCCTCTCTACTGTAACATCTTCGTCGATAGTTTATAATTAACAAATAATTTTTCGGTTGGTAACTTACTATAACAGCCTCAGTTTTTCCGTAATTATCACATCACTCCCTATTTGTTTTTTAAATGAATATTTCGTGCCCGAATTCGTTATAATCTATCATTTGGTCCTAATTTCTAAAATTATTAACTTTTCACCATACTTTAGCTCATGATGTTTTACTTTTATAACACTATTATTCATGAAATTTTAAAATATGAAATACCAAAATCTTTTGCTTATCATATTATGAAACATTTTAATTTCATAAAATTGCACACTTCTCTTTAAAATTAGTTTAGAGACTAAAAGTATTAATTTTAAAACAGCAAAGATTAGATTATTAATTAGGATAAGCTTTAGGTTATAGTAATTTACTTGTTTCGTTTGTTATATTTTTTAGTATTTTCACATTCTCTTAAATCAATTTATTTATATATTTTAATTGGAGATTAAAAAATAAATTTGACCAGACCATATCTACATGGTTTTAGAGGATGATTTTCAAATATATAAATAACTAAAACAAGCGAATTTGATATCATTTAACATTATTTTTAAATTTAACATCAACATTATTCTTCAATCCGATTTAAAATTATAAAAACAGATAGATTTAAAAATGACTTTTTAACATATTTTTCAATCACAAGCTGGGGTAAATTTGACATTGTGACCAAAAGAGGCAAATAAAAACGGTTCTTCGGAGAGAAAGGCAAGGTCCCCACGTTGAACAAACAATCCCCTAATGCGCAATAACAGAGACCCAAACAAACAACAAAAGAAGGAGAAGAAGCAAAAAGAAAAAAAAAAGCTAAAACAAGAGAAAAGTAATCTAGTTTCTTGACCCAAAGCGCAAACAAACCGCCTCTGCCTCTTCGCTCATTCTCTCCCAGAACTTTCCATTTCAATTCAACGTTATGTATTTGATCCGTTTCTTCCTTCGTGTCCCCTTTTCTGTTTTCCACGTTTCCTCAATGGCTTCATTATCACTTCTCTTTCTTTTAAGAAGAAGACACGAATCTTTGCTTCAATTTCGAAAACCCATAAAATCCTCCATACGTCTAAGAACCTATTCGTTCTTTTCTGAACGTAGAAGTTAACAGTAGTGGAATTTTTGTAGCCATGAGACTGTATGTATACGTATTGCAGGCAAAGGACTTGCTCGTTAGAGACTCATGTGTGAAGGTACAGGTGGGCAAGCACAAGTCAAAGACTAGACTATTGAAAAACAACACTAATCCAGTTTGGAATGAGGAGTTTGTTTTTAGAGTACATAATACTGATGAGGAATTGGTTGTGTCTCTCGTCAGTTATGATGATGATCATGGGATGTTCCATGGGCCTGGAGAGTTGGTGGGTTCGGTTCGGATTCCAGTTTGGTCAGTTTCAGCAGAGCATAATCATACGCTGCCACCCACTTGGTTTCCTGTTGAAAAACCCCAAACTGGCAAATATATCAATATGGATTCTGGTTGGTTTCTCTGCCTCTCTTAGTTCATTGTTTGCTAGTTGTTATTGGATTTTTATTTGTACTTTTGATACTTTTTGTGATGTGTTGTGCATTTGATTGCATTTTGTTTCATTTTTATTGTTTGTTTGGTTGGTACCGGAATTTTGAGTGCTGAATCTTGTTGCAGTTTTCAAACAGGAGAGTTTCATTTGTGACTCGGGCATTCTTATATGCTACCAAAACTGAATAAATGGGATATGATTGTTTGTTTGTTTGAACAAATGTTGCACTTAACCAATTAAATTGTGTGCTTAATTATTAATTTTCTTCTGAACTCTGCTTTTATTTATTCATTTCAAATTTACATGGAAATGAATCTTTTGACAACCTTTGGATGGATGTCCCTGTAACTTGTGGAGTCTGTAGTTATCCTTAAATTGGGACAGTGAAAGAATTTCAAATGACAGCTTGATTTTGATTTCTAATCATGTTTTGAAGATTATGATTGCTTAGAATTCGGCATATATGAGCTTCCAGGCTTTCTACTTGTTCATTCAATTGCGGTTGTTGGAATTGGATTTCTGTTGCCCGTCAAAAAACTTTCTAATTTGGGGTTCAACTGGCACATGAATATTATAACTCTGCTTAGTTTGTTTATATAAGTTGTGGACAGCCTTTATGATGGTGCATACCAGACCTTAATTTTGGATTGTAATATCTTTGCCTGTATGGGCAGGGAAAATTCTTCTCTCTCTGTCTTTGCATGGAAAAGGCCATCGCTCTTCTACCAACTATTTCCCTTGTGCAAATTCAAAAATTAAAAATGATGAACATAAAGAATTTGAAGGGCCATTAGTGTCTTCTCATGGCATATATTGCTCCAAAGCTCCATTCCTGAAGATGGCAGAAGGGAAGAAGTTAATGAAGACAATTGCGAACCATTTGGAAAGGGTTTTTAATAAAAATGAGGAAGCCTCAAAAACTGATAATTCTTCAGATTCAGCCAGTGCATCATCTGATTTTGAGGATTGTGTGGAGGAATTTTCAACAAGCTGTAGCTTTGAAGAAGCTATGGAGATCATGAAGTCAAGTGAAACTGAACAAATCCCAGAAAACCTCAGTGGAGGCATTCTTCTTGATCAGCTTTATTTGGTATCCTCATCTGATCTGAATAAGTTTCTTTTTGCTCCAGATTCCAAGTTTAGGAAGGAACTAGCAGAACTGCAGGGTACAACAGATGTAGAAGAGGAGCCTTGGACTTGGAAAAAAGGTAATATGTCTCATTTAACGCGAACCGTTACCTATAAAAAAGCAGCAACAAAGTTAGTTAAGGCTGTTAAGGCCACTGAGGAGCAGACTTATGTAAGAGCAGATGGACGGCAATTTGCTTTGTTGATAAACGTAAGCACACCAGATGTTCCATATGGAAGCACATTCAATGTCATGTTGCTATACAAGATAGTGCCTGGACCAGAACTCTCTTCAGGAGAGGAATCATCCCACCTCGTAATATCATGGGGCATTAACTTCCATCAAAGTACTATGATGAGAGGTATGATTGAAGGAGGAGTAAGGCAGGGACTGAAGGAGAGTTTTGATCAGTTTGCCAACTTGTTGGCTAAAAATGTTAAGCTGCTAGATTCCACAGATTCATCAGAAAAGAACCATGTGCTGACAACCTTGGAAGCAGAGCATGAATCAGACTGGGAATTGGCATCTTATTACTTTTGGAATTTCACTGTTCTTTCCACCATTTTTATGGTGTCCTATGTTATTCTGCATATTCTGTTATGTGAACCAAGAGAAGCCCAAGGTTTGGAATTTAACGGACTTGCTTTGCCAGATAGTTTCGGACAGCTTATTACCTCTGCAATTTTAGTTATTCAAGTAGAGGGTGTTTATTACATGGTTTCACACTTCATACAAGCTAGGTTGCAAAGAGGTAAACACCTTATTCTAGTTAACTTGCATCTTATTAGTAAGTTCCAATTCCAAAGAGAACCTGGAACTCCAATCCAGTATTCACTTGAATATCTTTCCCGACAGGTAGTGATCATGGCATTAGAGCCCAAGGTAGTGGATGGGTTCTTACTGTGGCATTAATTGAAGGTACCAATTTAGCATCCTTGGATTCAACGGGGTTTTCAGATCCTTATGTGGCTTTCACTTGTAATGGTAAAACAAGAACAAGCTCTGTTAAGCTCCAAACAAGCAATCCCCAATGGAACGGTAAAGCCTTTATTTTGTGGGGTCTTTTGCTTCATATTTATGCAATTTTGCCTGCTAAACTATCTTGAAGATATACGCAGACATACTTGAGTTTGATGCTATGGAAGAACCACCTTCAGTACTAGATGTGGAAGTTTTTGATTTTGATGGCCCATTTGACCAGGCCACCTCACTTGGGCATGCTGAGATCAATTTTTTGAAGCACTCATCTACTGAACTGGCAGACATGTGGATCTCCCTTGAGGGAAAGCTTGCTCAGTCTTTTCAGTCAAAGTTGCACCTGAGGATCTTTTTAGATAATAACAATGGTGTTCAAACAATTAAGGAATATTTAACAAAGATGGAAAAGGAAGTTGGGAAGAAGGTGAATTTTTTTTTTTTTTTTTTTAAACTAAGTAATCAGGAGTGGCCTTATTAACCATGTCATCAGTTCAATCAAGCTTTCTATCCTAAAGAGCTGGCGTAAAATTTTTTTTTTTTTTTTTTATATAATCTATAATAGGAGCTGGCTTATTAACCATTCATAGTTCATCAACTTCTTACCTAAAGTAGCTGGCTATTGTTTTTAATATTTAATTTTTTCCCTCTCTTTTCCTCCCTACATTGTGCATGGCGAATGTTAAGATTTCAACTATGAATGCTATGCATATATTTTTCCCTTTTGAATTTTGATGATGTAATACGTTTGATTTGGGTATTGTGGCAGTTGGATCTGCGGTCACCTCACAGTAATTCAACATTCCAGAAACTGTTTGGGTTGCCACCAGAAGAATTTCTTATCAGTGACTTTACCTGCCATTTGAAAAGAAAAATGCCTTTGCAGGTGATAGCTCCATATCAACATGTATGCTTCTTGTAAAGAACTGATTGCCAGGATAACTATGTTAATTGAGTTGGTGCATCATGTTTAACATAAATGACATTATTGGCAGCCTATAAAGAAATCACTGATCTTCAGATATAGAAACAACTCTTCTGTTAGAATCATAAAATGTTCTTATTCCTTATGATTTTAGGAACAACCCTGTTTAAGTATTGGTATGGAAAGAATGATAAGTCTTACTGTCACTCTGGATACATTGAATCTTATGCGGAATGCAAATTGATCATACCTGCTGGGATAACTTCTCTTAGTTTACTTTGAAGACTCATTTGGTTTGATGTTGAGATGTATTTTAAATGCAGGGCAGGCTTTTTTTGTCTCCAAGAATTGTGGGGTTCTATGCCAATTTTTTTGGACATAAGACAAAATTTTTCTTTCTTTGGGAAGATATTGAAGACATCCGGGTGCTTCCCCCATCACTATCTTCTGTGGGTAGCCCTTCACTGGTGATAGTTCTGCGAAAGGGTAGAGGTCTTGATGCAAAGCATGGGGCAAAGGCTCAGGACGAAGAAGGCAGGCTTATGTACTTCTTCCAGTCATTTGTGTCATTCAATGTAGCCAGCAGGTGCCAGGGATGCAAAATACTTCTGTTTAACACTTCTGATACTAAAAATTCTTGTTCTTTCACAAACTTAGGTGATTCATTTTGGTGTTAACAGAACGATTATGGCCTTGTGGAGAACAAGAACACTGAGCCCTGAGCAGAAAGCTCAGATTGCAGAGGAGCAGCTGCAGGAGCAAGAAGAAAGTCCCATCATGCTTGCAGATTCTGGATCTCTTCTTGAAGGTGAAGAGGCAAAGATGTCCAAAGTTTACTCAGCAGAACTGCCTATTAGTGTAAGCAATCAAGTTTCTTCTCCTTTGCCATCCTTTTTATAAGTGTTTCAGTGTTACGCCAGTGGTGCCCTTTCCCTGTCATAAATTTGACAAGTAGGTTTTAAATTGTAATTTGATGTTTGATGAACTTCTTGTACCGCTGCTGAACCTGTGTTGATGATAATACCAGACAAACTCGCTCATGGAAATATTTGATGGAGGAAAGATGGAACATAAAATTATGGAAAAATCTGGATGTCTTAATTATGCAACTACCACGTGGGAATCTGTGAAACCTGGCATTTTCGAACGACATGTGTCTTATAAATTCAATCGCCATGTTTCAATCTTTGGAGGAGAAGTCACCTGCACGCAGCAAAAATCTCCCATTGCAGATGATAGAGGATGGATTGTAAATGAGGTTATGGTGCTGCATAATGTCCCATTTGGTGATCACTTCCGCGTATGTTCGAAGAAGCTTTAGAACTCTTTGTTTCCATTTTTTCATAATGATCTCTCTGTTAGTTCTGTTGGTTCATTTCTACTTGCAGGTAAATTTTAGGTACCAGATTGAGCAATGTACCCTTGCTCATAGTGCATGCAAGTGTGACGTTTATGTGGGGACAAACTGGTTGAAGAGCACCAAGTTCCAGCAGAGGATCACTCGAAACATAACTGAGAAATTCACACATAGATTGAAGGAGATATTTGAATTGCTTGAAAGAGAGGTTCTTTTTTCGATTAAACAGGATACCCCTATTTGACAAGAAAATTTACTTGTATAGCTGAAAAATTAATTAAAGTCTGGACTCATTTATATTTATGGCATGAGATGTACCCCAACCTAACAATGACAATCTTGTACGAAATCACTAATTCCTTGTCATATAGGCAAGTCTCGTGTAGGTCAGTGAAGGTGTGGAACAGGTGCAATCCTAGACAATGTGAGATTTATCCATTTTTTGATAAAATTTCATTTGAGTGGACTTTTTTTTATTAATTATAACATGTCTCTAAAGGGAGAGGGAGTAGTACAGAGATGTATTGAATTCTTACAATTTATCCACGAGTCTATCATTATTTATTGTAGTATCTAGATAAAATTGGTAATTTACATTTTGGCCTCCGAACTGAACTGCGACTGAAATCGTTTATTGGTAGCCACTCAATTATTGGGAAAACATTGCAAGTAATTACCTATTCCTAATCCCGAAAAAAGAAACAAATCATATAATGCAATTTGACCAAATCGCCCGTAACCGTAAGTAACGATGTCTGCACTCGCTTCGTTTTCGCCGTCCACGTCAAAACTTCACTGCAGAGTAGTGCAGAGTTTAACCAAAGTAACAAACTAACTGATCGAATCTTCTTCTTCAATAAAAAGCTCCATCCTTCTGCAAAAAATTTCTATCCAGCTACTCTATCCTTGCTCTCAATATGGATCCGAACCCAAAGTCCTTCCCGATCCTTTCCTATGTCATGGCCCGGCTTCCCTCCCTCGGACTCAAAGCCACCTCCACCACCAGCTTCGATATTGAGCAGCCACCTCCACCCGATCCCTCTTCTAGTCAACCTCTGATTGCTTCCCAATTACCTCACCTGACTGACCCGAAAGTCCTAGCTTCTATGACCCGCGCCATCACCGACGTTGCCAACACCCGATCCGTTCTCCAAACCCTCGGCCCTCGCCCTGACCACGAGACCGTGGACACCGCCAGAGTTAAACTTGCTGAAATCGAATCCAACCTCTCGAAACAGCTCGAAGAAATTGTACTCTCTCCCCGGCCGGCCGAAGTCGACAGGCTTGAATGGCGTGCGCACTTGGCGGATAAGGAAGAACAAGCTCGAAAAGCGGCGGAGAAAGAGAGGACTTTGTACAAGACGATATTGCAATTGGACGAGATGCACGACGCGTATGAGAAATTGCTCAAGGATGCGGAGGAACGGTTGGTTAAGATTTACGAGAAGGCGGAGAGTGGAGAAAAGGAAGCGGATGATAAGGAGGAAGTGAGGGAGCGGATGAACGAAGAGGTGGTCGGAATACTCCAAGAGGCTTCCGGAAAAGTGCTGGACAGGGTCGATTTATCAAACCGGACATTGAGAATCTTGCCGGAGGCGTTTGGAAGGATTCAGGGATTGAGAGTGCTTAATCTCTCCAATAATCAACTTGAGGTAGCTTCTTCCCCTTTTATTCTGTTATCATAACTTAGTTTGCTGAAATAGAAGGGGTATAGCTTTATTGTTACCGTCTTAGTCGGTAGATAAACAGATTGAAGCTACGAGTCCTTAGTAAAAGGAGATTACTGGGCACTTGATTTAGGTGCTGCATTATAAGCTTTTAGCTTGGGATTGTGTGCTTTGGTTTTGCATGTGATGTAATTATGATGGTATTTGGAACCAATACCAGTGCAAATTATTAAGGCATATGAATAAAAGGCTCTTGTGAAATTGTATATATGCAGACTTGCAGAGTTTATTTATCTAATCTTGATCTGAGTGTTGCTCTGCAATTCTTTTAGGTGCTGTAGATTGATGTGAGGTTATGAGATTTTAGAAACAAATGTCTTCATGAATCATGCCTGTGCTGCTTAAGTCTTGTTTTAAATGAATTTTTGTAAGAATACACTAATTCTCAGTTCGTTGTTCTGCCTTTGTTCAAACTGGAGTACATTTTGTCGGTGCATATTATATATTTATATTGATATTTAAGTGCAGAAAACTAACAGAAGCTTGGCTGAGTCAATTTGTATACTTGAGATCTTAGAGTTTTGTGCAGGGGGGTTTGTTGGCTGGTACAGAAAGTTTAGGAAAATGGACTTGCTGTGTATATTTCATAATAAATCAAAATCTGATCTTATTACTAAAGTTTATTCATAACAAGCACTACTCCCATTTTTTGTTGGATATTTGTAACCTGCAGTCAAATTGTCCATGTAAGGCATTTAATGAGACCTAGGGGTGGCCAAATTACGGTTCCTGGAACCGGAACCGTCGGTTCCGAACCGGTGGGGACTGGAACCGGAACCAGTGGGAACCGTGAACTGGCCGTTCCAAGGCCGGTTCCAAAATGTTCTCTACTTTTTTATTTTACAATTATTCGATTCACCAGAAAACCGGCCGGAACCGTTGGTTTTGGAACCGTTAAGGAACCGAAACCGGAATCGGAACCGTTTGGTTCCAAACCAGAGCCGGAACCGTCAATTTCCGGTTTGGTTCCGGAACCGGCCGTGGCCATGTCTAATGAGACCCATGTTCTCACAGTTGAACTGCAAAATCCATGAGTTCAGAAATCTCAGTTTGTGGAGGTTTTGTGCCTAATTTCTTCTCAGCTTAATCTTATACTGATGTCTAGAGTTTTTAGATCTTATTATGCAGGCACCAATTCAATTATTGAAACTGATTGATGTTGCATCTGTGGTTTTTCCTTCAGTGGCTTGGAGCATTATAATTTGGAAGAGATCTCTATGTTTCTTCCTATAGAATATTTGTTCTCATATTGTGTTACTGCATTATAGTTAGAAAGTATTTCCATATCTGACTGGGAGGAAAATGTATGGATTTCTATTTCTACTCACTGATGGGTTTTTTAGAAAGAGTGATGCTTGAATCTACTAAATTCCTGTGTGATAGTCTAATTCAAACATATATTTATTTGTTGATCTACTTGTTACAATATATGCATGCATTACCATTTTCGGTGTTGGCTTGTCGATCTTCTTATATTTGGTGACCTTTGCAAGTGGAACAGGTTATTCCTGATTCAATAGGTGAGTTAGAGAATCTTGAGGAGCTCAATCTTGCTTCAAATCTCTTGGAAGCATTGCCTGATTCTATAGGATTGCTGTTTAACTTGAAAATTCTGGATGTCTCCAGCAATAAGCTAGAGTCCTTACCCGACTCCATTTCTCATTGCAGGTAACTATAATTTATACTGATTCATTCTCTGATCAGACATCTGTTTAATTTACTACACATTTTCTATTGTTCAGGTCCTTGGTGGAGTTGGATGTTAGTTTCAACCGTATTACATACTTGCCAACTAATATTGGGTATGAGTTGGTGAACCTTAGGAAGCTGTCAATTCAGTTGAACAAGATTCGTTCACTTCCTAGTTCTATTGGCGAAATGAGATCTCTGCAGCACCTGGACGCTCACTTCAATGAGCTTCAGGGCCTTCCACTTTCATTTGGGAAATTGACAAATCTTGAGATCCTCAATTTGAGCAATAATTTCACTGACCTGATAGAGCTTCCTCACACTTTTGGTGATTTGACAAACCTTAAGGAACTTGATCTTAGCAATAACCAGATTCATGCTCTGCCTGATACATTTGGCCGGCTTGATAATTTGACCAAATTGAACTTGGACCAAAATCCCCTTGTGATTCCACCGCCAGAAGTTGTGAAGGAAGGGGTTGAAGCTGTCAAGATTTTCATGGCCAAGAGGTGGCTTGAAATACTGGTGGAGGAAGAAAGGAAGAGCATGCTTGAAGTACAAGAGCAAACACAGACTGGGTGGTTGACACGGAGTACATCCTGGTTGAAGAATTACGCCACAAATGTTACTGAAAATGTTTCAGGATTACTAAGTCCAAGAAGTCCCAGAGACCCTTGTCTTGATCAGCAGCTATGAATTCCTGGTCCTACGATATTTTGGTTTGTCTCCTTTCACTAAATACCATGTACACCTCATGAAGGATGCTGAGGTGGATTTTCTGCTTCTATTGCAATTGTTTTGTTTCTTCATGCTGCAATGATGCCAGCTAGAAAAAGATGAAAATCTGACAAAGTTCCGTTTGCTTCTGTTCACATTCCTGGGAATGACAGTTTTGCAGAGCAAATAAACAGGTATTTTTACCCTTTTTTTTTTTTCCTTTAGATAACTTGGTCTGATTGTCAAGGATTTTATAGTTGTACGTCAAATGAACTGGAGTTTGGATAGTCATTATCTATCTTATGTAATTATTTTGTATGGAATAGATATAACTTGTAAGAAGTCTCTCTCTCTCAGTCCATGCAATATTGTCTGAGCCAGTGGATACTGTAGTGTAGGCTTCTTTTATGATTGAACTTTAGAATAATCTGTTTATTGCGAGACAACACCTGAAAATGTAAAAAAAAATATGGTGCATTTTTTTGACTTCCCGTTTCATAGTGTGTGTATCTTTATTTATTGCTCCATTTCAATGAAACATGCATTAATTTTACAATTGAAAACCTAACTTAATATATATTTAAAGAAGTTTTTAACTTAACAAAAAGGAATCTAAGTCTAATGTATTTGATAAAAACTACATTAAATATGTTTATTTTAACACAGAGGGTGGCTCTTGTGTTGCTGATATGATCCGCTCTAACCCCAGCTATCTGATCCAATCCAACCTGGTGGATTTAGAGATATAATGGATTATGGATATGGTGGATCATGAGTTGAGTTAGATTCCACCATCTTTGTAATTTACGAGTTGATATAGATTACTAGATAAATCTGCAGATTGCTAAAGAATTATAACTCAACCTCTGGAGTTAATAATTTAATAATTCAATAATTGATTGATTATTTCATATTACTAATTTATATATATAATTTTGAGAGCAACAACAGTAGTTACACAAATCAGACTTGAAAGGCATCGATCCTTCGAGAGTGTCATAAATAATTATTATTCTGTTTATGAATATCGATTCTTTTAACAAAGTACTGTAACTGTAATTGGTAAAGTAGAAGTTGAATGTTATCATAAGTAACTTTGTCATGGAGTGATAATTAATCCCTGAGTTGAAAGCTTATTGATTCTCGAGTTGATGATTAAGATTATATATAGTGATTTAGATGATCTAATCAGAGAGCTTAGGAAATAATTGATGTTCAAAACTTTCATTTTCACCTTTGACAAAATGTCAAACCAACTCCAGCGTAATAAGGAATTAATTAAGACGTCCTTTTTCTTTGTTTAGCCTTATTGATCTACAATTAGACACAGACACATTAGCAGTAGGTAATCAAAACAAATATGATGATGGGAGATTAAATACAAATAATTATTCCAAAAGCTTCGACACATTATTGGAGCTAAGGTGGTTCGGAATTCGGAGTAGTTGTGAGCTGTAAGCACCACTATTTCCAGAGTTACTGATGTCCTCATTTCGAGGAAGATGACCCCTCTAAGTCGGAAAGCAAGGGTCTCTTCTTAGCTTTCTTTCTTCTTTTTCTTTCCCTTTATACTCATCTATATCAGAAGCGAGAAAGCGAGCAGCAATCTGAAAAAACCCCTTTCTCCTTTTCATAATACCCACACAGGAGGACCTAACTCAGTACTGAGGGGCGCCAAATGATAATAGAAAACGAAAAAAGTAAAATTGAAGAGGTGAAATATGGATTCTTTTTCAATATACATAAAATTCAGAGGAGAAAATTTGAATTTCAGTGAATTTTGGTGAACAGAGATAAATATTTTAAAAAAAAAGTATAAAATTTAGAGGAAAATTTTCAATTTTCAAAAGTTTGGAGAGTGATGTATATCAAAAAAAGTAATTTGACTAATCTAATGTATATGAAAAAAATAATGCGTATTGTGTATATATTTATTCTCTTTGAATATTTCAAAAATATATATTGAACTCACATTATGATTTATATATATATTTTACAAATGAAATCAAATCACTAATAACTCATCGAATCATACTTATAGATCTATTTGGACATAATAAAATAGTTAATAATATAAATCAATGGACAGTTGAATTAAAAATGAATAATAATTTCATACAAATTTTACTTGCAAAATGCAGAGTCAATGATTTAATATTTGGAGTTGCCATTGAATACCACTTAGGCTCATTGTAGAGACACTGAATTGAAAGTGCATATAAAGCTTGAAGTTGAAGAGTATGATCACCAGCAGCCATGATTATGCTGCAACAAAGAGAGGAAAAAAAAAAAAAAGGAAACCATCAAGCAGGAAGGACCGGAGGAGAAAGAAAAACAAGTCCGGGATTGACTAAAACGGCGGTGCATATACGTTATCAGTGAAACAAAAGAAAACAACGGGATTAGGGTTTTCGAACATGTTGTGCCAAAAATCTTTAACGTTTTCTTTAATCAATTGGTAAATTGAAGACATAGTAAACTTTTGTCCATTTGTGATGCTTAAAATTTTGGTTTTAGCAGAAACAACTAACAAATGGATGATTATTTGGATTTATCTTATAAATTTGCTTTTCAAATTTTTTTTTTTTTTTTTTTTTTTACAACTAACAAATGGAGTGATTATTTGGATTTATCTTATAAATTGCTTTCAAATTTTTTTTTTTTTTTTTTTTTTGGTAGAGGTTGAGTTTATTTTTTCAATTTATTAGTTAATTACTATTTAAAGAATACCAAAATATAATATATAAAAGTTGAATCACACGATTTCCGATTTTTGTTTTAAACTTAAATAATCATTTTTTGTTTTTTTTTTTTTTTTTTTTTTTTGGTAGAGGTTGAGTTTTATTTTTCAATTTATTGTTAATTACTATTTAAATATACAAAAATTATATATATATAAAATAAGTTGTGAATCACACTATTTCTATTTTGTTTTACTTTATTAATCATTTTGAGCGTTACATATTCAACGTCTTGCTCCTAAACTGAAAATATATATACTCTTTATGGATACACCTCAGGTTTCAAGTTAAAAAACAAATAAGTGGATGGATCAAGAGGACTTGATGAAAAGTTCTATTGAACCCCTTCTCACTCCAAACGCAGAAAATGGCAGTCATAATGCTACCAATTACAAATATTTCTGTTGCAAACCAGAGATAATCGCAGAACTGAAGAAGCAAATAATCTTAGCAGGACCTCTAGTACTTGTCAGTTTCTTACAATACAGTCTACAGATGATATCTGTAATGTTTGTGGGTCGTCTTGGTGAGCTCTCTCTCTCAAGTGCTTCAATGGCTACTTCATTTGCTGGAGTTACTGCTTTTGGTTTTATGGTAAGACTTACCAAGTTCAAGCTTCTCTCTATTGTATTATTCCTATATCTTCATTCATTAATATGTAGTTTAATTCTCAAATCTCATGGCCTTTTCAACATCTGCTTGCGATCAGAGCGTTACATTTACATTTAGATTAAACATAAAAAAATATTCATAAATATTTTATAACTCTCTCTTTTTCTTATATTTATAATGTAACATCATTCTATCAATTCAAGTTTTCGGTTTGTACAGTAGAGAGGAGGAGAATCCAATTTCAATCAATATATATCAAAGTCAAAGATTTTCACTCATTATTATATTAAGCATACAGTATTATTTTACATATTTCTTTCAATAATAATAAATAATAAAAAAAACCATTTAATATGTCTGGAAGTAACTGTAAATAACCCATACCCTTCCTTCTTCTACATTATAAAGAAAAATGTCAGCATCTCAATTAAACGTGGTCGGTTGCCTTATTAATTAAGCTATTACATTAACTGCTATGGTGATCTTATTAATGAAGCTGATGCTTTACAGCAGCAACTAATAAAAATTAAAAATACAAGGTAATATTAGACAAGTTTATTAACTTTCTATGATTACTGATTTATATGAAAAATCTTTGGATTCTGTTGTACATGACTAGCTCGGAATGGGAAGTGCACTAGAGACGTTGTGCGGGCAAGCCTACGGTGCGAAACAGTATCATATGCTTGGCGTACACATGCAAAGAGCAATGCTAGTTCTTTCACTTACGAGCATTCCTATATCATTTGTTTTGGCCAATACAGATAAGATTTTCAAAATTCTAAAACAAGACCCACAAATTTCACTCCAGTCAGGAATATATGCACGATGTTTAATTCCTGCAATCGTTCCATATGGTCTTCTTCAGTGCCAACTAAGATTCCTACAAACCCAGAGCAATATTTTGCCATTAGTGTTAAGTACTGGCGTCACAAGTTTAGTCCATGTTTTTCTATCTTGGACATTCATCTTTCGATTGCAATTAGGCAATATAGGGGCTGCTTTGTCTGTTGCTGTCTCTTATTGGATCAATGTGCTTATTCTTGCAATGTACATCAAGCTTTCTCCTACATGTCAAAAGACTTGGACAGGTTTTTGTTCAGAAGGAGCTAAAAATCTGCTTAGTTTTCTTAAGTTAGGAATACCTTCAGCTCTAATGGTTTGGTAAGTTTAACTTCATATATTCTTTTAAAATTTTTTTCCTACTGTCATGTTTTTGCATTATTTTTATTTCTGTATAATCTAACAGTTAATTTTTTCTGTAAAATATAACAGCTTGGAATTCTGGTCATATGAGTTTTTAGTTTTTATGTCAGGTCTGCTTCCCAATCCAAAACTAGAATTGTCAGTGATGTCCATTAGGTTAGTGACATCTAAATTGAATATTTAGATAGGATTTGAATTTTTGAGAAGAAATTCAATTCCATTTCCAATTTTCTAATCAAGTCACAATTCTGCAGCCTGACAACAAGTTCTTTAATATTCAGAATCCCATATGGTTTTAGCAGTGCTGTCAGGTAACTACACAAACCCATGTATATATCTAGTAACGTTGCCTGATTAGCAATATTAATTATAATTAATGAATTCTTTTCCTGTTATTCTCATTTTGGTGCGTAAAGCACAAGAGTTTCGAACGAATTAGGTGCTGGAAGACCTGATGCTGCGTATTTGGCAGTAAAAGTTGTGATACTATTGGCAGTGACGGAGGGATTGTCACTCAGTTTAATTTTAGTTACGGCGAGAAACGTTTGGGGGTACTTGTACACCAATGAAACACAAGTAGTGACATATTTAGCATCTGCAATGCCAGTGCTTGCCACATCCAATTTCATGGATGGGATGCAGGCTGTAGCTTCAGGTTCAACTCTTACTTGCATTTTTGTTTCAGAACTAATTAATATTTATTTATATCTATTTAAATTTGACTGCAGGTACTGCTAGAGGTTGTGGTTGGCAAAAGATTGGTGCTTATGTAAACTTTGGAGCTTATTACTTTGTAGGGCTTCCTTGTGCTATAGTATTAACATTTGTCTTCCATTGTCGAGGAAAGGTAATGGAGGAAATATAAAATAAGGGGATAAAAATTGACAGGATTCGAACTTGATTTCTCCAGTAATAGTGATACAGGCACTCGACTATTACTGAATTACTCTTGATTTCTAAATTTTTGTAGGGACTTTGGATGGGAATAACATGTGGAAGTTTCTTGCAAGCAATTTTGCTATTAGCCATTACGATGCACACGAATTGGGAGCAGGAAGTACATGAAAATCTTACCCTTTAAACACATCTATAAGTTAACTACAATTCACAAGTCCTATTTTTTACCTAATTTTCATGCGTTTACAATTTCTCAGGCAAAGAAGGCTAGGGACAGGGTATATGGTTTCAATATCCCAACAGACACGACACAACAACTAGTTTAGTGAGTGAGCAAGAGCTCAAGACGTTTTGAAAGCTAATTCAGTGAATCCTGAAAACGCATTTTTCTAATTTGATGTAATGGTCTGCAATCCCTTCTAAACGTTTCTTGGGGAATCATGACCCAAGAACTAGCCATCACCGCTTGCATGGTTAATTTGATGCAATGGCCTGTTATAAATGACAGTGGTTCATAAATATGAAGTGACTCCAAATGAGGGCCCTCGGTTTGTCTTGTAAAACAATTAATAGGCTGTTTTTTAGTGTAACTACCTAAATGGCCCAATAAATGAGTTTGAATTCAAAGTAATTGAACGTATTGACACAATGCAAAATTTTCTAAGCATATATTTATTTATTTTTTTTCCAAAATTTGTTCTTTTTTCTTTTTTTTTTCTAGATTATATTGTTGCAAACCTAAACATTTTTTCCCGTTTTTTATGAACTTTTAAGCGCTATGCACTATACAGTTACTAAGCATATGTCACGCTGAGGTCCATTCCTTGGGAATGAGAAGAACAGAAAACAAAGCATATATGAAGTTATGATTTTTATTTTATTTTATTTTATATGATGAAACTCTCTTAATTAGTTTGCCCTTTTTTTATTTTTCTTTTATTTTATATGAATCAATGAATTTATTAAGTATGATACTTTGTGATATTAAAATGTTACCATCCATAGTATATTTGATCAAATACAAAATGGAAAAGTCCATTTCTCAAATCAAAAAGTGAAACGAACAACATAGTTTTAGGAATTCTTTTTTCATATATAGTTAAACGCTTTACATGCAGATTTCTTCATAAGAAAGCAATTTGCACTTTCTTCCCCAAATGCATCACCTTTTGTAACTGACATCACATGTTTTGTTCATGAACCTAAACTCAACCGAAAAGGAAGATATGTAGTTGACTCCTAGACGTTATAATCAATTCTTATATTGGCAAATCAAACATTTCTTTCAATTGTGTCTTATACTATTCTCTCTACTTCCCAAGTCAATGGACACCAAATTAGATATTATGGATACTCAAGAATCTAAGCCTAGTACTACTCTTGAATCCACTCAAATTTCAATATCAGAAACTGGTCTTGAAACCGGTACTAATTTAAGTTTAACCCAGAAAACAAATGGCAAAGCTGGGATAATCGCAGAGATAAAGAAGCAAATGCAGCTAGCTGGGCCTTTAATTATTGTTAGTTTCTTACAGTTTAGCATGCAAATGATATCAGTCATGTTCGTTGGCCATCTTGGAGAGCTCCCTCTTGCAAGCGCTTCAATGGCTGCTGCATTTGCTGGGGTTAGCGGTTTTAGTTTGATGGTAGGTTGTTTTTTCGCCTCCAACTTACGTATGAGATTATTATACTCGGCAACACTATTTTGTGTTTAAAATTTTGACTGAGACGTTACATGCTTGAGCAGTTAGGAATGGGAGGTGCATTGGAAACATTTTGCGGACAAGCTTACGGAGCAGAACAGTATCATATGCTTGGTGTACACATGCAAAGAGCAATGCTTGTCTTTATGCTCATGAGCATACCAATATCATTCCTGTGGGCTTTTACAGACAAGATTTTAGTAAGCCTTAAGCAAGACCCACAAATTTCATTTCAAGCAGGAGAATATGCTAGGTGGTTAATACCAAGCATTTTCCCTTACGGTCTCCTTCAATGCCAAGTTAGATTTTTACAAACACAAAATAGCACATTGCCTTTGATGATAAGTACAGGAATTACTAGTGTTTTCCATGTCCTTTTGTGCTGGAACCTAATCTTTAGATTCCAATTAGGCAATCGAGGTGCAGCCTTGTCCAATACAATATCCTACTGGACTAATGTGTTTATTTTGGCTTGTTATATAAAATTCTCTATTTCTTGCCGAAAGACCTGGAAAGGTTTCTCTAAGGAGGGCACGAAAAATCTCTTTACCTTTGTAAAGTTAGCTGTGCCTTCAGCTCTCATGTATTGGTGAGTCTGTTTCCTCTTCCATATAGCAGAATCATTAATGATTTGTTTTTAAGTTACATTAAAGCGAGCTTAACCTTATTTCTCTCTAATATCAATCAGCTTGGAGTACTGGTCATATGAGTTTTTGGTTCTCATGTCAGGCCTTCTTCAAAATCCAAAGCTGGAAACATCAATGATGACAATCAGGTTCGCTCGAGACAACTTCTGTAGTACTGAACTAAAAATATAATTAGAATAATGTCCTGACAACCCTAATTCTAATCATTTTTGACAGCCTTAATACAATGGCGGTGATCTTTAGAATCCCATTTGGTTTGGCTAGCGCAGTTAGGTAAGCACAGTTTAAACATAAATTAAAGCTGAAAACTTTTCCCAGTTAACATCTGCAGGACATGTATTTGATTGTGATCCACTTTTTGCTCTTTTGCTCAATTAAAGCACTAGAGTTTCAAATGAACTAGGTGCAGGTAAACCATATGCTGCGCGTCTTGCAGTATATATTGCACTATTCTTAGCTGTTGTAGAAGGTCTGTCGGCAAGCTCAATTGAAGTTGCAGCTCGACATGTATGGGGCTATTTGTACACAAATGAAAAGGAAGTAGTGAAATATATTGCATCAGTAATGCCAGTGCTTGCCATTTTCAACTTCATGGAAGGAATCCAAGGCGTACTCTCAGGTTCTTTTAGCTTAATTTCATCATTTTGTTCTTGGTTTGCTATTTTAATTGTTAAATACATAGTTGGTTTCAATTTGTTGTACAGGTTGTGCAAGAGGGTGTGGATGGCAAAAGATTGGTGCATTGATAACTCTAGGTGCTTACTACTTTGTTGGCCTTCCTTCAGCTGTCGTTCTGACTTTTGTGTTCCATTTTGGAGGAAAGGTAAAGATACTAATTATTCAAAATTCTATTATGTTCCTATCAGATATTCTCTGATTCTGTTTCCCAATTTTACAGGGACTTTGGATGGGAATTACGGCTGGAAGTGCTCTACAAGCCGCTTTTCTTTTACTTATTACCCTGCGGACAAATTGGGAGAAGCAAGTAAGAATTAATAAAATCTTGCACCTTTGTATTTAAATGTAGTTATTATATGCTTCTTATATTCTTTAATTTGATGTCATCAGGCCAGTAAAGCCAAGGACAGAGTATCTGCTTCAAGTATTATTCCAGAAGAAATGGCCTCAGCTTGATGTGTCATAGAAGATTATTGTGGAATTTATCTCTTTACAATGTATGCTAAATGCATTCTCTTTTTTATATGTAAGAGAATTGCAATTATTTATTGATTCTTTCAATTAAAACAAATAAAATATGAAAGACAAGTAGGAAACACAAGTAACATTATATTTATGCTAAATCATTGTTCAATGTTCATAAGAACAGCAACGATTTTGGGATTCATTGACTATTCTGCCCTTTTAATAAATGGGGTTCAATAATTAGACACCTAGTTACTGCTTAATTAGACACTTAACCCGACTTTCAAAAAAAAAATTTTAATTACAGAGTAACGGACCCACTCTCCATGTGCATGCACATGCTCTCCAATCCTAACATCTCCACCAAATGACTAATCAATCAAATTAATTAATTAAAGCACCCCCACTTTAATTAAGGAAAGCTCCTTCTTCTTCTCTCCTCCTTCCTGTGTTTCTTCCTGATATCACATGATCAATTCCAAGACATGATAAACCTGTCTGGATCATCATCAACTTCCAGAACAACGTTGTTGTTCTTCTTTACTGTCTTGTTTACTTTCTGGGTTTTTATGCCTTCTACTAGCAGCGCCACTAACTGGCCATCTTTCTCTGCATCGACTCTCTGGGTTGTTGGGATGCTGTTGATGTCAACTTTGGTTGTCGTCGCAGCCCGTGCCACCGTGTTAGCATGGATCACAGTCCTAGTGCTGCTAGCCTTCTCCGGCAAGCGACGACGCGTGCTAGTTCAACAGGGCAAGAAGATCTCCACCGATGTTGTCTTTTTCTTGTTTAAAGGTTGTGCTTAAAGACGATACCTAGTTAAATTACTGCTTTAGCCCTTGCATCTAGGCATTATACAAATATATACGGTTTTCTTTTTCCTTTCGGTATTATATCTTTTTTGTAGATGAAAAGACATACTGTTGTTTTTTTTCCTCAATGATTACATAATTTACAAATATACTTTTTCATATATATTTAAAATTTTCTGCCTCATTAAATTTTTATAGCTTTCAATTTCTTTTAACGAGAGATGGGTATTATTTTTTTTATTCATTAGCAGGCTTGATAAAGAAAAATCATTGGGACTATATATTATGTTGAACTTTTTTCTTAATTTGCTAAATTGATGAGATTTTTTATAATCAAAATGATTATTTTGAATTGAAAATCTCTTAAAAAAAACTAATAAAATCACAATTGATAAGAAAATATGTTATAAAACTATGTAACTTTTTTTCGGGTGCCATCACAACAAATTGATAAATTATGATGTAATTGCAGTTAGATTGATAAATTTAAGATATAAATTGTATTATTTGAAAATTTTAGAGTAAAATTGATAATTATAACATTATTCAATTCTTTAATTATTACCCTCCTTCATTTACTTTTATCCTATTATTTTTTTACACAATAATTAAAAAATAATTAATTTCTGCATAATAATTGAGAAGTAATTATATCTAATTTGGCTATATTATACTTTATATCATGCAGTTACTCAAATTTCAATAGTTATTTCTCTGTTAACAACTCCTTGCCCAAACATAAACAAACTAAAGGGGTCAAATACTACGATTTTACACTGACACTTGCCATAGCTGGTCTCTACTATGAAGAGTGCAATTGTAATTAGTAGATAAATTCAGGGTATATTTTATTATTAAGCGGTATTTTAGCTGCGTTGATTATTGAATCTTAAATTTGTGATAAAACCGAATAAAAAAGTTAAGATGATGGGCTTTTTAAAGATCAGAACCATGGGCTTCAATCCGCGGGCTATTTTGCAATACTCATAACTTATTTATGTACTTAATAAGCCGATGACGTGTCCGATAGATACCGCAACTCCTAACCACGTCCATCTAATCGATTCCTTAATCAAATCCGTTAGCTTTCTCGATAAGAAAACAACAGAAGCTTTCTTAATAAGAAAAAAAAAAAAAGAAAGAATACAGGCTCCTTTTCATTTTGTATGTTTATTATTTTTTTTAATCTTAAAATAATTATAAAATTTTTAAATTTATATATTTAATTAAATTATTTTTTCCATGAAAGACATTTATTAATATTAAGAATAAAAAAATAAGATAATTTTTATTTATTAATTGTTTAATATATATATTTTGTGAAATCGTATGAATAAAATGGAATGAAAAAAATAATAAATATATAAAAGAAAAAGAATAGTATTTTTCTTCCCCAGCAAGCCAATTCGTAAAATATAAATACTGATATATCCACTCAACTCGCCTTAGCGAAGTTTCATAACTCGTTTTTTAACGCCAAAAGCGGCTTACAGGTACGCTTGAAGTGCGACTCTCCCAAAATCAGACTCTTACGATTCTATCGTTCGCGATTTGAACTATTATTAGACTAGTTAGGGTTAGGGTTTTCTCAGTTGGATTTTGCGCGGCTCACTGGAACGCGTTTTTTGTTGAAGCTATGGAGTCTACTTTGGTGATCAAGGTCTGTCTTCTTCTCCTTTTCCTTTTGGTTGATTATGGCTTTTTTACGCTTTATGATGGGAGGGAAATAGAGTTGGAGTTTAATATTTTGGGTCTTCTGTAATTTGGGATCGTTGGCTTGTTTAACTTTGTTTTTGTTTCTAGCTCGTTTGTTTGTTTAGTTGGCGTAAGGGTTTTGATGGATTTTATGGTTTTGAGTGCTAATTTCATTGTGGCGTTTGTTTTTGTTACACGGAATACTGTACTTTTTTTTTTGGGGGGGGGGAGGGAAAATAGAGTTGGAGTTTAATATTGGGTCTTCTGTAGATTTGGGATCGTTGGCGTTGTTTAACTTTGTTGTTGTTTCTAGCTCGTTTGTTTTGTTAGTTTGGCCGTAATGGGTTTGATGGATTTATGGTTTTTGAGTGCTAAATTTCATTGTGGCTTTGCTTTTTTGTTACACGGAATACTGGTACTTTTTGTTTGGGGGGGCCGGGGGGGGTGGGGGGGTGGTGGTGGTGTTCAAACCCTCCTGAATTCGTTGCTAATTACGCTTTGTCGAATGGAATCTTAAAGGCTTTTCTTTTTTGTTGTATCATTTCCTGATGATAGAGGACATAAGACACAAGTCGTAGGATATAAGGAAAATATTTACTAGAAAGATTCAATTCGTAGGCTTAAGTGGTTGTGTTGTTTTCCATTTTTTGCACTAGCAATCTGGACTAGTTTCTGTTTAGTAGCTCTACAAAAATTTTTTCTTTTTCCTGGGTTTTATTATTTCCAGCACTTCAGCAACAGGGTGCTTAATAAAATGACTTGCCTATTTCAAAACCAGTCCATGGTCTTTTAAGCTACGTGTTATATGGACGGGCAATGATCATTCGCTTATTCTGGAAAATCAGTCCGTTTTTAGATTTTTATGTAGTTTTTCCTTTTGTAATATGATTACTTATTTCGGATTTTCCTTCAATTTATTTGTCTCCTTACATGTTTGTTCACTGCTTAGTTCTAAATGCTCTTTATATTTTTCCAGTTGTTTTGGTGGATGATATGATATTATCAATTAGAATCCCACTTGTATACTCTAATGTAAATTATTCAAGTCCTTTGATTTTTTCCCTTCAGGTTAAGTATGGTGATACACTTAGGCGTTTCAATGCTCCTGTTAATGAGAGTGGACAGCTTGATATCAGCCTGGATGGACTAAGGGCGAAGATTCTTGGTCTCTTTAATTTCCCTCTGGATGCTGATCTTGTTCTTACTTATGTTGACGAAGATGGGGACTTAGTGACACTTGTTGAGGATGATGACCTGCTTGATGTGATGAAGCAACGCCTGAAATTTTTGAGGGTTGATGTACAGCTCAGAAATGATAAATCTGGTAAATCTTATTCTAAATCCAGTGGTAGTTCTACCCCAATGAGATCTCCTCGAGTCCATAGTCCAATGTCAAGCATCAATGCTGGTGTGGCTGATTTGCTGAAGTCTGTGCCAGAGCCACTGCGAGAGGCTGTCTCAAAAGTGTCCCTTGATTTGGCCTCAAAGCTTGGCTGTTCCAATCCTGCAGTTGTCGAGCTTGTTGACTGTTTATCAAAAATGTCCCAGTCCTTGTTGATTCCAGCTCAACAGTTTTGTGTTGCTGAAAGTTCAAGCACTCAAACAGGTTCTACGAGAAACCTCGTGGCTTCAGCAGTGACTACTGTACCAAATGCTGCCAATGATGAGACTGGTCAGAAAGTGAGGATTGAAAATGTGACTAGAGGTGTGGGTGTGCCTGTCAAACCACCTGTCCCTTCTCCTGTTGATCTGAATCTGGATCCTCCTTGTGATTCCAGTCTCTTTCCCTTTGGACACGTAAACAATATTTTACGAACTCCCAATGGTGATGACAGGAAAGAAACTAAGAAACACAATGCTGTTCAAGTGGCTGAAGAATCCATGAAAGAATTACCCGCATTCCCTAGTGCTAATGATTCAGCATGGCCTTTTGGTAATGAGTGTCCATTTAGTGGGATGCCTGTGGCAAATGACTCATCAGTGCCTCCTACTATACTATCTCGAATTAATTCACTTAGGAGGAGCAGTGGACGAAATGATGTCATGGTTTTCCATAGAGGTGTTCAGTGTGATGGTTGTGGGGTTCATCCAATTACAGGACCTCGGTACAAGTCTAAAGTGTAAGGAACGTGTCTTCAAGATTTGTTGTGATTGGTTCCTCGCATTTACGTTGTCAAATGTTGACATAATCCCTTTTTTTTTTTTTCCTTTTTGTTTGTGCAGAAGAGAGGATTATGATCTCTGCAGCATATGCTTTGCTCAAATGGGTAATGAAGCTGATTACATCAAGATGGAAAGACCAGTGTCTTACAGACATCCCCGGTCATTCAAGGGGTTGCATGATCCTGTATATAGACTTCTACACTTTATTGACATATATGTGCTTGGTTACTATAATCAATTACTTAAATCTTTACTCACCCATGGTATTTTCCCCTCCTCCCCCCTTTTTTCTCCTAAAATCACAGAATCACTGGGTTTTTCCCCCATCAATATCACCTATCCCACGACATTGTGGAATGAAGTCAGCTCGATCTAAGCTGGACAGTCGCTTTATTTTGGATGTGAATGTTTTGGATGGTACTATGATGGCTCCATGCACTCCCTTTACCAAGATTTGGCGGATGCGCAACAGTGGCAGCATTGTTTGGCCTCAGGGATCAAGGCTCGTGTGGATTGGGGGAGACAGATTCAGTCAATCAGATTCTGTCGACTTACAGGTACGTCTATTTTTCATGATGTTGCCAATTTTTTCCTTATATTTCTTTCCTTTTCTGTATTTGTTGGACTTGTGTCTTCATTTAGCCGTTTCATGATTCCTTCCTAGATCCCTGTGGAAGGTATCCCTGTCGATGGGGAACTTGACATTGCAGTTGATTTTGTTTCACCTGGATTACCTGGCCGATATATTTCATACTGGAGGATGGCAAACCCATCTGGCATAAAGTTTGGACAGCGTGTCTGGGTTCTTATCCAGGTATTTTCAACTTCTGTATACCCCTAGTGGTTTTTTAGGTTTGGCTGTGTCTCTGCGTGTGTGTTTAATATGACCACAAATTTTTGTTATTGCAGGTTGATGCTTCCATGAAAGATCTGGTTTGTGATGGAGTTCAGGGGTTGAACTTGAATTTGCCCCCTAATTGCAGTGGCTCTAAACACCCTGAGATTATAGATGTGAATGTTCAGCCTGTTGTCGATAGTGGTTTTGCAGAGCCTTGCAATTTTACCACAGTTTCAGTGCCAATAAAGCCGACAGTTGATGTTGAACAGCCTAAGAATGACCAGGAGTTGAATTTCCCCACAAATGATGCCTTGTTAGTTGGTGAAGCTGTTGCAACTCCTGCACCTCCTCATGTCTCCTCTTCTGTGTCATATCCGATTATTGACTTATCTGAAACAGCCCTGGTTGGGCCATCAGAAGCTCCTCTTGCTGTGGATGTCCGACCTTTATCTGACGATGTCAATGTGAAGGAGGCAATTGAGAAGTCTCTTCTCAAGGAACTTGAGGATATGGGCTTCAAGCAGGTTGATTTGAACAAGGAGATCTTGAGGATGAACGAATACGACTTAGAGCAGTCGGTTGATGCCCTCTGCGGTGTTTCTGAGTGGGATCCAATTCTTGAAGAGTTGCAGGAGATGGTAAATTTTTCTATCGACTAAATTGCAATCTCATTTTTAGATGTCCAGAGTCGTCTTTCTTTTACCTCTGTTTCTTAGTTAAATTATATTAAGCTTTTGCAGGAGCAGAGACTTACCGTTTGTTGTTGCTTTATTGTGGCTGCAGGGTTTCTGCAACAAGGAAATGAACAGGAAGCTGCTGAAGAAGAACAATGGGAGTATCAAGCGTGTGGTGATGGATCTCCTCACAGGAGAAAAGGATTAATCTGATGCGCCTACTCCCTGCTTAAATAGACTTTTTGTTATAATTATATCAGGATTTGAATGGATGTGTTTGCTTTTCTTTATGCTTCAGAAACTGCTTGTGGTAATTATATGTAATTAGACTTTTTAGCAGTAAACATAAAATTTGGAATAAAATTTCCTATATAAATATATAACTTGTGTTCATTATCAGTCGACCTTTGGATTTTTCACTAGCTGTATTGTGAGACTATATCGATATTATGTAATTTGTGGTTCTCTCCTTACTGGCGCTTCTACAATTAGGTCTCCTATAATTGTGCAAGCCATTTTGGCACGCAAGTCAGCTGTGGGGCTTTGATTGAGTACGTTTTTTTGGTCTGTTTGTGGTCCTTTTTTGGATTGGAGTTATATCCTGTAGGCAAATTATACTTGTTTAACTTAATCCAGTGCCTCCCTATCTCAAGTTCTCCACATTATGTATTAAAAAGCCTTTAGTTCCCTTAAGATGCACAAATCTTTGTAAAAGAAACGTCGATGGATAAATTACAGTTTACTATAAAGCAGCAGAAGGAAAAGAGGCATTGGCAAAAATTGGAGAAAGAATAAAATTTAATTTCTATTCTATTCCACTTCCATGTGCTGTTGCATAGTTAATGGCTCCCACAAGACTTTATTATAATAATTCAAAAAATATCTCCTCGATCATCTCTCTCTCTCGCTCCAGTATGTAGTCTGTACTTTATTGAGCACAGACTCAACCTCTTCCATGATTTTGTCTGTAGATCAAAGGTGAGGCTCTGCACCACAGAGATTAAAAATGTTAAAAACCCATCTCTCCATTTAAGTAACTTCTCTAGTGGGGTATAGAATTTTTATGGAAAAGAATTAAAAAATTGTTCTTCAGTTGAAGTTCTGTTGATTGGTTCTCTTACTATTTTCCCCTTTACGGGGAGATGCTTCTCTTCTCCCCATGAATTTGAAAAGAAACCACTTTGGGCTTTGAGCTTCGTTTTGTCTCTGGTTTCTTTCTGTCTCTTCCTATCTTCATTTCTCTCCATTTCACATGTGGGGTTACTTTATTTTTTGCCTTGAAGGGCATGCAAACCATAAATCTGTGATTTTTGATATCTGGGCCTGACTCTTGAGATGTGGTTATTAGCAGAACAAATCACAGAGCAAACAAATCTCTGTTCCATTGTCAGCTTATCCGTTTAACATGTGTGCACGGGTTTTCAATGTTTCTCTTCTTTAAGGTATTGTATGTGATTTTAATATAAAATGATTGGTGAAGTACAAGAGAAGTAGAGTTTCTTCGGAGACATAGATGTTGAATTCTTTCCTTTTTAAGAAACATGGAATCTGGGAGTAGATTTTACTCAACTGACGAGTTCAAATTGGAAGCTAAATGGCTTGTCGATCCAAAGCATCTTTTTGTTGGGCCAAGGATTGGAGAGGGAGCTCATGCCATAGTATATGAGGGAAAGTAAGTTTGCAACTCTTTCTAAAATTATGATTTAATTGGAATCCAAATTCTAAATCTTGATTTCATTGCAGTGACTTTCTGATGCGCTAGCACTTCAACTAGTTAGTATCTTCTGTTTTTTAGTGTTCTTTTATTATTCTCTGTTTTGTTTGTAAAGCTCCAATCTTGATCAATGATAAACTTTTCACTGGATTGCATTTTGGCAACCCAGATAGAGCAATCACTCCTATATTCCAAGTTTTTTCAATTTTTTTATATGTTGCTTTTAACTAATGAACTTGGTTGGATTCCCTTCAGATATAAAAACCAGACTGTTGCCATTAAAATTGTTCATAGAGGAGAAACTCCAGAGGAGATCACAAAGCGAGAACTACGATTTGCAAGAGAAGTTGCAATGTTATCAAGGGTTCAACACAAGAATTTAGTGAAGGTTGGATTTGATTTTCAGACTTTCGTGAGAGTTATATGCTTCATAGTGGCAGAAGATCCAACTTCTAACAATACGTAATAAATCATTGTGTGGTAACACTAAATGTTGAAACTTTTACGTTGACAGTTTATTGGTGCCTGCAAGGAACCTGTAATGGTCATAGTTACAGAGCTTTTACTGGGAGGGACATTGCGGAAATACTTGTTGAACTTGCGACCAAGGTGCTTAGAGACGCGCCTTGCCATTGGTTTTGCACTTGACATTGCTCGCTCTATTGAGTGCTTGCACTCTCATGGGATCATACATCGTGATCTGAAACCAGGTAATCTTTTCATTTCGGTTCTCACATATGATGGAGAAATGGTATGAAGTTAGAAATATACCCTACTATATGGCAGTCAAATTTCATCTCATAGAGATGATCTTAAGAACTACATTTTGTACATGTACATCTAGGACTGTTCAAAATCCAAATCGGGAACCCAGTTTGGATTTTGAACAGTCCTACCTACAATAACTAATAAATATCTATTTTAAATTAATAAAATGGCTAATAAATTAGACTAGCAGGTTTTGCTGGTTGGATTTTGAACAGTCCAACCTCTTACTATTTGCACATTACTAAATCAGTCTATCCGCCCAAGAATACAGCAGGGCTACTGTTATTCAATTTGGACCTCAAGAAACCCATAATTGAATTAGACTCGTGGTTGTAAAAATTTTCATGGATTCTTCTATCTTCAAGAACTGTTGTTTAGTTAAAGTATGTGCTACATGTCGGTGCTTTAAATTATTGCTTCTTATTAGCTGCTCAAAATATCATGAAATGTCATTGGATGGTTTCTCAGCTGATGTTCCATTTATATTTGTCTAAAACATATCATGTGTTGTGCGGGAGCCATGCAATTACCTTCTGAGAGGAATAGGTTTCTGTAGGTCAACAAGCAAAGTAGGCCTACACTCTGTCACTATGGTACCTCATGAAAACAACAATGGATACTGACTATACCTAATCTTGTTTATTGATTTAAGTTCAATTGGTTTTGATGATCATAGCAGTGACAAACAATTACAACAGGTTATAAGAACTCCCTTAGATTCATGTGACTTCTAAATGCCACATTATTTCTTCAAATATTGGGATCAGTCACTCTGTAATTAACTACTATTAGAAACGAAGTTACTGGTTTTCTTTCTTTTCTTCTTTTTTATATTTGCTACATATTCAACCTTCTTCTTGTCGTTTAATTTATGGCCATTGAGTTGACAGCAGTTGTCCTCTGAGATTGTGAGTTTGTCATTTAACTAACATGATTCATTTCTTTTCATGGAGAAGAGGTCAAGAATCTTGAATTGGTTAGAACCGGCATAAAGTTTATTAGGCATTAAAATGAACTTTATTTGTTCTGCAGAGAACTTGCTCTTGACTGCAGATCACAAAACTGTCAAATTAGCAGATTTTGGCCTAGCAAGAGAAGAGTCATTGACAGAGATGATGACAGCTGAAACAGGAACATACCGTTGGATGGCTCCTGAGGTACATCATTAATGGAGGGAATATTTTGTCTTAAAAGAAAAAATTGATCTTTCTCCTTCACTCTTCCTCCTTCTTGATGGTCACTTCTTATGTGTTGCTTGTTTCAATATTTGATGGCAGTTATACAGCACTGTTACACTAAGGCAGGGAGATAAGAAGCATTATAACCATAAAGTGGATGCTTACAGCTTTGCGATTGTGTTATGGGAGCTCTTACATAACAGGTTGCCATTTGAAGGCATGTCAAATCTCCAGGCAGCATATGCAGCAGCCTTTAAGGTAAATATATCCACTCCATTCTTGATTTAGTTATTTGTTTGTCCAAGTCATGATTATGCTATTAAACTATAAACGGTAACTTAAAAGAGAAGGAATTATGCTGTTGCAGAATGTAAGGCCTAATGCTGAAAATGTACCAGAGGAATTGGCTACCATCCTAACTTCATGCTGGAAGGAGGACCCAAATGCTCGGCCTAATTTTAGCCAAATAGTCCATATGCTCCTTAATTATCTTGCTACTATTGCTCCTCCTCAACCAGCTATTCCACGTCGGATTTTCACTTCTGAGAACACCATCTTGCCACCAGAATCTCCAGGTACAAGCTCATTGATGGCAGTGCATGATGAGACTGGGGAAACCCCTAAAGAAAAGATGGGAAACAAGCCGAAAAGTTTCTTCTTTTGCTTCAACCAGTGTTATTAATACTTTAACAGCACAAAATGCAACCTTTGGTTCTTCCTGGGGAGTCAAATGTGATCGGAGGAGCTCGGTAGAGAGCAGGGACTCAGGAGTACATTTTGATACGGTATAAAATATTCACAACATTATTAATTCAAGTCAATGGAGATGTTGCAATGTACTTATAAGATGCTGCTGCTGTATGTACTCACTTTGTAGGATCAGAATGCTGGGAGGATAACTTGTCGTGGAATATAATTTTGGGGTTATGGTATGTTTGATTGAAAAAAGTGAAAGGAGGATATCAACTCCAATTTTTGTAAGAAAAATTAGGGGAAGAGATAAACAGAGGAGCCAAACTCCAGTTCCTTGTAAAAATAAGAGGGGAAAACACATCCCTAATTGTAAATGACGTTTCTTCTTCTTTGGAAGCCAACAAAAGGAGAACTTTAAATTTGGGATAGGTTGCATTACTTTTTCCCACAAACTTGGAAGATCAAATATTTGTATTCATTCTTTTCTCACCCTGTATGGAACCTAACTATTGCCTCTGCACTGCTCTCAGAGACGAAAATTGCAATAAGCAAAAGCCAATAGACTGAACAAACAAACAACGATTAAAATGACAGTCCACAGCAAGAATGGATGAGTTACAATCGGAGGAGAAACGAAAAGGCAAATAATCGCTTAAAGAAGGGTAAAAAATTAAAAATAAGAGGAATCAACACGGACAGAGGAAAAGTCAAAGCAATTGCTTGAGAGGGAAAAAAAAACAGGGGAATCGAGCGAAAACTTATCTGCGTCGAGCGGAAACTTTGCCGATTCTTTTTCTTCGTAACTGAAAATTCATGCTTACTATCCTTGGATTTATTCTAACGAGTTCGGTGCCCTACGAGGACAAAACGGCTGGATAAGGAATAAAAGGAAAGAGAAAGGGAAAAGCTGCGGAAGGTCGCGATTCCATTAATGGCAGCGCTTACTTTTCCAATCCTTTTTTGTCGTGCTTTTCAATTTCTTCCGCCTTGCCATCCCAATTATCAATTTCTAAATTCATACTTTTCAATTCATACGGCCAAATTAATATATTGTACATTTCAATTTTTGAAAACTGATATCCATGAAGTTAGATTCAAGAACCAATAAGAATTATTTTTTTCAATTAATTGGAACCATGTGTATAAACTAAGATCAAACGAATTTCATTTCTAATGGGATACAATCATTGTGGTTTAAAATCCAAGTAAGTTATTGACCAACAAGCAGTATCCAGTTTTACCAGTAGTCGTTGCAGGAACATGAGCCCTCTTTGAAGTGGTGGAAGCGATTTCTATCCCTGACGATAATTTCTCTATTATATACCTTTGATATTATTTTTGTTGCATTATGGCAGTCTGTACATACTCTGAGATTTTTTGATATTCTAATTGTAGTACCAGGAGGAGTTTTAATAAGACCAAATGCAATGGCTAGCTTCTCACTGTGATGAGACACTGCAGTTTCCTTATCGTCTTTCTCTGCATCCAGTCTCGCGTCTGCTATATTGGGAACATATCCAGCTGATTTGATTCGTTCCATCATGTCCTCTGTCGCGCTATAAACTTCCTTCATCCGATATGCTTTTTCTTCTGCTAAAAACTCATAAATCTCTCCGTCCAACTCAATCCAACTACAACCAGGTGTTTTCTTGATTCCCTTCTCTTTCATTTGAGTCCTAGTCCTTATCGCATCTTCCCATCCCCCCGCCAATGCATAAATATTAGACAACAGAATGTAATCCCCACAATGCATAGGCTCCAAACTAACCAGATGTTCTACCACTTCCTTCCCAATCTCAACATTTATATGAGCCCTACAAGAAGCCAGCAATGTTCTCCAAATAACGGCATTGGGTTGGATGGGCATTTCCTTTATGAACTGATAAGCCTCTTCGATCAATGCAGCTCTACCAAGGATATCTACCATGCAACCATAGTGTTCCATCCTTGGTTCAATACCAAATTCTTTACTCATACTGTCAAAAAACTCACGACCCTCATCAACCAGGCCCACATGACTACAAGCAGAAAGAAGTCCAATGAAAGTCACATCATTTGGTTCAACATTTTTTTCCCTCATCAATCGATAGAACTCCAGAGCCCTTTTTCCGTGCCCATTATTAGCAAGACCCTGAATTAGGGCCGTCCATGAGTACACATTTTTCAAAGGCATCACTTGAAACACTTCAATTGCACTATCTACTACTCCGCATTTTGCATAAAAGTCTATTAGTGCTGTTCCTAGTGTGACAGTCAGCTTCATCCTCTTCTTTTTAATATACAAGTGAACCCATTTACCGGTCTCCAGAGCTCCTAGCACAGCACAAGAAGAGAGCACACTCACCATAGTGACCTCGTTGGGTTCCAAATTTGCCTTTTGCATCTTACTGAAAAGAACAAGCGCCTCCTTGCATCTCCCTGCTTGATTATAACCAGAAATCATAGCACTCCAAGCAACGACATCCTTTCCATCCATTTGGTCAAACAAACTCTGTGCCTTATCCACCTCAGCACATTTTGCATACATATCAACCAGAGCAGTAACTAGTTTCTTATTTTCTTCAAGTACATTTGCCCTTATGTACCCTGCAATCCACTCTCCCAATTCTATATCAGCCAATCTGCCACAAGCCGCCAAGACACTGACCAACGTAATATCATTAAACCCAACACCCAATTCCCTCATTTCATAGAATAACTTCACAACATCCTCATAATACCCACTCTTAGCATAACCTGAAAGCATACAATTCCATGCAAAGATATCTCTCTTGGGCATTTGGTCAAACACTTTCCTAGCTATCTTAACTTCACCACAATTTGCATAGACGTGTATCAAGGTGTTTAAAACAAGACAATTAGACCCAAATCCACATTTCACTATCTGGGCATGAATCTGTTTTCCCTCTTTTCTCCAGCGCAATCTAGAACATGCTTTTAGAGTGCAAGCAAAAGTGAATTCATTAAATGGCACTGCGTTTTCGAGCATTTGTTTGAACAAGGTCAAGGCTTTTTGAGGAACTTGCTTCGCTGTAAAGGCCCTTATCATGGTATTATAAGCCGACGAATCGGGATCCTCGATTTTGTCGAAAATGGAAAGCGCATAGTCCATAGTTGTAGCGGGAAGGAGGAGGGCGGCCGATTCGAGTAAGTTCTCGATGACTGTGGGATCCAAGTGGCGACGTGTTTTGAGGAGATGGGCGTGGACTTGGTTCAGGTCTTTGATTGTTTTGCATTGTTTTAAGATTAAGGTTTTTGGGTTCTCTGGAAACTGAGGAATGGTAGTTACAGGAGTGGGGATTTTGTATGGAAAAGGAGGAAGTGTGGTAGCCATCATCCCCTTGCTGTTTGCCTGCTTTGGTTTTGTAAGGTTTGACGGTCAATTAAAACTAAAAGCCACTGTCTATCTATCTATAACGTTATAAAAGTCGAAATGGGTGGTAACATTGGGATAGATAAAATATACTATATATATACACGTATGATTTTCATAATGCGAATTCTCCAATATTTAATTGGCTAAAAAATAAATTAAAATTATTATCTTAAAATAATTTTTAATTTAATTGCTTATATTAGTTACGTATTAAGAATCTAATTTAGATGTTTTATTCAGCCTTAATTAGAAATTTATAATTCTACTATGGAAATTTTTATCCTATAATCCTACATTATATATATATATATATATATTTCCTAATTTCAATTAAAAAAAATAAAGATAAAACAATAATATCTTTTTAAAAATTCTTTTTAGATTGCCCTGGTTATACCAGAACACCTCATACACCGGGAATAAGCAAAAATTTTCCGTATTATAAATAGGTTGACTTGTTTATACTTAATTTAAAGTTCTAAACCCCCACCTAACTTGGCGCCTTGTTATATCAATTGTGTCTGGAATTCCGAACTACCTGCCTTGTTTAGTTCAGAGCTAACATAATTTGCATAACCTACGATTTCTCCCACTCGTGTTTCTATTATTGCATTTATGACATGTTCTTGTTGATCATCAAGCACCATAAATTTAAGAATCCACTTTCTTTACATTGAGATCCACGCTATACACAAACGCTAACATCATAGAATCCATTCAGGGCCATTGTCCTTGGCATTCGATTCCTCCCAACCCTGTGGTTTTATACAATAATATTATTCTGATGTCTACACAAACTGACAGATGGGAAGGGAATTGGATGCAACCATTATCTCCAAAGAATAAAGCTACAATACAACCTCTATAAATTTCTAAATAATTTCTTCCGTAAACCAAGATTGACTGACCGGAGAGACAGAGCAAGAACCGTCATAAGCACAAACATATGGCCCAATCTCCGGTGTATCACAGGCAACGACATGGATGGGAAACGACATCCCATGATTACCATGTTCATGTTGCAAAAATAGAAAGGATGCCAAGTGTTCTAGCTGATGTGCCTCGCTACCCAAATGTCCACAGGGTCTTTAACAACAAAGTGGTTCGCGACGAAGAACCTGAAATGATCGTTCAAGAGCGTGTCGATAAGCCCACCAAGCCCAATAAGAAGGTTCAGTTAGTAGAGCAAGAGCAAATGATTGTCCAGGATAACTCTGCAGGGATCCATGAAGTTGTTGAGAAGAGTATTGATGCAGAAACTGATGGATATCTCCAACAGAAGCATAAGGCATTTGAGCTATGCAAATGGAAGACTTTCAAGTTGCATTAATTTTATTATTAGGATTTGGGAACACGTGTGAGCTATATATAGTTCTGTTTGCTACTAATTAACGCAGCTATTTAAATAAAAGAAGGCTTTGTCTTTCTCTTTGTCTGCACAACACAACTATATAATTATAATTCTTTCTGGGTTGGCCTGTTTTAGCATGTTAAAGTCATGCATTTTCATAGATTCTGTTTTTCAGATTTCTAATAAAATAGTTAATTTAATATAGTATATAGTTTTTGTACGTATTCTCTTTTTGGTTTTAATGTTGCTACTTATTAATTAACAATAATTAACTAATAATTAAGTTGTAGTGCTGTTAAATTTCCAAACAATATATTCTATCGAACATGAAAAGATGAATGATATATACTTCATACCAAGCAAATGTAGATGACAATGTAGGCACAGCTACCTTTATTCCAATATCGTCTTGCTTTTTTACTCTGTCGGCGTAATTATTCTTTGCCATTGACAGCTACAGTCAAATTCTGGTGACTCTGATGAATATTTGAACTTCATTATACTGGGAATCTGATAGCGTAAGGAATAAGGACCAGTCCACAGTAATTTATACGGGAATACAATAAATCATATACCAAAAAAATCTGAACACAAGTTGTAAAAATTTGTGATATTGACACATCAAGAACCAAAAATTAAATCCATATTTCAGGTTTTCCAATGAAGAATCTGATACAAGGGAGGAAAATAGAAAAAAAAAGAAAAATAGAAAGAAAATTCTTCATTCGAAAACCTGATGATGTAAATTGCTTATCACTTACTAATATGTAGAAACATGACCAATGCAAAAAAACCAAATACAGAAAAGAAAGAAACTATGTCAAAATTGAGTGTTACATATCTTCTTCGCGAGGAATATCAGCTTCTTTGTATCTTCTCCAGGACATACGATTAAACAAATTTCTAAGACTATTCTTGCTTTCCCTTCGCTTTCTAGGGGCTCGGCTTTGATAATCCAATCCAGAAAATGGGTGATCTAAAACAAGCCCTCTTTCAAGCTTCTTGGTCATGGTGACAATCTCATATGAGTCAAGCAGCGATTGCTTAAAATCCCAACTTCCACTCGCAACTCTATAGTTACCGGTCCATGGCCTGCTGATTGCTTCTAGCTTGAATCGAGAGGGCTTGGTTTGAAAATTTCGGCGGTAGGCGTCATGTTCATTGGTCGGCCTAGAGGTGCCTGAGTGCGCATGCCATGCTTGTGCCACAGCCTTGAGGATTTCAAGATGGTGTTCATTTTCTGCTTCTTCTTCTTGCTCTGACTTGTTTTTATTCTTCATATTTCATTGTTAGCTTTCTTTTTCTAAGAAAGTGTGGTAAAGAGGGCCATGTTAGATGTTATCTCTGCTAAATTAGAGCCTCACATTGGCTCTGCTGCTACTGCTAGGACTAGGAAGATAGAGAGAGAAAAGGTGTTTGGAAGCTTGTCTTGTCCTCTCTGTGTGATGAAATTTTTGACTATCATCTGTTGCTGCAGATTAAATGATGACCGTTGGATAGGTAAGGTCCAGATCTAGGATAATGTTTGATTTGTTTGCGTGTGTTCACCTAAAACACAAAACAGTTTTCTATTTTTTATTTTTTATTTTTTTTAAAAAAATAATTTTCTTAGAAAATAAAAAAAATAAAAAATAAAAAATCATTCACTTAATAACAATAAAAAATTATATTTTAATTTAAAAACTTCACAAATATTATTCATAACTTTCATAATAAAAATAAAGTATTATAAAATAACTCTAAAAAATTTTTTTAAAATTTTTTAAATCTATTATTTATAATAATAATATAATTTTTTAAAATTTTTTTTTAATCTATTATATTATAATAAATAATATTTCATTTTTTTATCGATTTTTGTAACAAATTTTTTAAAATAAAGAATATAATATATTTGATATTATTAAAAATTATTAATATATTTAAAAGCATTAATATAATTTTTTATGTTATTTATGTATATATTAAAGCATAATATAATTTTTTATGTTATTTATGTATTTTTATTTATTCAATAAAAATATTTTATAGAAAAAATTATCTATAGATAGTACAACATCAATTATGAAAATATCATTTTATAGAAATGGAAAACAGTTGGAAAATATATATTTTGTTATAAAGGAATAATGTGAAAAATAACTTGAAGCTATTTTTCAAATGTTATTTAAATTTTGAAAAACTATAAAATTATTTTCTAGTTTTATAGATAGAAAACTGACTGATTTGAACACAAAATTTTATTTTCCTATTTTTTTAAATTTTTTTTTAAAGAACTACTTCAATTTGTTTTCTACAAGTGAACGTATCCTTTATTTATTTCCGAGACTAATTTCTCCCTTCTAGGCATTGATTTTCTTTAATCCTTTTTTGGTTATTTTTGGCTTTATTTCACGCAACTTATGCAGTCATTAAATTTTAATTTATATAGTGACAATAATTTATTATGTTTTGTTTTTATTTTTATTTTAATAAAGTCGCTAGTCCTGTATTTGTTTAAAATATATTTTAAATTAATATGATAGGTAATTTTACAATTAAGAATGGATTTGGATTTATAAATCTTTCTTGCTTAATTATAAACAACATTTCAGTTTGCGCTAACAAATTATGATAGCTATGATGAGTTCATGGCATTGGCATGTGACCATATTTAATTAATTAGCATTTGGATGATGATTAGTGATAATTGATAATGATGATTATTGGTAATCAATAATGGATATAATAAATTTATTAATATTTGAAAAACATTTCATTGACTTTTGAAAATAAAAAAATTTCAAATCGAATGTAATTTTGAAATTTAATAACTGATAAACCCGTCTTTTGTTAATAACCAGACAAAAACAAAAGAAAAAGACCCTGTTGTTATTGGCAACTGCAAATAAATATGGCGCCACTGCTTCGCCATTTTCCCGCCCGCGTTTGAAAAAAGGAAAAACTTCCTCTTTTGGTCCTAGGGTTTGCCTCTTCGCCCAATATTCGTAGTATCACATTTCCGAATTCTCTGTCTTCACCGTTTATGACCTCAAACATAGCCAGAAAATGACTACTTCCATGGAGATTACTACGGAAAACCCCACAGAGGCCCACATTTCAATAACAAATGGCGTCTCACAGCTACCAGCCCTTTCTCCCATTCCCGCCCAGGAAAAATTTATCGTTTCTGGTACGTATTGGGCCCTCCTTCTCTTCTTAATTAGAGATTGGGCTTCTATTTCAACTTCAAGCTCCTACTTTGAGGTTTCGCCGATTGAGTCTTCGATTATTAATTTTTCAGTTGAAGTTTGCTTAAAACCCTCGAGCACAGCTCGTGTTGAAGATGTTCGCTCTGCTGTTGAAAGGTATGCAGTAAACATCATGTAGCTTGTGTATGCCATGAATATTATATCTGCCATAGGAATGTTTACTTATTGAGTTCGTTCTTTGTTTTTTGAGGTCGGATTATATACCATTTTTGCGTTTTCAATAATCAGTTTGTTTGATTTTTGCCTACTTTCATGTGTTTCTGACTAAAAATTTGGCCTTTTTGGTTCAATTTAATCAGAATGCTCGAAAAGAGGAGTTTAAGCTATACTGATGGACCTATTCCACTACCTGATGATGAAACCTTTCTTGCACAAAATGTACAAAGAATCCATATTTGTGATACGGGTATTCATTTGCTTTCCAACTTTTGGTTGCTGAGATTCTAGAGGAAGAAGAAAAGAAAGATAAAATGAAACCTTTCTCATTTCACCAAAATTTAGAGAAACAAATGGATGCCGTGCCAATTATGTAGACACAATAAAATTAACAGTTTACTTTTTTGCTCTGTAGATGAATGGACAAAGAACCATGATATTCTGTTGTTTTGGCAAGTCAAACCTATTGTACATGTCTTTCAGGTAACATTTGTGCAGGCATAGGTTTTTTTTTTTTTTTTTCCTCCCTCTAAATTATTTGTAAGAGTTTTATGAGGCCATATAGCATTATATTTTATCTATATTAGCCCCTTTTTTGCCTCGTAAAAATGAGAGGTTCCCGTGCGCTCTTGTGTTATTTGCACTTTTTTGATTGTGTTTTATAAACTCTATAGTTTATACATTGTTTTGTCAGCTTAGTGAGGAAGGGCCATGTGAGGAATTAAGTGGGGATGGCCAACTTTCTAGCTTCAATGAATGGATTTTGCCTGCAAAGGAATTTGATGGCATGTGGGAAAGGTTTGTTTGGAGCTTCTCCTTTTTTTTTTTTTTTTTTTTTTTTTTCTTTTTTTTTTTTTTTTTTTTTTTTTTTGCTGTTCAATTCATCAATGCATTGTCCAATGTCAGTCATTTTACTTTTTGCAGCCTTAATTTTATTTGAATCTGTCTCAAGCAAGGTTTTTTTTTTTTTTTTTTTTTTTTTTTTTGCTGTTCAATTCATCAATGCATTGTCCAATGTCAGTCATTTACTTTTGCAGCCTAATTTATGAATCTGGTCTCAAGCAAAGGTTATTGCGTTATGCAGCAAGTGCACTGCTCTTCACTGAGAAGGGTGTTGATCCTTTTCTTGTGTCATGGAACCGGTAATAAAAGTTTGGCTTATTTCATCAGTATTTGCAAGCCAGATGACAGCTTATGGGATGAGTATTTTGTTTATTCAAAGATTGTTCAGTCGTTTTTCTTGAAAATGAAATGCCTGACTTGAAATTGGAGGAAAATTCTTAAGCCTATTCTTTTGTATAAATTTGACTAGTACAAGGACTTTTGACATGAAATAAATCTCGATGTATGGAAACCATAAGGGGAATACAGATTCATCTAAAGCAGATTTGAAAAGCTGCAAAAGTAGAAATGTCACCCTGCATTTCTGCTTCCATACAATTTGAGATGACCCCAATCATATGTCCATTTTGTTTTCCAGGATTATTCTTTTACATGGACCTCCAGGGACTGGAAAAACATCCTTATGTAAAGCATTGGCTCAAAAACTATCAATACGATTTAAATCCAGGTCACTTGATGTCTTGTTTGATGAATGTTTATTCTCTTAATGAACCAATGAAAAGAAACGAGGACATGTATATATTCTTAACTAATCTTTTTTATTGTTCTTGTTTATACTTCTGCCTTTATCAGATATCCTCAGTGCCAATTGGTTGAAGTCAATGCTCATTCTTTATTTAGCAAATGGTTCTCTGAAAGTGGCAAGCTGGTATATTTTTCATCGTCTTCAAGGAGTCCAAATGCTTGTGGTCTCTCTAGCTAGCTAATTCTGTTCACTATTTTTTTTAATATAGTATTTCTCTATTTTGTTACATAGTTATAACATATTGTAATTGATATGTGATCATTTTTCCATCTTCATAGTCAACTTGCTCATGATGCTTGGTTTGTAATTCAATTTATGGCCAGATTTCCTAGCCAAAGGTCTATACAATCTATGCAGTAAATTTAAAAAAGAAAATAATGGATCGTACTTGTTTTAGTGTTCTCCTTTCCAATAGGAATCTTTATTTTTTGAAAAATCTTGAAAAAATTGTTATCTGATTATTGCATCAGGTTGCAAAACTTTTCCAGAAAATTCAAGAAATGGTGGAGGAAGAAAACAATCTAGTTTTTGTTTTGATTGGTGAGATTTATTATGAAAAGATATATTTGCTTTTATTTGTTACTCATCCTTCCCCCTTCTAGCATGTGATACTTTAGATATGATGATGCTGCAGATGAAGTTGAAAGCCTTGCGGCAGCAAGAAAAGCTGCTTTGTCTGGTTCTGAACCTTCTGATACTATTCGAGTATTGGCCTTTGGACTTCTCTCAAATTTATTTCTGATTTTTGACTTGTGAATGACTAGAATGACCTTTTTTTTTGAGGTACAACTTCTCATATATTTTTTAATGCATGGTACCTTTGCAATGTCTACCAGGTTGTCAATGCACTGTTAACCCAGTTGGACAAATTGAAATGCTCACCAAATGTGGTTATTCTGACTACCTCCAATATAACTGCTGCTATAGGTAAGTCTATGATTTATCGCAGTTCCAAACAACTTTCCTCTGCATCGTTGCATGCTAACTTGAACTCAATGCTGTTCCCCTCCCACTTCTACTATGTTTCTATGCTTGAGTTTCTAATATATGTTATATATCCTGATATGAATTTTTTATCCCCTCTTATCTCTGCATATTCCTTCCTACAACAGTCAATCAAATTCATTTTTGTTTACATATGAATGTTGGAGATGCTTCTAACACTCTTAATGATCTTGATGGTCTTGGTCATTGGTCTTCAAGTTTGTTTTTGAATTATTAATCCAACTGGAAACCCTGGAATTTGAAAACCACACATGCATTTCTGTTGGAGTTAGATGTTCAGAGCCCTTTGTTGTCAATCTGTGTTGGGCAAAAAAGAAAAACAGTCAAACCATTTTTATGATTATTCTTATATTTTTTTTTTCCCTTGAAAGTTTCCTCATTGTCCCTTACAGCACCTCGGATAAATTCCATTTCTTTAATATATATTCCAATTGTTGGGTTGCAGATATTGCATTTGTGGATCGAGCTGATATCAAAGCCTATGTTGGTCCTCCAACTCTTCAAGCTCGTTATGAAATTCTAAGATCCTGCTTGCAGGAACTTATGCGAACTGGAATAATATCAAATTTACAGGTGTGACTTTCTGGAAATTCCATATATCTTCCTCTCCATTTAGATATTAGTGTGGCCAGATTAATATTCTTACGAGTAAATGCCATCACTGAACTATGACTCCAGCGTTGGGGGACCTTGGAGAGGAATTTAGACTGACAGATAGTTAATCATTTTTGCATTAAGTGCCACTTTCAGATTTGAACCTGTATCCGATGATTGCCAACTCAAGATTTCCCTCACTGCATTAAGCAATTGCCTTGCCACTTTGATGGTTGATGACTTATGAGCTTGTTAAGTTCTGCAGGACTCTGACCAGCTCATGCTTCCAAATTATTCAACCTTGAAAGAGAAACGGAATGCACCTGATGGACCAGAAGCTCAGATACCAGTAAACTTGTGTGAACAATTGCTTGAAGCTGCCCAGGCATGTGAGGTGAGAAGTGAAAAATTCTTTTAGCTTCTATGGTATTAACACAATAGAAATTTATTGAAATAACTTGCGACTGTAACCATGTATACAGGGCCTAAGTGGAAGATCGTTAAGAAAACTTCCATTTTTGGCACACGCTGCACTTTCAAATCCATATTGTTGCGACCCTAGTAAGTTCTTGTCAACAATGTTGGACACAGCAAGGAGGGAGCGTTCCGAGCTGCCTGACTGAATGGTTGCCCATGTAAATTGTAAAAGAAAAACGCGTTCAATGCTAATGTGAAAGAAGCCTTTTCTTTATGCCACTCATGTCCGTCTTGTTTGAGGATGAGATTCCTGTTGCAGTGATTCGTAACTGGAGATGGTTAGTCTGTGGATGGTATATATCTTTTGTACCTATAGTTCTCTTGGACACTAGTGCCAACAATTGTAGAAACTTTTTTTTTTCACCTATACAATTATTATTTTACTAGAAAAAAAAAAACTGTCATGTGAAAGTAATTTTGGATTTTATGCTTTCATGTCTATTAAGAAAATGTTCATTTTACTGATGAAATAATTCTTTGAAATCCAACACGATTAAATTAAATTCCATCATTGATAACTTAAGGGTAGATTACTAGTTAGCCCTCTTAATTTGGTGAAATTAATAGTTTCTTGCCTTTTTAAAAATGCATTAATCGCTTTTTTACAGATTGTTCCGGTTGGACGACTAAGTCCTATGGAAAGACTAAAATATTTTTTATCTTATTCATATTGTATTTTTTTTTTATGCTAGAAGCAAGAATTAATTTTTTTTAATAATATGAATAATTATTAAAATAATAATTACCATACCTATTTTGCTAAACTAAAAACTCACTTTACCTAAAGCTTTTGGACCAAATTGTTAAATGGTATTACATCGCTCACAGGGATGCATTATTATATATTTCAAAAGACAGGGATTAAATAATCAATTTCATTAAACTATAGGAACTAAATAGTAATTCTCCCATTCTCCGAAAGGGAAGTTTTTACTCTGAACAAATAAAGCCAAACACCATGTAATAACCGCTATTTCTTGGTCGGTCCAAAACTTTCCAGCCAAAGCTACAATTGCTTTCATTACCTACTACCTAGGACTCGGCAAAAATGAAAGATGGCAGATTAGGCCAATGCTATATAAATACATGACACTAAATTCGCAATGGAAAATGAACGAACTCCTACCAGCAAATTATACAACTAATTTTCAGTATTGTGCTTGGGCAACTTTGTACAAGAGAAGATTGGAAGATGAATCGATGCTTCAGTTATAAGTAAAAAATAGGAATGATATGATCAATCATTCGCAACAGAACTTCGTGCGGAACCAAAAAGTTCAGAAATTTTAGGATGTTTACGAATATGATGTGGGCACTTATATAGCAGATCTTTGGCCTCAGAATGTCTACCTTCCTTAAAGAAGGACTGAAAGACATTAAAGTAAGCTGAAGTTGATGGATATTCCTTCACACTCAATGCCTTCAGGAAATCTGCAGCATCCTCCACAGTCCCAAACTTGGATATATACTGAACAAATGGCCCAGAAAAAGGAGGATGGTTATGTTGCTTCATTAAACGAAGAAGGTCCATTGCTTCTTCAAGTTTCCTTTCTCCTAGAAGCTTTTCGATAAGAAGTTTGTATGTAGCCTGCCAAGGTCTTAAATGGACTTTGTTCACCATCTCCACGAGTAATGTGTATGCACCCTCTATCCTTTTTTGACCGAGGAAAGCATTTATTAGAATGTCCAACAGATCAGCATCAGCATTACAGTTTTTCTCCACCATCTTGGCAAAACACATTAGTGCCTTGTCGACTTGATTAGCAGCACAATGGCCTTGAATCAAAATGGTCCAAGTTTTGACATCAGGAACACATCCATTTGTTTCCATTTCATCCAAAACCTCACATGCTTCTTCCAATCTCCTTGCTTTACAAAGTCCAAAGACCAATTGACTGTATGAGATGTTGTCAGGCTCGAATCCTGCATTCTTCATAACCTTGATAATATTTGCTGCTTCATCAAAATGTCCTGCACTTGTCAAGGACCTATGTATCCCATCATAGACAGCCTTAGAAAGGGAACTTCCCATCACCTCATATTTCTTTGCAACTCTAAAGACCAAATTTAAATCTGGCTTGTCGCTTGCTGAGATGCTCTTCAAAAGATAGCTGCAGTCTTGAATTGAGGGCTTAAATGGGCCATCCATCATAAATTCATAAAGCTTTACTGCATCCTCCATCAACTTCATTTTCTGAAACTGCCTCGAAATCTTTATGTAAGTGTCAATATCCATTTCATGACCAGCATTCTTCATTTCCTCAACAACACTCCAAAACTCTCTAATTGAGTCGTCCCTAGCAATAACTCTGGCAATCGCATTATATGTGACAGTGTTGCATTCGTAACCTTCACACTTACCAGCCCAATGAAAAAACAGCATAGCTTTCAAAGGATAATTCCTGAGCTCCTTCAGTACCTTAATCACAAAATTATCTGTTAAAATGATTCCCATACTCCTCAATTCTTCCTCAACCTCGTTGTTCCACTCCATCTTCAAAATAACAGTAACCACATTTTTCACTATACTATCCATAGCATTCTCTTTAACCATCCTATCAAAAAAATGTTTAAAAGCCACCAAATCACTGTCCATCTTCTCTTTCCTAAAAATTGCTGAAATTGTTAAATAAGTCTCCTCATCAATATAAAACCCTTGTTCTTTCATTTTCCTCAACGTAATCCAAAACTTCTTCATGTAATCCTTTTTAACCAGAACTCTAAGCATTAAGCTGTACAGTGGAGAACTGAGTTTAAATTCATTTCTCTCGCTTACCCAATTAAAGAAGTCCCATGCCTTATCCGGGTATTTATCTAGCTTCCTTAAAACATAAACAACTGTCTCATGGGTCAATCTGGGGTTGGAGGTTTCTAACTCGCTTTCTAACTCAGTGGACCAATCATTGCCCAATAAGAGCTCAACAAGAGAACCTGGTTTTGATGAGAAGTACACCATTTGATGGGAATTCAAAAAACAAGTATGAGACTGCTCAGAGGGAAAATATGGAGAGAGGGGGGAGAAGCGAATCACCTGAGTTAGAAGTGGTCGGGTAGTGGAGAGCCGAGTTGAGAGGAGTGAGTTGGAGAGTCTAAGAGATGCGAGGATTGTCCTTGCTCGATTCATGGCTGCTTCTGAAGGTAAAATTGTTGCGGAAATCAATCGGAAATGCAGATGCTAAAGAGAGGGATTCTTCAAGGGTTTAACGCTCCATATGTAGACAGTAGACATTAAAACCCTGGATTTCATTAGTGTCCGATCTTTTCTTGGACGGTTGACACAAAACCCATAGTTGGGTGGGCCCAATATCTGAAATGTTATTTGTTTGGACAAACTTCACTCAAGGTTGGGCTAAGCCCAGCCCATCTGAATACCTCCAAGTCTCAAGCTATTAATTTGTAAAAGTTGGGCTTGAGTTTCACTCCGCCTACCAATAGCTCTAATAACTACTACTAGTTGCATTTTATTTTTACTTTGCAAAAAAAAAAAAAAAAAAAAAAAAAGCTTGAGTTTCACTCCGCCTTACCAATAGCTCTAATAACTACTACTAGTTGCATTTTATTTTACCTTTGGCAAAAAAAAAAAAAAAAAAAAAAAAAAATCAGTATTTTGTCACAAAACTAATAAATTATCTTTAAAAAATTATAGCTTATAAAACCAATTTAAAAAAAAAAAAAAAAAAAAAAAAAATCAGTATTTGTCACAAAACTAATAAATTATCTTTAAAATTATAGCTTATAAAACCAATTTAGGAGTTAGCACGATGATAATAAATAAGATCAAGTTCCAAATTTGAGCTTCAATAGAATAATTAAAAAAATATTTAGAATAAATTAAAGTTTTTATCTAAATATTTGTATTTATATATCTATAGATGATAGACCGTAATTTTTTAATGTCCCATCATCTTGCTTGTTGGACCTAATTATATTTACATATTCACATTCAGCAGCAGCAAACATCTCCTTGTTTTCGTTATGTTTCAAAAAACAGTTTTTAAAAAAAAATAATAAAAAAAGAAGACGTTACCCATTGCCAATAGCAGGGGATGTTAATTAGAAAAAAGAAATAACTTCTGTTTTCCCGTTGCTCGGCGGCAATTTGCATTTCAGTTGCCGAGTCAGCTTTTCCGAAAAAAATTGTAAAAGACAAAAAATCCCCCACCAATTTATCTGGGCCCCGCCTTGGTTGTATTCTACGCGAAGTTTCGTCCGTTAAAAAGGGATACCGGGTCCCACCCACCTCCCTTTGTTAACGGGCGTGCTAGACAGGTCTGCAATTTTCATGACACGTGCCATCCAATCATTGGCTTCCGAGGAAGGGACGGGCCAAAAAGCTCCCAAGTGCATCTGTTAAAGAAGGAAAATGGCTTCAGTAGAGCTCACGCAACACGACAATGGTGGTCCTTTGCCAGGAAAATAACCATTCAAACACTGGTTATTCTTAATTCACAAATCGGTTCTAAGTTCCAACCATATTTAACAGAGGAATTTCAATTTCCTGTCCAAAACTAGCAAGTATATTTATATAATTCCAGTTCTACCTTGATAGATCAAACTATTTAATTTGTGTTCATCACATGTTTTCTAGCCAACGTGATTATTTTTAATATTATATAATCTTACATTAATAAATTCATATTAAATAATTGAAAAATGGTAAGCATCAAAATCTGAACTCTCAAATCATGAGATCAATAAATTGACTTATAAGGATACTAGTATGGTCAATGTCCCCCCCTATAGCTATGTAGTATGGTGTATGCATGCAAGGTAGAACAATATCTAAAGTGGTTGAGACATTGAAATTCACTGGCATCCACATATGGGTCTATCTTCAAACTTACAATACAAGCCCCACATGCCAACACACCAACTTCCCCATTTGGAAAATTATTAAAAGCAACACAACAAAACATCAATATATTCTTCTGCTTTTAATTTGAAACATTAACCTACCCAAACATAAAAGAAGAAAAAAACAAACAACAAACGAAAATTCAAACCTCATATACAAAAATTAAGCCTTTAACATATATATAAAAGATCCTTTTATTTAGAAAAAGGAGGTGTAGCTTTAGGGCACCATGCTTTGGCTTGAAAAGAAAAAAAAAAAAAAAAAGAAGAAAAACTCTTCGCTTTCCCTCTCTTTCTTTCCTTTCCTTTTTTTTATTAAAAGAGAAACGTGCAGACACTGTATATTAAAAGAGAAACGTGCATGCGGGAATATAACATTTTAGCTATTGCAATATTGTCTCTCTTCACAGTACCTCTCAAAGCTTTCCCTACTTGGCTACTAACCTACTTCTTATATAACTGTATATCTCTCTCTCTTAACTAGACTAGCACCTATATATATAGATTTTTTTGCTTCCTAGCTAGCTAATCTCTCACACAGTATGACCATGGCGGTTGCTTTGAAGCTTGTCCGGGTGCTTGTCTTTGTTTCGCTTCTCCAAGAAAAGAAATTTAGGCTTCTGTTTGGTTTCCATCAGAGGAGTGGCCATTCAATTAAGTTGATAAATGGGTTATCAAGCTAAGAATTAACAAAACATGGAGAGGCATTCATATCCATGCAAGGGGAATTAAGAGCTCCTGGTCCGACTGCTTTTATATATTTGTTCTTTCTTTAAATTTAATAGCTGTACAATTTTCTTGTTCTTCTTCTTCTTCTTCCTTTTGTTGCTAATTAAGCATTGTCGAGTTTTATTTTGAAGTTATCAGGACTTCTGTGCCGGTAATTAATTAATTATTAGCGGGAGTGTTGTTGTAATAACCGCAATATAGGTTTGCTGGTATAGGTTGTGCTTGAAGCAGCAGTTAATATGATGAGGATGTAACTTAGTATTGTATGTGAGTGCTTTATAGTTTTGATGTAATAAATTTCATGCTTTATTCTGATTTAGTACATTTGTTTCATTTTAAAGTTGCTTATATTTAAATTCTTTTGTCTTTAATCAGTCCTGAGCTTATTCACTTATTGCCAACAATTTATATTTACATATATATATATATATACGTACACCTCACGCAGAGAAATTAATTGGCAGCTTCATTTGGTTCGTTATTTCTTCCAGGTACCAACAATCTAAAATCAAGCGTTGGAGTCTATTCATCTAAAAAGACTTTATTCCAAAACTTAACACGGTTTTGTTAAAAAAAACAGAACCTATGATACTAGTTAAGAATAATTAGTAAAACGAAGAAAATGGAAATGGAAGAAGATATTTGTTGTTCTTCAATACTTTGTGGTGTTTCTACTTTGTTTTAATTTTTTTCCTCCTATTCTTGTGTTGTAACCCTACCATGTCTATAGCTTCCAAGGGCTGGCTGATGACTCCATCAATTATGGCTAAGGCTGACTCTTTTTCTCTCTAATATTTGACCTACTGTTTGCTATACGGCCTCATCACCAGCCTCAAACTCAAGTTAAGTCTAACCCGAAGAAGTAGCAATCTGTTGCTGACATTTTAAACATGACAAGCTGTAATATCCATTCTTTTTCCCTACATTTCTTTTCTTTAATCATGAAAAGATTATCTAGGTTGACTATGGGTTTATATTGTGCCAACTGACCTTTGGACAGATTCTACAATGTATTCCTGAGATCTTATCACATTCACAGATGCCAAAAAACTAAAACTAAAACTAAAAGAAGCTTTTAGCATTATTTGTTGATGGTAATAATCATTCCTCTCTTACTTTTTAGTAACTTAATCATAACTAATGAATAAAGCTGTGCACAGATTTCTAAGAAATATATATAATAGAGATAAATTATCTGTGGGAAGCGCCCTACATATTTGGCCATTCCAGCAGGCTATTTATAGACAGAAAGTAAATCATGCATCCTTTTCTTTTCATTTGTGGACCCTAATTAACATATAATAATCTTGCATCTTCCTCTATATGTAGAAGTGAATATGTATTTTCAGGAGAAAATTAAGCTTGCTAAAGTTTCAAACTTTGCATGCATCTCGTATATATGTATGCGCCAATTAATTGGTGGGTGCAGCGTGAAATATTATTATATGAGCTATAAACCAAAGTTGCACTAAACTCGTTAATGCTTATAGTGAATTTATAAAGAGAAAATCCTATTTCTGCTTTTGGTTCATCGTTGGCTATAAACAGTCAACAACTGGTGGTGGCGATGATGATGACAAAAATGGCCAAACTTCAACTTGTTGGTGGTGTCTAAGAACATGAATGCCATTGAAAAGACAAGTTATCCTTTTGTCGTGTGACAATTCGTACCCAAACATTTGACACTGTTCAGTTTGAATCTCTCTCCTATGCTCCATATATCAAGGATTGGGTTGTTCTGCCTTATATATTGTGGTTTTGCAATTTAATGATTGAATGCTCTTTTTGTTCTTAGTGGCTATGGTTTTATCTTGTCATTTTCTTTTATACGAACAACTGACCGCTGGTCAGTGAAGCTAGTTAATAGGAGAAAGAGACATTGCATGCTTGCTACTATTACGCGGCAACTGGTTACATAGAATTAAAAACAGTCAATATTGTGTCAAATGGGCCTCAATTAATAGTGGGCCAAATCTGGCCGTTTCATGCATAGTTATTGGGCTTGGCTAGATGAAATTTCACAAAAGTTGGGCTCCGAAATCATACTCCATTTCCAAATCGGGTTTAATATCTTCGCATGCATAAGTTAGGAACTCAATTTCCAACATAAAATTTGATTCTTTTTTTCAGGGGAATAAAATTCAGAATTTTTGTTTAGAAAAGTAATGAAAAGCCTATCATATTATTTTGAAAAAGCTTGTAATTTTCTGAGAATTATAAAATGCAATGGTTACTATAAGAAAATATATTAGAGAGTTATTTGTAATGTAATGTAATGTAAGCGAGGATGCATTGCATAAATTGCACCAAATAATTACCTATGATTTGATGATGCAATTAATGCTGAGAAAGCCTTATGACTTAGATGGGCCTCCACACCTTCACAGTAAGCAACCCTACCTTACTTAGCCCGGCCCATGATATCCAATGAAGCGCAGTAAGCTATTCCACTGTTTCCAGATTTTGTTCACTGAATACTTTAATAATGCCACTTTGTCCGCTGAATTCTTAAAGGTGTTCATGGTCAAATTTATGAATAGGTATTGGGTTAACATAACAATTTGACGGAGAGGTTGACATTGACAAGACAAAAGAACAAAATGTTAAAGTGGCTATCCACAGTATTTATTTGTTTTAATCAAAGAATGTCCCACCATTTTGTTTTGATTGCCAAATTTCTCTAGGCATAACCATCCTTCACAGGAAAGCAACTTCTTGTTCTTGTCCAAACGTGTTGTGTTATGTTCATGCCATTGTTAAGTTGTCCTGTTAAATACCCTTTTTATGTTTTTGTCTTTTCTATTGCTTTATTCAATTATTTAATTAACTACTTTCTTAATCAGTCCAGCAGCACCAACTCCTCCTTAGATCGTAGTAGTAAAATATTACTTAGAGTACTGCTTTATGACATTATGGGAACTTTGGAGGCGGCTCGACATTAATTTTTGCTGATTACTTTATTAACCAACAGTGCAATGACTAGTGGCCTACATATGAGAAAACTTTTCCACAGGATGTAAGAAAAAGTTGGCATAATCAGACAATGACAGCCTTCTCCTTCGTTTCTTTTGTATCATTATGGAAATGAGTGGCATTAAATATATAATATCAATTTCATAATACGAACTAGCAGTTCAAAAATTGAAACAATGTAATAATTCTCTGTTAAAAAAGTTTCGATTCGAACATGTTCATGAAACATACGAATTCATCAACATCTCTTGATATGTTTTATGAACCACTAAGTAAATAGTTGATAACTATTAAAAATTTTGTTTTTTTTTTTTCCTGATTTGATTATTTAATTCGAGCTTATAACCACCAGATGCTGATGGATTTAACAATTATATTTTAGTTCTATCAATCAATAATGGAACTTGCAAAATGATAATAATTTAGACTTCCTACTATCAAACAAAAACACGACTAACTTATACCGTTCATCAAAGAAGACAAAATTATTGCTTTATTATTAATTTTTTTAAAGTGAAGAATATATATATGTATATCTTAATATTTACGACACGTGTCAGTCATCCATGTACTAGCTTTTGTGTGTCAGAAAAGCTTTTCTCAATGTCAGAGCGCAATATATCGCAATATAAGGGTAACAAAAGCAAGAACAGCTTCACTCATCACAAGTCAGGAGTCACAGCTAACACTTTATCGCCGGAATCTGACGTTTCGTGCTGGTAATTGCGGACGCAGCACTTCCGGAAGCTGACGTAATCATGGAGGTTGATTCCTGGCCTTCAAGAGTTCACGCTGCTAAGCACTTCTCTGCTTTTCAAGCTGCTAGATATAACTCTGGTACTTTGCTTCTTCTATTTCTTGAAAAAATGATCACTTTTAATCTTTATTTTATTTATTGTAATGACTGTCCGTTGGGAGGTTTCTGGGTGAACTCTTTTTCTTGCTGTCATGTAAGAAGAATTGAAGATTCAATAATCCTTTTCTTTTTCGTTTTTGAATTGTTTTAAGCACTGAAAATGTTTAGTCAATTGTTTTCTCTGATTGCTCCTGTGGTTTAATGTTTCAACTAATAATATTTTAGTTCACAGATTTCAGGATGTGGGTTTTTGGAAAGTACAGATTTTTGCTAATATTATTATTGTTATTTTTTACCTTCTGAGTTGTGTTTCTCTTAATTAATAATAATTAGTACACAATAACTAGAGGCATAAGCTCATTTTTTGAGTTATATTTAGTACACAACAAATAGAGGCGTAAGTTCTATATGAGTAGAATCCTAGATTCTCTTGGTCGTTGATTGGTTTTCAGGAATCTTATTAGTGGGTCCACGGTATCTTGGAAGATTCATTTGATGGGTTGATTATAAGGAAATTAGGGTTGGAGCGCACAAGAGATATTGGTCGTTAGCAGATTTGAATATTTAAGGAGGAAGATGAAAAGCTGAATTATGTTGGGGCTAATCAATAATCAAAGCTACAATCAATATGACAAATCACAGTGGAGATTGTGGAGTGCATAAGTCGGGGAAGGAAGAGTTGTTTGAGATTCATATATCTATTCCAAAGCTGAAGTCTTTAGACGTATTAAACCCATTGGTTGCAAAGGAGAAAAGATTGAAACTTTCGGACTAACTATCACAACTTTCGAGCCCAGGATCGAACCTATTGATTGACTCATCTGATACCTTCAAGTCAAAACATGTGCAGGAGAGTGAGAAGATAAGTTTGGCTAATGGCTCTCCTGGTAATGTTGGACAAGACTATGAGGATGAACACAGTGAAGAATTCGAGGATGAACATAAAGCAGAATACGAGGAAGAATGTGATGATGATGAGGAGGAGGAGGAGGAGGAGGATCACTATGAGGAAGAGGAAGAATGTGAAGATTCTGATGAGGATGGGGATGAGGAAGGTGAGAAATTAAATATGTATTTTGACTAGCCTAGTCATCATGATGTTAAAAGAATGGATTCTGGGGAATTTGCAATAGAGGAGTTCAATGTGATGTGATTTGTTTCATGAGTATTATCTTAGAATGCTTATGTTAATTGTTCTCTGCATTGGAAGTTTTCTCCTAAAAGATATTTAAGGACACAATGATTCAAACACGTATAATTCAGTTTGAGAACTTGGTCCTAGTTGGCTAGATGTGAATAGTGAAGGATTAGATAATATCAGACAAGGTTTTAGAGAATATCCATCATGTGGAGACTAGATCATTCAGAGACTAGATGTATTCTCTACATGTTGGCACAACAATTGTCTCAAAAAGATTGGTTGTTCTTTACTTTTCCACTATTTTGATTTGCATCGTAGAATCGGTGGCCTTCTATTGGTGGAATTATAGGACTTCCTTGTTTTGAAAATTATTGCGCCATTTGTCTTTATTGGTCACTTTATTTTTTTAGGCCGACTTTACTGGTCAATTGTTACTGTAGATTGGTGAATATGCCGTCCGTTTTACCTTTTCTTTAACTCCCATTGTTCAATTTGAGAACAGATAACCATTTGGTAACGGACGATTCAGATGGAGATGAGGACACAAGAGCTTACTTTCCCTGCCCCTTCTGTTATATAGATATTGAAGTCCATGTGCTTTGCAGCCACCTCCAGGATGAGCACTGCTTTGACTTAAAAAATGCAGTATGTGCTTTCATTCATCTAATAACTTGTTGTGTTTATGTATTACCCATATAATAGTACTGGAAAATCAGATACCAGGAGTGCTTCTGATGATAACAGTGAATTTACATAATTTCATTGGCATTCTTCTTGATAATTAATGAATTATCAAATTAGATTGATATGGATTCTTCACTTACCCACTGTTCCTCTTTATCTCTCTTTTTTTTTGGTGCTTCTTCCTGGCCGATATGATTCACTTGATAAACTGTCTAATACTGTTCAACTTGACTTGCTTAAGGAGATACAGTTGGAGCCAACATTCTAAATGGGCATTCCGCAATGCTGCACACGATTCTTTGATTTCTTTTGAAATTTGCATTGGTTGTAACTTAAATGCTGTTGTTTCAGGTCTGTCCACTTTGTGCAGCAAATCTAGGGAAAGATGTGATGGGGCATTTCATGGTACAACATTCAGGTTCACTGAAGGTATTTTCACTTGTTTTTTGGATCTTCAATTGCATGCAACTCGGCCTTAGTTTTGAACTAGTTGGGGTTGCTAAAAAGATCCTTATTGGATTTAACATATACCTAAGTTGTAGTCCTACTAAAGCATTACTTATGCTTGCAGCGTAGGAGAAAGCCTCCGAAATCTGCTCTCTGGTCTGGTAATTCAGCCATGATTAGCAAGGAACTGAGCTCATTTCTTGGGTCTTCAACAAACGGCAGGGCAAACACAAATGAACCAGCACCAGAGCCACTTCTCTCACCATTTCTTAGCAGTGGATTACATTCTCACCCTGAAGGAAGCCAGCAAGATGAATCTTCCAACAAAAGTTTCCATTCAAAAAGGTTTGCTTATCACAGGCTGTCATGATATAATACTATCCCTTTTTTTTTATTTGTGCCTTAAGAATTGAATGAGATTTTATTCTGAAGTAAACCACACATTAAAAATTAATTTGAGAGGCATATAGTGTTGCTCAAAAGGCAGGTTAAAACGGATGAACAAATTTATTGAATTGAATGTTTAGGGATCATGCATGTGATAAAACCTTAAAATCAAACTGTTTCCTGGCAAGTAAACAGCATAGAAAGCAAATTTGTTAACAGAATACAAATACGTCAAAAGAACATCTTTTTATCTTCTCAATTATAGTTTGCATTTTTCATACAAGGTTCTCCTTTTATGGATTTCATTAGATATCTCTTCCTCTTATGAGATTTTGCATAAAAGCATTTGCTGGAAGAATCCTGGTTCTCACAGTGCTTAATTTAGTAATGGGATTCAGACTAAAGTCAAATTTAGAGATGCAAGTACTGCTTTCATTGTTGTAATATTTAACCTAAACTTAAAACTAATGTTTTGTTTTTAAGTTTTTCAGAATTTTCTAAGGTGTTAGGTATCCTGTTTATTTCCCATGTTACCACAGAAGCTTTCACTTTGCACTTGTCTTCTCTAGCTTATCTGCGTGATTCTTCATTTTAGATTTGGTTTTCTTAAGCCAAACTCTTTTTTTCTCTCTAATTACTGGGAGGTCTGCAAATCGAAGAGAGAAGATCTTTTATTTTCTATTTTCCATTTTGACATGTATAAAACCACCATCTTCCATGAACAGATTGAACAATAATGTCCATCTATCTGCATAATGTTGCCCATTTTCATGAAGTTGCACTTTGAAGTTATGTACTCGAGCAAAATGTGTCTTTAATTGAACTATACATGCGTATGGTGCAATTAAATCTGTTTCTGTTGAGTTGCTTCTACTTTACCATTATAGATATTTGAAACCAGAAATTTATAAAAAAAATTTTGTAACTGATAAATAGGAGGTGTATTTGTTACAAATGACTCAAGTACTCGCCACGAATTGCAAGTTTTAATATACATTTTTCCTAAATTGTGAATAAGAATGAAATGAACTTGTTTGAATTTGACTTATGATTGCATTTGTTTTATGCAGCACTGAGTTATCTTCAGTAGATGGAGGGGATGTGGTGGACTCTGAAGAGAGAAGGCAAAGAGCTGCATTTGTTCAACAGTTGATTGCTTCAACCATCTTCTAGAGCTTTGTTATCATCTAAAGGGAGTTGAAAGAAAACTTATACATTGATGCAATCTATAGACACTGGGGTTTTTAGTACTGGTGCTTGAGTTTAGCGAAGCCAAAACGGTCTCCGTTGTTAGGTATATCCCTGGATTGGTGTCGATGATTATAGCAACTACGGAACCGAACACATCTTGTATTAAAAGCGTCTACATATATATTTTTTAGCCTCTTTAGAAAACTAAATTTTATAATGAACACTGAGTAGGAACTCTTTCTTAATGCTAAAAGGTCAATTATATATTCACCAGAGCAGACATTTACTGCATGGACATGCTCCTTGCTCTTTCCTCCAAGCCTTTATGTTTGGTTCTTCAAATTACTTGAATCAGGATGGAAACAGAAATAGCTTCTGGTTTTTTGAACTTAACAGCAAAGAATGACAAAAGCATTACTGTTTTACATAGGAAATTGGCAGATTCAACTTTCAAGTATCCATTCACAATACAGTCCTCAAACACCTTAGCAAGTTCAAAATATCTGTAAACTGGAGGTATAGACCTTACATGTTCACATTGGACCCCCTCTAATATTAAGCCGAGGCAAGCAATAAATCAGCAGTTCTAAAGATACATCTCGAGACGTGTTTAAGCATTGGACAAAATCCAAGTAGGAGAAAGAAAAGAACTAGTCTTCCCACTTTCCTGTTTAACACTAGCAGTCTGTAATCTAGCACCATCTCAACTGCACACACTAAGAATTCACCAAATTTGTCATTGTGTTGACTAAAGAATACTGAACAAATGATGCATATCCTTTCTACAAGATAGATGATAGCATTTGCATACTTCAAAGGGCAACCATAGACTAGAACTGTCACAAGCTATAAAAATTGAACTCTTGATTCATGTTTTATAGTTTTTACTGAGGCATAAAAAAAGAATACTCTATGGACATTAAGAAGAGAAAGGTGACGTCCAAAGGGAAAAAAAATTAACAAAAATGTAACCATAAGCTACCTGGCATACCATAGAACTCCTCGTGCCACCGGGGAAAAGTTTAAGCTATATGGAAAGGTGCTCTAAGGAAAAACTTAGTCCAACCTGAAAAGAAGAATTCTCGGAGGCACTAACATTAATGTCATAGACTAAAACTGTCACAATCTAAAATGATGGAAATGCCCGGTGCGTTCATATGTGCCAATTTGCCAGTGCATGTGAGCTTATTGCACAAATAAATCTACATTAGAAGTTAATAATCATCTAGAGAGAAGAAGAGATGCATGATTCTTCATATGTATAAAGTGCAATCAGACAATTAGTGACCAATGGCGTATAAACAGCGTCGCGTTTGTGAAACATAGGAAAGCAATGTGCATCAAATCTTTCTCCCATTTTCTCCCATCAAGTGGAACCAAGCAGGTGTACGACACAGGTCCATAAACAGAGAACAAGCACTGAAGAGCAGCTAACAAACAGAACAAATAAAACCAGCTACCACAATCACCTCTTAATGCTTGTTATTCAAAGTTGCTGAAGTATAGCAATTAGCAGCCAACCAAGCACAAGCAACAGTTAAAAAAGAAGTCACATTGAAATTATCAGAAGATTATAATGAAACTAGACTAAACATCAAAAAGTGCAAAAGAACAAAACTGCAAAATATATGACAGTGACTTTGAAAAGTTTTTTTTTGCTAAAATGGTGAAATTAATTGCACAAATCCATGGATGTAAAGTTTGACACCATTCAAAAAGCCGAGCACATTTCCTTCTAATGTATCTACTCAATGATGGACTGAATGACACCAGCTCCAACCGTCTTCCCTCCTTCTCTGATGGCAAACCTCATCCCTTGCTCACAAGCCACAGGCACAATAAGTTCCACAACCATCTTCACACGATCACCGGGCATAACCATCTTTGACTCCTCATCCTTATCATTCATAATGGAAGTTACCTTCCCAGTCACATCAGTAGTCCTCATGTAAAATTGAGGTCTATAACCTGCAAAAAATGGTGAATGCCTACCACCCTCTTCCTTCTTCAACACATAAACAATAGCAGAGAATTTAGTATGAGGAGTGATTGTGCCAGGTTTAGCCAAAACCATTCCTCTCTGAATATCAGCCTTTTGGACACCTCTCAACAATAATCCCACATTATCACCAGCCATGGCATCATCCAAAATCTTTTGAAACATTTCAACTCCAGTCACAGTAGTATTCCTAGTCTCCCTCAAACCCACAATATCTACAGTTTCACCCACCTTAACAGTTCCTCTTTCAACCCTGCCTGTGGCCACAGTACCACGACCAGTAATTGAAAACACATCTTCAATAGCAAGTAAAAATGGTAAATCAGTCTGCCTTTGGGGAATTGGAATGTAGCTATCCACAGAATCCATGAGTTCATAAATCTTGTCTACCCATTGATTATCTCCACGCTTAATGCTAGGATTAGCCATCAAAGCTTCCAAAGCCAAAAGTGCAGAGCCAGAAATGATGGGTATGTCATCACCAGGAAACTCATAAGAAGACAACAATTCACGCACCTCCAATTCCACCAATTGCAAAAGCTCTTCGTCATCAACCTGGTCCTGTTTGTTCAAGAATACGACCATGTTTGGCACACCAACTTGTTTCGCCAGCAAGATATGCTCTTTAGTTTGAGGCATGGGACCGTCGGCGCCAGAGACAACGAGGATTGCGCCGTCCATTTGAGCAGCACCAGTAATCATGTTTTTCACATAATCGGCGTGGCCAGGGCAGTCCACGTGAGCATAGTGGCGGTTCTCCGTCTCGTACTCGACGGTGGCTGTGTTAATTGTGATACCACGAGCCCGTTCCTCCGGAGCAGCATCAATTTCATCGTATTTCTTGGGGGCGCTATTGCCTAAAGCGGCTAAAGCCATGGTTAGGGCAGCAGTAAGAGTAGTCTTCCCATGGTCGACGTGGCCAATAGTACCGATATTGACATGAGGTTTCTTTCTCTCGAATTTCCCTCTGGCGGCACGAACAGCGAACGAGCGTCGGCGGGTAGAGATGGCAGTAGTGGCTGAAGCAGAGGAGGTGGTGGTGGTGAGGAAGGGAGAAATAAAAGAAGAGGAGAGAAGGGTTTTGGGGGTTAGCTTGGTGGGTTTTGAATAAGAAGTGGTGGTGGGAGATGGGGAGACATGAGAATAAGCTAGTTTTGAGGAGCTTGAGACTGTGGCTGATGCCGAAATTGCCATGGGAGACTGAGGATTAGGTCAAGAGAGTGAGAATGAGAATGTGGATTTGGAAAAGAGGAGAAGAGGAGAGGAAAGGAGAGGAGAGGATTTGTATCGTTATCTCTTTGGCCAGGCGAAAAGATAGGCTATTGTGAGTTTTATCCACTCTACCTTACAGTCTTAAAGTAACTCAGGGTATCGCGAAAAATCCATGAAACAATGTTTAAAAGGGTGACACGTGGATTTAAAATAGACTTTAGGGTTTCTGGTTTAATTAAACTCAATCTTTCCTTCGCTTAGTATTAACTGGCTAGAGTTAAAACAATTTCAGTAAATTCTAGCAAAGTTGATGATCAATTTTAGAACAGGACATGTCAGTTTCAATCCAAATTTGGACATAGAAGAGTAAACCTTTTTTGTTTGTAGTAGACTTAGTAAGAAATTTGACGGTCAGGTATTAATATAATTCTCAGCCAAAACCCATTTAATCTATCCGATTTTTCTAATATATGAAAATTCAATTTCAATGTCGTCCTCGTATGACTTGTGGCTCACAGGAATTCAGAAGATGACGTAGGTAATTGGGGCAGTTTTAGTACCCCACAATCCTTGCCTCTGATGCAGCCACGTTATCAGTTAAGGTCCTTCAATTTTATGAAAGAATGATATCAGAAGAAAGCAAACCACACACATCTTCTTTTACATTTTCTTTCTTTGTATAAAATGAAGCTAACATATAATAATAACATCATATGTGCATTGCCCACAATACTAGCCAATATTATTATTTCTCAGAACTCAACAACCAATTCGTCCAGGTCAAACATGAGAAACCTGTACCATTATTCAGATAAAGCAACAGAAAATCAGACAGCAAGAAAGGGCAAGACTAGCATGCCAAAGATGGTTCAATTTGTTGCATTAATCCAATTTTTATACCATGCCAACCACAAATAAGAATAAGAAAGCAAGCTCTTCTTCAAGAGCACCACAAGTAATGAAAAGCAACTAAAAAGAAGCAACAAGAACACGTATAATTGAAACGAAAGAGTTTGTAAAACATATGTACAAGTATACAGTCCACAAAATTTTTCATCATCTGTACCAAACTGAAAAGGGCAAGCAAGGTGATAAAACTTGTATGTGGATGGCAAGATGAAGGAACACGTGATTCAGAATCACACAAACTTCTTATTGGACCACGCCTCATCTCTGCAGCATGATATGATTAGTTTGAGGTAAAGATTTTGCAGGATCATCTGTTCTTGACTAATTGATCGTGGAATTGTATCTTTGAGCCGACTTTCCCTCCATTGTTTATTGAACTTTAATATCATAGCCATATCATCTCAAATTCACTTTCTAAAGATGCATAGGCTCTCAAGAAATATCCAGTACCATGATCTTCTGCTGCAGAGACCTTCAAATGATCTAAGATATCAGGCCTCATAATTTGTATAAATCAAATTAGAGATACGCAATGGCAGGGCACTTCTAATTCTAAAGGGAGCCCAAATCTGTAAAATGCATAGCTTAGCACTTACGGTGTTCTATAATCAGGCATTTTCGACTTGCACAAATCTAAAACCTGCTGACAAATTTCTGGAGAGACTTCACTGAGAAGGTCAGATATGGCTGCTTCATGCTTCTTTTTCATTTCATCAAGTTCCATCTGCTGCTTTGCCAACAGCTTTTCAAGCTTTTGAGCAAGCATCTTTACATCTGACTCGCTATTCTTTAACATCTTGCAATTGTCCCTCACTTGCGCTTTATTGTCTGCATCTTGGTCCACAGAGGCAATATTTTCATCACCAGATTGCGAGTTACCAGTCTCACTAACTTCTTCCTCTTCTTCCCTGCTATTATGACATAAAATCTCATCCAACTCATCAAGTGAAGAAGTAGATAGATGATCACCCTCATGGTGACTACTTAGCAAAGGCTCATAGGAAAAGAAGTTCGAGTGTCCAAGCTTGTTTGGAGAGCTTCCACTAATGGCCTTGGGTGAATCAGACCAGTACTTTCGACCTGAAGGCAATCTTTCCAATGCAAGACCCACTGTAGAAGGATTTGACTCATTTGCCAATGGTGAATCACCCTTTGTTTCAGAAGTGGAAACTTCAGAGTCTGCAACCTCTGCAGACTTGATATCCTCAGGAAGCTTATGGTTTGCCCAATCTGGAATATGTGACTGGATTTCAGAGTCAATCATTGCGGCAATTGTTGTAACATCTTGATCAGTCAGGTCCAACTCCTCAACCATTTCGCTAGCAACAGCAATTGCTGTATCTACCTCACTATCAAAAGGGAAATGGATATTGCGGATATGACCTGTAAGCAGCAGAAACTTTTGAACTAACAATTTGTGAATAACAATGACTAAGATCTTTCGTTTGTCCGATGGAAGTTGAATAAAACAGAGAGAGAAAGAGAGAGAACCTGTGGAATCAGCTATCCTTAGTTTCAGAAATATTGTGTTAATATCTTTCCTCTGTCCCTGTACAGTGAAATCCCTACTTCGATCAGTTGCAAAATCCTTAATACTTTCAATAACATTGATCTGGTCAGAAGTACCACCTGCAATTCACATGTCAGAATATGAAAGCCAAAAACACAAACTATATTTGTTTTGCCAAAATGGAAGAGGATAAGAAAAGAACTACAAGTTCTATTTTGACGTTTGGTTGACTTGGATATAAGAGAACAAATAATAGGAATTTATACTAGTCAAGGACTTCCATTTCCATCTATGATTAAGAGGAAAGCTAAAGAAAACAATTCAGAAAATCTCTCTGAAGGAACTTCTCTTATAGAAGAAAGCTTTCTTTTTGTGGCATTTATTTTCCGCTTAGTATTATAAATTCACTTTGTTTCCTTGTTTTTTCTTTTTCAAAATTTCTTGCCTTATCTTTATATAAAACAAGTGTAGCATAAAAGTCAATTTCATCGATCTTGAAAACCATTCTAGTTTACCTGAATTATGCAATTTTAGTTGTAGAGAACGACCTACACTTTCATTGTCCTCATCAGATCGAAGAAAAGGATCCATCAAAAGTTCTTTTGCAGACAATCGGTCAGATACTTTCGCAATGCATTTTTCTATAAATGCTTTAACATAAGGATCTTCTACCTTTGCCAATGATGCAGGCTTTATTCCCTACCAAGAAAACAACCAGGATAACAAATGTGTAAAATTATGCAGGGATTGTGTGCATTTGTGTTTGACTTCTTAAGTCATTATTTTAATATGTTCAAATTCTTTATCTAAAATCAATAACAAATTCAATCAGAGAAGACACTCCTTGAAAATAAAAATTCATTGTTGCAAGATTGACAAATGAGCAGAAACTTAATTGATTAGTAGCAACAACAAAAAAAAAAAAAGTTATATAAGAGTTTAAGCTATATCATGCTAACTAAAAGTTATATCTCACACTCTATATGACAAGCGTGTAGAGGGAAGAACATGTACATTTACATACAAAAAATAATAATAATAAAAAAAAAAACTCATGATAAAATATTGTGGAGAACAATTCTCAATTCATAATTTTTAAAACAAACTTAATCAACAAGGTCTGACTACTACTTGTTATTGATCCAATGTTGAACCTATAAGAATAAACAGGATAATTTGCATTGTTCCCCAAAGCCTTACTGCATGTTCATTTGATAACAAAGCCATACTTGGGTTGATTTCTAAATTCTAGGGATGCTGAGGGCATAAAGTAATACCTACAATGTTATGCCATGTGAGAACCAAAGGAAATAAAAAATTCATATTCAATCTTCCATTCAAGAAATATTCATATAACGTATAGCCTCTTCCCTGAGCTAGTTTTCATATGATAGCCTAAAGAAGAAATAAAGTTAAACATTATCACGAAACAGGAAGATAGAGCATCCAAACATCACATAAAGACCTTTCTAATTTATCATGTAAACAGCCTAATGACCTCACATATTCCGTAAAGAATGAAAATATTGAATATCGACTGTTATAATGTAAAAGGTCATAATTTTTAGTAAAAAAAAAAACCACACAACTTAGCGAAGGAGATTATCTACGGGACTTCACAGTTCTTAAGAGTTTCTGAGTATAGCAATATATCAAACTAAATTACTCTAGGACATTGTGTGATAATATTGATTGCATTAGCAGCATATGGATAGAATTTATATTGGGATAAGGATCTCAAAAGCCTTACTGATGTCACTTTCTTGTATATTTGAGCAGCATTGGCACATTCAACATATGGGTAATCAAAAGTCACCAACTCAAGCAAGCACATGCCAAATGCATAAATGTCAACAAGCTCATTGTATTCCTCCTCATAAAGCTCAGGTGCCATAAATTCTGGTGTACCTAAATTCAGATTAAAAATAACACAAAACTGTTTCCATAAGATGAAGCCTTTATAACACTTCAGAAGTCTATGCAAATTTCCTGAGCACTGTCCTCACCAATCACACTGTGAGCTGAACGTGCCTGCTGAAGAATGGCAGCCAAACCCAAGTCACCAATTTTCACCTCACCTTGATTTCCATTAACAAAGATGTTGTCACATTTTAAATCTCTGTGAATAACTGGCGGGTCATGACTGTGAAGATATGAAAGACCTTCTAAAATCTGCCTGGACCATTTTTTAAGTGCTCTCAAATCAACATGCTTATGTTTCCTCCGGTACCTAACTCATGTTTGCAACAAGCTCCTTCAGAAAATTAAGCTTACAATAAAATACAAACTTTATAACATTACGAATCAAAAGCTTACTGCCGCAATGTTCCAGAAGTAAATATCTCGGTGATGAAGTTAATATTCTCATTTTTGGTGTCAACCCACGAATTGTAGAACTTGATAATGTTTTTATGTTTCAAAGTCTTAAGCAAATGAACCTCTGAGTACAGACGCTCCAAATCAACAGCATTGCGCACTAAATCCGACACCTTAACCTGATTCCATGCTACTTCTATTCCCTCCAATTCATCAAATGCTCTGTATCTAAATATCACAAAGATTCAAGGATAAACACACAAGAAACTCTCATTTGTTACTGGTTTTTTTCTCTGTAAACAGAGACCAATTACATTAAAGGATACACTTTTTTAAAAGCACCTCTTCCTAGGACCTCTTTGTACTGCAAAAAAAAAAAAAAAAAAAAAAAAAAACAGCACTCTTCCCTAGACCTCTTTTGTACTGGGCAAAAAAAAAAAAAAGAACAAAAAAAAGTAAAATAATAAAGCCGTAGTTGGGCCGTAATCAATCTAAACATATCCATAATCAATAATATTAGGGCTGAATTAGAATTATAAATTAACAATAATTAAAAAAAAAAAAAAAAGAAAATTTAACCCCGACCATAGCGGACGCACTAGGATAATTTCCAACGAAACTCAGAATACCTGAATCATCAGTTTCTTGCTCTGATGGTGATTCTGAAAAAAAAAAAAAAAAAAAAAAAAAAAGTAAAATAATAAAGCCGTAGTTGGCCGTAATCAATCTAAACAATATCCATAATCAATATATTAGGGCTGAATTAGAATTATAAATTAACAATAATTTAAAAAAAAAAAAAAAAAGAAAATTTACCCGACCATAGCGACCACTAGGATCAATTTCCACGAACTCAGCATCTGAATCATCAGTTTCTTGCTCTGATGGTGATTCCTGCGACATCTCAAACCCAGTATTGATTCAAATAAAAAACGAAACGCATCAAAATTGAGATTTCAGACAAAAAGGACAGGCATCAAATTTGAGACGTCTGAATCCGGTTTCAGAAAATATTTTTAGGTTCTGGTGTAAAATTGGTAATTGAATATCAATTTCGTTGAATGGATCCGAACCGAACCCGTGACAGTAAACGGCTTCGCGGACTCTAGAAATCCAGGAAATTAATGAGAAAGAGAGAGAAAATTTGCATAGTCAGAGAGAAGCGAGGAGATTAATGGCGATGGCCAAGTCAGAAGACTGTTAGTATCTCACTGTTACGAAGTCTGTAAAGGTGGGATTTGGAGTTACAAGTGAAATTGATGAGATGAGAGAATCAGAAAATCATCCTTTTTCGTCTCCATCAATTTCTCTGCTACTACAATATTATTATTTTATTTTATTATTTATTTATTTATTAAAATTTTTTTAAGAAATTTGATTAAAGATATGCCAAAGTCCATCTATAAACTACAAAACGTGTGTAAATTAAATTAATATTAATATAATATAATATAATTATTTAAAGTGGAAAAGTTAGGAGACGAGACAAATATCACTATCATATAATCCCACTTATTAATTTTTTTAAAAATTGAATAAAACATATTAAAATTAAACTTTCTTTTAGAAATATAAAAATAAATAATGTATTGACCATCAACTATATGATATTAAAAGAATCTTTTATTGGCATATACATAAATTTATTCATATATAATCTTCACAAAAAATTTTATGATGTTTTTAATTTTTATTTTGATTCATTAAACATTTTAACTTATTAAAAATTAAATATATTAAATATTTTATTTAACTTTTCAATTTTATAAAATTATATTGATTAAAGTGTTATAAAATGTACATATTATTCTTCTAAAAGTTGTATTAACCATATGCTAAATTAATATTATATGTATAAAATCTAAAGATCTTGAAATTATTATTTTTAGTATAAAAAGGTCTAAATTTTATTACAAAAAGTGATTTCAGTACGCAAAAAGATCGACTTTAAAGTTTAGAATTCCACCAAAATTTTTTGTCCAAAGTTTAAAGTACATAGAATTTGCAATTCAAAAATTTATCCTTTTTTTCATTATTCTATAATCAATACCAACAGTATTAAATTTTTCAGTTGAGAGGGACTAAAGGCCACCTACAGTTCAAGCCATTTAAGGATAACAGTTGGCAAACAGTTGAATGGTGGAAGATCAAAGGGGCGTGGGCATGTGATGATAGGCACCAAATGTTCATCTTATGCTATTTAATTTTTGGGTCCTTGTTAGAACTTTCTGTCAATTAATGGAAATTACTTTCCCTTTCTCTTGATTTTTCGTGTAAAATATAACTAGAATTAAAATACAACTAAAAAATGAGCCCTTTCCTTATTTATTTATTTATTTTTTTTTGTGATAGTAATTGTTTCAAAGTAAAAAATTTAAAGACCTGATTATATTTTGATTCATTGCCAAGCAATTTCCTCTGCCCATTTTAACATAATAATACTTGAAAGAAAATAAAGAATGGCTTCATTCGTAGATAATTATTGGATGAGGCGTTAATTAGTGTCTTTCTATATTAGCTTTCCTTTGAAGTTCAAACGACATTGGAAATCAAAATCAAGGTTTATCTAAAAATACAAGCATCCCCCTTACATAATAATTGCCAAGAACCACAAAATCCAAAAGAAAATTGATCTATGCACAAGATGTGCGCCATTGAATTTGCAATATTTATCAGATCCAATGGCTAATAAATTTCATGCCGACGAGCTCACAATAAGGTTGCTATTCTCAAATATAATCATGAGAACATGGCACCTTCCACTCCAGCTCACAAACCAACCAGAAGAAGCAATGTAATAAGAAAGAATGAAGTTTGCCTATATATAATCTGTCAAAAGTATTCATATTACATTATCATGCAATCTATAATCTCGTAACATTAAGCAAACAGATGTGCACAGAGATGACTGCTAACTGATGCATCCGCTTAGCATCATGATCAGCAGGAATAAAAGGAGGGCAAGCATACATTAATACAAGTATCAAAGCATCATATAAACTTTGTAATGGACAGAGATCAGTATTCCTCCCTTCCAATTCTAGATCAATTAAGGGTAATAATGTACCAAATAAAATAAAAGGTACTAATTTTTTATCCCTTTAATTCTCATAAGACTGCAGAACAAATTAAATATCATCCACAGTAGCAGATACAGAAAGCAAAGTAAAATGTATTATATTTTACTTAAGTGTTTTGAGCAAAAGCTTCAACCTAAGTCACAACCATGTGAGCATTAAGTACATCCTCCAACTGATACTTCTGAACTTACCCATCCAATCAAAGCTCACCCTCATGTTCTTCACTAAAATGAAGAAATTTAATGAATTATCACCCATTACCTACCATGCAACAGGAAATGAATATAGCCATCCCACTTCTAATCAACAAAAATAGGTCCCTCCAGCCTCATGTTTCTGACTTGCGAGGAATGCCTATATATTGCTTAAAATAATAAATCGGTAATGACAAATTCACATGTAGCTGTTTCTGAGGTATTGAGACCGTCACATTGCACATAGTAGACAAATCCATTCTAAGTTTAATCAAGAAAATCTATAGGTAATTTTAAAGAAACCAAAAGGCAAAATCTGTGCACATGGTATCCTTTACCATGAACGAATAGCTGTAAATATAATTTAAATCTTTTTGCGATTGATGTGCACACAATCAGCAACTTCACATATTTTCCCCTTCATAATTCTAAATTTCTAAAAAAACAACTCACCTGATTAAAAAGAGAAAATGAAATTAGGAAAAGGAAGCCAAATTGTGCTCACTTTTCTGGCCAGGGTGATCTAACCCCACTATCTTTATCACGAAATTGATAATCAAACTTCTGACAACTAGTGTTTCTTAAGTGCGTTCATCTTGTCTCTAAGATAATAAAGCTTGGCCCTCCTCACTTTCTTCTTGTCCAGCACCTTTATTTCCTTTATGTTAGGCGAGTACCTATCAATCACCATTCATTCATTAGGTTATCTTAAGGATGCAAAGTGCACAGTATTCAAGAAAGGTGATAAGTGATAACAAATGGAACTTCTTTTTGAGGGGGAATGACTACGACACAAAACCAATGAAAAACAAGCAAACAAGACAAACTGTCGATCCCCATTACTATCTTCACAGCCTTGCTAGGTTGCATATTATCACTTTGATTTTATTGAATTATTAAGATAGTGCCAAACACCCTGCCATTTTACCTAATTCAAGCAAAGCTTTACTTCCAATATTTAGATGGTAAAGATAAATGGTTCCTAATTGAATCAAAGTTCTGTTGTGAGGTGGTTGTAAAAGAGAACAGGAATGGCTTTTGGTTAATTTAGTCTAATATATTTCATTTCATTTTTAAACTTCAAGGAAGATGCTGGCTACTCATCTGTCTCTATGAATAGAGAGTTCTAAAGGAATATGTTGCCTATGTCTTTGTTCATGGTAAATTTTACCTTTAATTATTTCTCATATTATCATATCTATATTAAGGCAAAAAAGGACTTGTACACCACAAACTCAATCTACGAAAGTGAATACTCAATCTGTCACACTATTTCAGCTTTATTAAAATCCAACAATTATAGGCATTGACAGGTGAATTACTATAAATAACTGAATATAAGCAAATGTAGATAAGCAGAAATTTTATAAACTATATCTATACGCACCATTGGTCCTTAACTGATTAAAATACTCGTGTTTGTAAGTTATCTTTGTAAAAGATACATAGCAAACATCCCTAACATGAGAAAGACTTTCTTCCTAAATTAGCTCTATTTGCATACATATAGATAATAATATCCTCCTCTGAGCCATGTGTTAAAATTGAGACAAACTTTCATGAACTTCACACATTTCTCAATCAATTAAATGCATCCATATATTATCTTAACTTCACAAAGCAAGATGTGCTTGAATTGTAAATAGTAAATTTTCCTGTTTAAAATAGCAATTAAAGAATAAATTGATATAAATTGATCCATAATTGGTTCAAAAGGATCAAGGCATTCAATAATACTTACAGAGGGTAGAGAGATTCAACTCCAACCCCAGCCACTATCCTCCTCAATCTAAATGTAGTATTTAATCCAGCATTGCGTCTAGCTATTACTATGCCCTTAACAATTGAAACACGTCTCTTATTCTCAGGTACTTCCTGGTCATCTCAAGATCAACAAGGAATAAATCATATCAATGCCATTAAAAAAAAATAGCAACCCCCCCATCCCCACCTGCCACAAGGGTCTCCCTGCCATTAACAACAAAACAATCATATTTTTTCCCAACAAAAAAAGCTATACCACTTTAAGTTGCACAATGTAGCCAGGTTTTATATCAGGTATCTCCCTCTCTGCCCTTACTTCCTGCACTGCTTCCTTGTCCAGAATCTGCGAATAATGACATGAATATCATCAATAGCTATAAAGATGAAGAACTAAAATCTGCTAGATTTGTACACTTCATTTGAATAATAGGAACAAAAGGATGCATACCTGCATTATATTCCTGGCAGTTTTATCAAGTCTCTTAAATTTGATGCGGGGGGTTATATCTATGTTGGGTTCTGAATGAACTTTTGAAGCAGATTCTACAGAATTTCCCGCTGTTGTCATGGTCCTACTGGGGAATGAAGGTCCTACTTCCGTCCATAAAGACATATTAAGCTTAGGATTTGTGCCATTGCCGTTGAACAATGTCAATGTATCCCTACGAGAACTAAATTTTGGCTGCCAAAGGAATTTAAAAGTGGTTCCATTTAATAAACTTTTCTAGAAAAATGGGGTTTTTCTTTCACATAATTACCAACAATGCAATATTTTTGAAGCCCATCATTAATACAATCCACGTTAACAAAGTAAACTACTATCTTCCACTTCAATAACAAAGTAAAGTTTTCAACAACCAGTCACAAAATAAAATTTCAAAAGGAAGTAAGCATAGTTGAAAGAAAATGCCAACAATTCAATGCATAGCCGTCAGCAGTTAATTAAGCACAATGGATTCATGAACTTCTCCCCTAACTTGTTTAAAAATCAAGATAAAATAAAACACCCAAAAAGAGCTGAAGAAAGAACATACTAAAGTGACGGGAGGACGAGAAGCGAACTGATGAAAATACCGGAAGAGATTATTCTTCGAAGCAGGAACTCCATCTTGAAGCGGAGAATCAGAGTGTGACAAGGTTAATCCATTAACATTACTAGTACTAATTGCATAGGAAGCCCTAGAGGATTTGACATGAGCAGTATTTGAGCAGTTAAGTGTTTGCCTCCGAATCAAACTCCCACAGAAAGACTGCATTTCTTTTCTATAACTAGTCTGCAACTGCAAAAAATAAGAATTACACTGGGCGTTGCCGAGAAAACGAGAGAAAGTATATAGGAAAATGAATCCGAAACAATCTTACAGTGTAAAATGTTCCTTTTGAGCGAAGATAGCGCCTTCTCAGATTGGAATCAAAAACCCTTTGCTTGCTGAAGCTTCCGATTGAATTGGGGGTTTATGATCGAATCTAGGCTTACGGACCAAAATGCCCTCAATCCTGAGTTTCTTCGTAAACCCAAATCCTTTTATGGGCTTCGTTAAGGTCCACTGGGCCCGCTATATAAAATCAATAAATGAAATGAAGGTCAATTTTGCGGATCTAGAACTGGACCTAAAAATTTTCATTTGTTAAAAATAAATAAATGCAAAATTAAATCTATCTTGCAATATTATGTATTACGATAAAATATTTATTGAAATTAAATAAAATGAACAAAACTACTGATATTTTGTGTTTGGAAATAGACGTGCAACTATGAAATTCTTTTACAAACAGAATTTATTCCAAAAAACAATCAAAAGGAAAGGACTAAACGCATATACCTTTTATTATCAATGCCTTCTTCCTCTTTTGATGGATATTAGTTGTTCTCCATTGTCTGTGTTTGATGAACTTTTATTTGGTGATCAGTCAAAATAAATAAATAATAATAAATTCATTTCGGATACTTGACACCTAAAGCAAAGCAATTATGTAAATAAATAAATAAATAAGACATATTTGCTAAAGCACGAGCGACTTTATTCGCTTACCTCCGAATCCATTAAATATTAACATTGTTGATATTAAATTTTTTAGAACAATAATAGATAGATATAGATGTGTTTTCGAATAAACTTTTTTTTTATTTTTTTCTTCAAAAAATATATGCACATTTCCTTATTTATTACATTTGGTTGAGGTACATATAGAATGACCTTGGTTTTAGTCCCTTTACGTTTTACATTAATTGTTTTGACTATCAACTGGTTTATTACTATATTTTTTATTTTTTTGAATATGAAATAATATTTTTTTACTTAACGGTCCATAAAATCTGACTATTCCTCCAAAATCAAATAGATATCGCTCAAGGAATATGCGCATTTTTGCAAGTGATGAGTATATACAGTTACACTTACACCTATCACAGCTAAACTATCAAAATAGAATAAATCATGATTCCATCATATCTATCATCTCTTTTGTTTTTCACTTTCTTCGTGCAATCATAAAACAAGAACATTCAACAGCAAACCAAAACTGACTGCTGTTTAAGGGTAAGGGACCACCTTTGACAATTTATTAAAGAGAAATTTATATTTAGTATTATAAATTTCAAAACGAAATTAATTTTATATTCAAAAAAGTGTGCGAAATATTCACAATAAATAATTAAAAAAAGGATATTAATAGTCAAAATTAATATTACTACAACAAGGAGAAATAAAAGTTTGGAGATCCAATAAATTCAAAATTAAAAGATTCTTTGAATTAATTATTGTACTGATAGAGTGGGTACATTTTGACTATGTCATTAGGTTTTACTCAAATTGCATAGCTGCTAAAGATTGCTGATGCTAAAATTCTTTAATTAGTATACTTGATAATTTTAGTCATCATTCCATCTCTATCTTCAAAATAGAAAAGAACTCAATTTAGGAAAATTTTCCTGTGTACCCAAAAGTGGAGTTGGACAAGATCTGCAACAGCAGCCGTTGATTCCTCAGATTTTTGTTTCATTTGCTCAAGTTGGATAAGACCTGCTGCTACTGCCACTTCCTAGATTATTTCTTTCATTTTCTACACGTAGAAGTTAAAGGGGTAGATTTTATTTTCTCAAAGTTAATCAAACTGTATTAAAAATTTTCTGATCTCTCATTGGAAAACCAACTTCTTGATGATTAAGTTTAAAAAAGAAAAGTTTTGACTGAGCTGTTTTACTCATCCAAGAACTCTACTGTGCACGTAGAAATCTATACACCAAATCTGGTGAAAAATGGCATTATCTGCTTTTAACCATGCATAGAAATAAGTATTTTACTATTTTAATTATAGAATAAACAAAACTACTACATCGGATTCAATAAAGTTGTATTGTTCAATTAATTTAAAAGAAAAAACAAGAAACAATTATATAATTATTAATTAAGGTCAAAAAGAAAACAAAATTATCAAATACTAAATACAGGTAAGAGATTAAATTATATAATTTGAATATAAAATGAAAGAAGGTATCTTCTTCATTCAACCTTCACTCACTCTCACTCACTGCCATCTATTTTCCACTTGGAAATGATTTCTTTATTGCCATTAATGCTGCCAAGAACACCTCTGGCAGCATCTGTGACTCTACAACACACCTTGTGATAAGCCTCTCTTTCTCTGTCTGTCTATATCTCTCTCTTCTCTTATACAAGTAACTTCTCTCCAATTGATCAGTTATTCTCATTCTTTTCATTTTCTTGGTCTATTGAATTAAACTAGGCCGAACCCATTACTCGGAAGTTCATTTCAAGAAATATTCATTAAAGCCATGCAAGATCACCATCCAATTGGAATTCCTGCTTGTTTCACATCAGTCGAGAAGTTAACAGATGATCCTGCGACTATAACCAGGTCAGGGCAGAGTGTGTTCATGTCTGTTTATCGTACAAAGATTGCAGATCAGTGTCGTCTCATAACAATAACATGGTGCAAGAATCTGTTGCTTCATGGCCTATCAGTATCAGTAGAAGGTCCGGAAGGAGAAAATCAGTATACTTGCAAAGTGGAGCTAAAGCCTTGGTATTTTTGGAGGAAACAAGGGTCAAAGCGTTTTATAGTTGATGGAAAAGCTGTGGATATTTTTTGGGACCTAAAAGCTGCAAAATTTAATGGAGAAACCGAGCCGAACTCAGAATATTACGTTGCTGTTGTTTGTGATGAAGAAGTTGTTTTACTTCTTGGTGATCTAAAGAAAGATGCGTACAGGAAAACTGGGAGTAGGCCTGCTCTTATTGATCCGATTTTGGTTTCAAGAAAAGAGCATATATTTGGAAAGAAGAAATTTTCTACAAGAATTAAGTTTCATGAGAAAGGAAGGCTTCATGAGATCTCAATCGAGTGCAAAAACAGAACTCCTAATAGTAATTCTGGTAATGGGATTGAGCCAGAATTGGAGATAAGAATTGATGGGCATTTAGCAATTCATGTTAAGCATCTGCAATGGAAGTTTAGAGGTAATCAGGCTTTCAATCTTAATAAATTAAGAGTAGAAGTTTATTGGGATGTTCATGATTGGCTATTTAGTCCAGGTCTGAGGCATGCTTTATTCATCTTTAAGCCAATATTATTAACATCATCTCGTTCATCACCATCAACACCATTATCATCACAGATAGGAAGTTCTAGTTCATTAGAAGGAGTTAATGGTGGTGGCTCATCTGATTTTTGCTTGTTTCTTTATGCTTGGAAAGTTGAATGAGAAGAATAAGCAGTACTACCAGTAGCAGAAGAAGGAAATAGCAAGCAAGTTTAGTCACCACCAGCAACTAAAAGGAATAAAATTGTAGAAGGAAATGTAAGATGTTGATGATGTTATGGGCCAGCTTTAGGGGTGGTGAGGATACAGATTGGGGAATGAGAGAGAGACGGATGATTAGGATGAGAAAGGAACTAGGACCCACAAGAGAGGTTGAGAGTTAGTTACAGCTGGGTTGAACAAGTGGGCATAACTGGACAAGACAGATTGTATCACATATAACATGTCCAATAATTTCACTTCTCTAGAGGCATCCCCAATTCTCAATCTCCATCTGTTTTTCAATTTCTTTTTTTTATTCTTCTCTTTTGATCTGGTCTTGAAATATGAGAAATCAGTACTTTCGCATTGTATCTAAATCTACAATACATATATATTATATATAAGGTATATATAATTATATGTGAATGGTTTCTAAATTTATATGCAGAAAAAAATCTTTGACAAGGTTATGAATGTCTGTATCCAGCAAAGTTAAAACAATACTGCCTAGTTGCATGTAGTTATGATTATTTAAAGGGAGGATTTAGGGTAGGCATTGGTGAGAATTCTACTAAATTGCAACAATTATCATTGTGTAATGCACTATGTTATGGGTTTCTCATGATCCTTTGAACTTGCTTTTACTCTATTGCATTTCTTTTTGGAAATTAATCCTAGGTAGCAATGGCCTTAAAAGTAAAACTTTTCTGAAAGGTATAGATTTAAAATGGGATTTCTTCTCTTTTTCAGGTTCTGCAATTTAAGCAAATCTCTTTCTCCTTTATCTACTGTTCAATTCTATACACTAAAGTAGTCATAGTAGGCCTATTACTTTAATATTCTACAACAAACCAAAGGTTGCTTTAATTAAAAATGGAACAGATGTTACTCAATAGATGCCATATTTAGGTCAAAGGCATAGTATAATTAGCTGGAAATATAATAGGTTTGGTTATTCCAACCATTAAATACAATATGAACCCAAAACATAATATTTTAGTCATTTTAACAAAATCATTAAAAAGGTGATGTACCTGCCAAAAGACACAGTTTGAATAATTGTTGCAAATAATTTGCTTAGAAAGAACATCAAATATATTATCCGTTTGAGAAATAGAAAGAAAACAATTCTTTCCTGTGCAAAACAAACAGTCTTTTTTCTTATCAAATTTTTCTCATTCAATGAATATGGATAAGCATTGCTGATGTTAATTGATATGAGGTAAACTAAATAGTACTTTTCAATGTTACTATCTGATATTCTGATACAAAAAATAATAAAACAGTAAAAATAGACAAAAGCTAAGCCATGGACTGACCTTATGATGTTTTGGTCTATGTTCAATCCTGCAAAAAGAATAATTTCTCTAGTCTTGTAAAATTACTAAGGTTCTTACTACTATGGAATCTACAATAAAAATAAATAAAAAGATGATGCAGGACATTGTCTATTATTTTCGCAAAAACCAAACCATTGGCCAGGAAGAATTTATCTTCCGTCTATGTCTTGTGCTCCAGCACTATGACACAGTCAGGAGGGCTGCTCGTGGTGACAAGGCTCTTCACGCATTAGAGCCCATTTCTGATGGGAGATATGGCCATACCAATTAGTGTTTTGGAATGCGGTTCTATAAGCCAGCATAGAGGCGATCCATCGAGTTTCTTACAGTCCTTTCCTAGATTGTCCAAACTTCATGGTCTCCCAGAATCTTTTTGGATTTCCCTTATTAGTGACTTCCACTTAATACCACTGGTAGTTTAGATTTTCAATTTCGAATAATCAGTTCGAGTGTAACCTCATCTGAGTCAGAATGATGCAATTTGCTATTACACCGTTTAATTTTTTGATAATAACGAAAAAAGAGGAAATACTCACTTTCAAAGTACTTGTGCAAAAGTGCTGTATCCAGCTTGCTCGTTTTTGTGTATTATGTGGTTTTATTGGGTTTCCTTGCAGCTTTTTGGCCGGTGCCCATGAAAGTGTTGAATTATATATTCAGTGGTGTCCTTGATGAAGTTCATCACACTTTGGCATTCATTAATTGTGGCCTTAAAGGGCAAGTAGACTTGCCGACCCACTTTCTAAGAACATAGGCCACCGCTACTAGAAATTGATATGGTCTTTTGAGGCAGTAAGGAGATGGAAAATTTCGTTAGGTCCCCATGAAATTCTAGAGCAGCCAACATTCAATTGCATAAAGATTCTTTACTGTTCAAGGATATTAATTTTAAAAAGCATCTCGTGTGCAGCGCTTTTCGAGATGAGTATACCATAACCGTTTGAGTCGAACTCCATTGATTCACCTATTACAGTGTCGACACAAAGTTTCCTCTTTTTAAAGGTGTGCATCTTTCTACCAAATTATTGGTCCGAGCTAGACCAGGAGTTTACCAAAATCCGTCATATTCCCTCAAGATACGTCCTGGCTTGATCACATCTTTCGCCCCCACTTACTCCAAAGTGTCCCCATTACTCCATTGAAATGACGATAATCGAGAGGACACTTTACATTCCTCTTCACGGTTGCACGACATGTACTCTTCCAAGTGTAGAATACAAAGGAATCGTCGAATGGAGCTTTGATCACTACAATATTTGAACAAGGAAAGGCCTCCTCCCATAGTTAATATCTGAGATCATGGAAAAAACTTTTCTTTTGTTTTATTAAGAAAGATGGGAGGAGTGATTTTGAAATAAGTAGTTAACTTATGGCATTTACCATTGGAAGCTTGTTTTTTGCTAAGAGGAGAAACATGTTCATGGGGGAAGTCTACATTGATTTGTAATTCTATTTGCTCTTCTTCCCCCAACTCGAGCCTGATAGGTGGTCTGCTATGAGTTCCGGTCCTTTTTATCGTAAATTTCTAGATCCAAATTCCCCATTGCAAAAGAAAAGACCCAGACGAATTAATTCTAGGCCTTGGCATCTTTCTTTTCTAATAAATACTTAAATGCAGAGTGATCAGTCATAAACTATTGTTTTAGTCCAATCAAATAAAGCCCCGTTAATTAATCAAAAGTCAAAAACAATACCTAGAGTTCTTTTTCAGTGGGGGAATATTTGATTGTTGCATCATTCAAATGGTGACTAGCATAAAGTAAAATTTGACGTGCAACTTTCTTTTCCTTTCTTTGCCCAAGAATAGCTCCAACAGCATGATCAGCTAGCATCACATAAGTTCAAAGGGAAGAGTCCATCTGGTTAGCAATGATGGGAGCTGAAATCAACTGTTTCTTAACATTGTTAAAATTCATTCAAAGCACTCTTTTCCAAATATGCCAAAAAGGAATCTTTATACAATAATAATGACAAAGAGGTTTTTATGAATTTTGGGAGAAGTCGTTTGATAAATCGCTCCATTTTAAAATTCTTGTATGAGGCCAAATAAGAAAAATTGCACCTCCAATATACTCCTAACGATCAGATCATGCAGAATTTGAGGAGAGGTTGCTTTCTAGAATACCTGAAACATTTTGGCTTACTCCACTTCAATCCCTTTTATGAAGATTTTATGCCCTAAAACAAATACCTTCACTAACCATAAAATGACATTTTTCCCAATTCAAAACCAAGGTTAGTTGTCCTTCGAGCCATCGCTGCATTACTAAAGATAGGTGGGATATGATAAAGGACATGTGATTATAAAGTGGACCCAAGCGATCAAATAAGATGTAATAACCAAACACAGAAAAGAATTCATTCTAAATAATTTCAATAGAAAATATCTTTCAGACCTATGTTCATCGTAAAAACTATTTTTTCACAGGGACATTCATTGCACTCCTCCTGAACACAATATAGATAAGCATTTGGTGTACCAATCCCAAAGACTGGCATTCTCCCTATTTGAGACATTCACAAAATGTGTACCAATTAAAGGGCAAAAGGAAAAGTGGATATCTCTTCATTGTATCTTCCGGAGCCACTACTCAAAAAGTGCAATAGGGTTTGGAAGGATCTCGGTAATACCATCCAAAAAATCTATGTCTGGGCCATAAAACTGCAATACAGACATTTCAAGCATTTGATTCAGAGTGTGTAATCGGGACAAGTGATCTTTTGCATAGTCGCTCTTATGTTCATACTTATCAATTAATAACAATTCCCAAATGACTTTCCGCAACGTTGACCCACAAAACGCTGGTGAAGACATGTGGACTACGAAGTGGGAAAATTGAGAAAACACATTGGAGTATCTTATGATTAGAAGACCATATACGGTGTTCCATTAATTAGGTGGCCCTCCTCCCTTCTTTGAGAGTCACATTCACGATCAATATGCATCTACACAAAGACTTACTGCCCTTAACAAAGATCTGAATCGAAAATGGATAGATAATTGTCTGAGGCATCCATCAAAACTTTTTATCTGATAACTCAGTCCTTCGACTATCTCTTTTCAATATTTGGACTTTTCAAATCTTCCATTTCGCAAAGAGAAAGTTAAAGCAGATGCTCCAATTTGAAGGTTATATAGTCTTCCTCCATCAGGATCTTGTGCATGCATACACTTGGGCTAATTCCCTGTATATCTGAAAATTGGATTCAACCCCCTAGGTTTTCCTTATGTTATTTCCAAAGAACCTACACCTTTCTCTTGTTAAGGTCAAGTGTTAAGTAGAGAAGAAGGGAATTCAATTTCAACCCAGAGAAAAGTAAATGTATTTTCATCTTAAGAATATAGCATCGTTTCAATGAGACTGGAAGTTGTTTCATTATTATTTGCGGTTTGCGTGGTTTCATCTTTCATTTAACTACATCCATGATGCTTGAATTAATAGCTAAGCTGTCATCTTCCTCTTTATTGTCTTAATATTGCATAGACGTGATCCTTCCACACATCTAGGCCAACAAACATCAATCCTTAAGCTTAAGTCCTATTGAGTGTTGAAATCCATAGGGAAGTTTAACAAGAGTTTAAAGAACAGTGGGGCAAAAAACAATTTCTTACTTGACCAACCCCTCAAAGTTAATTGCCCTCAATATACATCAATCAATGCGTCTATTGTAGGTGTAAAGAAAAGGGATCTTCCACAAAGGATTAAGGATCCTTAACTCATATCACGATTTCATCCATGGTCGAGGAATAAAGACAAAAATATATCAAAGGATAAGGGAAGATAAAATTGTACCTTTACCTTTATACGAGCACATCAATTCTTGACAAATTAATACCTCTTTGGATTATTTGATATTTCAAAATTTTCAGAAATTTCTGTCCTAATGGTAGAAGAACATCCTTGGGTCTTGCTCTACCCATCTAGCATCTTAAAAAAACTTCATTAAGAACATAAGGCGTTAATGCTGGTTAGCACTCATAAGATCTCTGAAAGGCTTTTTCAACAAAATACAGAAGAATTACCATATCCTATAATGGCTTAATAACAGGAAAAACTTCCTTTTTATTCGATTTTATAACTCTTGAGAGAAAAAGAATTTTATTTTTAGAGAAATAATTTTCTATCTTACACTTCCTCAGTTAACATTACCGTTCCTTATTCATCAATATTTTCTTCTTGGCTCAAAAGATGTCCCCTTTTAGAATTTGCCCATAAGCTAGGCATTTGAGCCGAGAGCTTCAGCAAAAAGAAGAAGTGTTATTTTGAAGGCTTTTATATATGGATGGTTTCTAAATTTTATATGCAGAAAAAATCTTGACAAGGTTACTGAATGTCTGTATCCAGCAAATTAAACAATACTGTAGTGCATGTGAGATGATTAGTAAAGGGGAGGATTTTAGGGTAGGCTGTTGGTGATGGGAATCACTAATATTGCAAAATTTATCATGTGTAATGCACATGTTTATGGGTTTTCTCATGATCCTTTTGAACTTGCTTTTACTTTTCTATTGCATGTTCTTTTTGTGGAAATTAGATCCTAGGGTCAATGGCCTTAAAAGTATAAACTTTTCTGAAATAGGTATAGATTAAATGGGATTTCTTCTCTTTTCAGGTCTGCAATTTTAGCAAATCTACTTTCTCCTTTATCTACTGTCAATTCTATACACTAAGTAGTCATTAGTATTGCCATTACTTTTAATATTCTACAACCAAACCAAAGGTTTCTTTAATAAAAATGGACAGAGTGTACATCATAGGATGCCATATTTTAGGTCAAAGGCATAGTAATTAGCTGTGGAAATATAATAGGGTTTGGTATTCCAACCATAAAACAAATATGAACCAAAACATAATATTTAGTCATTTTAACAAATCATTAAAAAGGTGATGTTTACCTGCCAAAAGAACACAGTTTTGAATAATTGTGCAAATTAATTTGCAGGAAGAAACAAATATATTATCCGGAGAAATAGAAGAAACTAATTCTTTCCTGTGCAAAACAACAGTCTTTTTCTTATCTAAATTTTTCTCATCAATGAATATGGATAAGCATTAGCTGATGTTATTGATGAGTAACTAAATAGTACTTTTCAATGTTACTATCTGATATTCTGATACAAAAATAATAATAACAGTAAAATAGACAAAGCAGCCATGACTGTGACCTTATGATGTTTGGCTATTTCAATCCTGCAAAGAATAATTCTCTAGTCTTGTAAAAATTACTAAGGTTCTTACTACATTGGAATCTACAATAAAATAAATAAAAAAGATTGATGCAGACATTTTGTCATTATTTTCCAAAACCAAACCATTTTGCCAGGAAGAATTTATTCTTTCCGCGAGAGGCATCAGGGGCTGCTCGTGCTCGTGCTGGTATGGCTGCAGGATGAATTTTCAATTTCAACATTCGACATTGTAAATGCATTTCTGTTTTTATACAAAAATAAATCAATCAGTACCTTGTTTTGGTGTTTCCTTGTCAGCTTTTGCATTTTTCGCATCCTTAGAGTTATTATTTGCATTTCGTACTGTAGCTTCATTGTGAGGGACTGAAGTCGACTTCCTCTCTGCTCCCTTGTGCTCCATATGAGCCGAGCTGTCTAAACTACCTGTTATCCACAGTAATGAGTGTATGCACAATGTACTCTTTCCAAGTGGAAAAGAAAGTTGCAAGGGGCTATTGATTATATAATTCACAATAAAGAGATACGAGATAGAGTGATTGAATTGAGTTTTAAGAAGAACGTTTTTAACTTTCACATTCCCCAAAATTGGAAGTTCATTTCATTTATTAAAATACTATTTACCACTACTCAAAAAGTGTTGTCCTCCCTACAATAGGCTATTGCATATCTATTAATACATCCAACTCCTACAAAGAAGACAAAAGGAAAAGAGACAAATTGCATAGGTTGCTCCTAATCCTCGTAACTTACTCTAATGATTGATCAATCAATCGCTCTAACTACCACAAAGAGAAAGTTAAAGCAGCTTACCTTCACTAGGAGGCTTTCCATAGTTATACCTCAAGGCTTCAAAGAAAGAGCTCTCTCTTTGATCTTGCATTACTGAGTAAAGGAAAAACGAGAGAAATTAAAGCAGATAATAAGATAAATTATAAATCCAAATTTTTCTGATGGTTAGAAGAAGCAAAAGACTTACATTGATCGAAAAGATAATTTCGGTAATTAGGGGCAGAGCCAACTAGTAGAAGCTGAACTGCCTCTGCATCTCTTGTCATTGAAGATTTAGTAAATGCATCCAAATTTTGTGTATCTAACAGGATACCTGCTAGCTGCAAGATAAACAGCTGTTTAGAGTCTCAAGCATGAAAAGCCAGTCACTTTTCAACCGTGTACATTTGCTTTTTATGTAATTTACCAAAAGTTTTTTGAGCACTGGGGTTTGAAGCAGATCATAGGCATCTTCACAGTAATTATCTGTAAGAACAGTGCATTGGGATCCAACCTGTGAAGAAAATGGAAGGTACTAAGTTGAATATTCAGATGTAATATAAATTTACTATTTATTATATTAGAAAACTGACCTTACTGTCAGTTTTGAGGATGTCTTGGCCAACAGCAAGGATAGTTAATTTCCCCGCCATAATTAGACTCTCCAAATCCACCTGAACCCAAATTAAACTCACAAGGTGAGCAAAATTATAGGTAATTAACCTCATAAGATTGAAATTTTTATGATACTCAAGAAAATAACCACTCTAATCATGGATAATATTAATTTGATTAGTTGCAGATCCAATTTCATTCCCTAATCAAATTAATCCGATAGCAATTAAAATTAGTCCAAGATTCGACAATGGTTACCAATGGCATAATTTGAGGTACCTCATCAGCAAATAGCAATGAGATAGTATCAAGGCCAACATGCTGGAAAATCCAAGCAGCCTGCCTTTGCTTCCACATTTTTCCTCTCCTTACGTTCATCACAGGCACCACTACAAACCCATCTCTACTATCGCTCTCCCTTTTATTCTTCATGAAACTATTTTCCAACAGCCATGCATAGCATATCGCCGCTATCATTGAACTTGTGCCTGCATAAGTGATGATGTTTTAATAAGAACATGATATTGAATTACTTAAATTCAAAACGTCGAACACCTGTCACACTTAACTGTTTGAAGGGCCAGAAAGGATAACTTTAGCCTTAGAATCAATTTCCCCATTCAAGATCTTTTCAATCTTGATTCTTTGCTCCTTAAGGAACCCATTAAGACTAACGCCTTTCTCTCCCTCCTCTTCCTTCTGCCATCCATTTACATTAACCTTTGGTCCAGTGATTTTCTCAACAGAGCAAGTAGACCTCGCGATAGACCTCCTATGAGCTGACTCGACAAGATTCTTGGGCGGAGACAAAGGTTGACTCTCGGGTTGGGAACATGTTGACCATGATATTGATCTCCGATGGGCTGACTCAATGAGATTCTTTGGTGGAGAGAGCAATTGAGCGTCTGCTGGTAATGGAGCTGGCTTGAAAGTTCTACGTGGTAAGGGGACTGGCACTCCTTGGGGAGAAGGTGGTGGAGGTGGGTCAGTTTGAAAGCGGGACTTGCGATAAGTTGATGGCCGAGGTGGCACAGTTAAAGCCATTGGATCAGTGGAGGCGGAGGAGGGAGGTTGGTCATCGGGATTAGAGGGTTTGAGGATGTTAGAAAACCACTGATGAACCTGAGATGCAGGAGATGGTTCTGTGGGAGAGCTGGGAAAGCTTTCTAGAGTTTCTGATTTATTGCGACTGTGTTTTGCTGATTTTATTAGTATTTCTCCACTGAAGCCTTCTGCTGCTCTATACCTGTAAAGAAAAGACTAAAATTTTGTTCATTTTCTTGCACCAATAAAATTTAATATAAGTGCAAATCAAAATGTCATATGCATGTACCTTCTAGCAGACCTGGAGAGAGGATCCCTCCTGTCAAGTACTGAAGACGTTTTCCTGCCGGCTGCTGCAAATCTCGGTGATCCAACGAGCCTGGAAGGGGAGTCACACCGCAAAGTTGATGATGCTACCATGCGTCTGGCCTCTTCTATCCACTCCTGTGTTAACCTGCTACTGTTACTTCTCACACTGTCATCAAAACTTTCTTCTTCGTCGTCGTCATTGTCAAAACGACTTCCAGTCAAGTTGTATGTTTCTTTATTATCATTGTTGACAGTCCCAAAGAACATGTCATTCATGAAATCAGTGAGGTCTGGTGCATGTTGGGTTTTGGTCATCGGTTTTTGAGACTCTACTACCTTCTTTTGAAGGATTATAGACCCTTTAGGTGATTCTCTGGTCAATCTCCTATCCATCTATGGCAAAGAGAAGAGGTGCTTGATTTATGTTTCAATCAAGAAAATAAGAGGTGTTTAATATACATTAGCATATACATATCTGTTTTGTTTCTAAATTATATTATTTCACAATTGCATTGAGAATATCATCATGAGAAGAATGTTAGCCGGCGTTCGCTTATTGTGTCTTTTTCCTTAGCTGGGTTCTCGCGTTGTCTTTTCTACAATTTGCTACTATTAGCAACACTTGCTTCCAATTTTAAAATAACTATGCAATAGGAGGCATTTACCATATATCAAAGGAAAATTTGCAACTTGTAAATTATATATAACCATTGCTAATATCATCAAGGTGAAGATGAAACGCAGTTTATTATTTGTAAATATGAATTTTTATTGAAACACAGGGTGTAGACAAGTTTTATGAAAATGAATTAATCATTGCGCGTGTTCTGACCATTTAAGGGTCCTGTCGTCCAACGACAAAGCGTTTACTTTAGAACAAATGAAACCAGACCTGTCGCGGCCCATCATCACAAACAGCATATCGTTATGATCATTCATGAGTCATGAGTCATGACCCGCGCGCCACCATTGTCTACTGTCGCTTAACGACAGCCTGTACTGTTTGGGAACAAATTAGAAACAAATGCCGTCACCTATAATGGGAAGTCGTTCATTCAGAAAAAGTTCTCCGTTTTACTATATGACATGTCGTTTCATAAAAAACATGAATAAATATATCAATAGCAAGGGTGGAGCCAAGATTTATAAGAGGGCAGGCAAAATAGTTGTAGTTTTTGAGATTTAGCGAGGGGGCAATATCAGATTCAGCTCCCAACATTATCAAACATCAAGGTTAAAAAAATTGGAGTTAGGCATAGGCTATTCCACACCCCAAACAGAGGAGTTATGGAACCTGCCTACCATGACTACTTACTGATAATTTATTCCCTTAAACAATAAACTTGAGATATATCAGTAAAAATATTCTATCCTTTATGTAAAAGGGGAGAAAGAAAACATAATTTGAAAGATTTTAGCAGGGAACGTTCTGGTCAAGGCCAAATCCAAGAACCGCATTGCACTTTTTCTGCAGCAGAATAAAGATATCTCCACCGCAATCTGGAGCCTTGCAACTGGGAGGAGCAGCTTCTGCTGCTGGTCCTGCTTTATAACCATAATTTATTGTTTTCTGGATCATGATATGGCTCGCAGCGCAATTCCTGACGCAATGGCAAGTTACTAATACTCCGAAAAGCTCTACGGTCTTTTTGATGGCTTTAAGGCCTGCACAACATTTAGGAGACGGTACGCCGATCAAGAAGCCGAGACGAATTACATCGCTACAGTAGTGAAGATTTTCGCTAATGGGCGTGCATAATGGATCTCTATCTCCTTTGCTTCCTGTCACCATCACTAGCAGGACGAGGACGACGAGGATCAATGGCTTGCCTGACTCCATTTCCTTTTGCTTTTTTGCCTTATTGCTTTATTTATGGTTTCTTTTTTCTTTCGCCTGAGGCATGAACAAATATAGGAGATTAGACAAAATTCATGCTGATGTGTAAGTCAGCATGAATAGAGTCGGCTACGATGTGGTCCTCAGATTTTGAGAAAGGTGAACCAAATTAATTTTATGTATTTGGTATGGCAGTATGTGCAAGTCAAATTATTTTTTTTGGATAGGTTTGGTCAATAATTACAATTCTATTTTTTTAATTAGTATATAAAATTTAATACGTTATTTAAAAAGTGATATTGTAAAAATTAAATATCCTGTAATATTTAAATATTTCATCATTTACAATTAATAAATTGTTATTGTTTAATCTCTCCTTTTTATTATTAAATCACTATTTAGTTTTTTACTTAAACAGAAAAATGACATTTTCTTAATGCAGGACTAAATAGTCTAATGAAATTAAAACTCAAGGACTAACTAGTGAATCTACCAAATAAGAATGATGAAATTATAAGTAAGACTAAATTTATTTCTGGAGTTGATAGCTGGGCCTTAATGGCCTCTCTCTCTCTCTTTAATGAAACAGATGCTAGCATAGTGTCGGGTCCAAAAGTTATTGGGCCTAGCCTGTCCCACCTTTTGCTTAGTTGGTTATTTTTCTCTCTGTTCTATCTCCTCTTTTTCTTACAAAACTTTTATTTTTTTTATTTAAAAAAAATTAATCACTTCAAGTTAAACATTAAAAAAAAAAAAAAAAAAAAACCTTTAAGACAACCCATAAACTTGAAGAATGGAATGTTTCATATCTAGTAGAGAGAAACATCAAGTTTCTATCCTTATGTAAAAGGGGGAGAAAGAAAACAATAAAGTTTTGAGAGCCGTAGCAAAATAATTTTAAAGCAGGGGAAGACAACGTTTCTCTTCCGGTCAGAGGCCCATTAAATTCCAAGAAATGAACCGGTCATTGCACTTCTTTTATTACATGGTTCAAATGAGCAGAATAAGAAAATTGATCTCACACTGCGCAAATGTCTAGTGGATGTACCCTTGCCAAACTTTGTGAGTGAATAGCAGCTTCTGCTGCTGCCCCGCTCCTGCTTTATAAACCAATAATTGTACATTGTTTTTTCCAGGTTCTCAATTACCCGATAATGTGCATCGACGCGACGCCGACTTACTTCCCCTGACGCCAATTGTGCAAGCAGTAGTCCTTACGATACTCCGAAAATATGTTTCTAGGCGGTCGTTGTTGATGGCTTTTAAGGCCTGCCACAAACATTTAGGAATAGACGGGGGTCACCGCCAACGGTTAGCTCAAAGAGCAAGGCAAATCTGATTATTTTAGCTAATTCGCTACTGCTATAGTCAAGATGTGTTAGCGAAGACGATAAATGGTAGCGATAATGCATTAAGATAAAAATCCAACTAATGCTACCATTATGTTCTTTCCTGTTCACATATCATCTAGGCAGGAGACGAGGACGAACGAGCTACTCTACAATGGACACTTTGATGCGCTGGACTCAACATTTCCTATAGATAAATTTGCTCTGTTGTGCAACTTTGCATCTTGCTTTACCCAATTTTATCTCCGTGCAATATCATATTGTATTCTTTCGCCTGTACTCCTGGAACTATTTAGAAAGACACTAAGCAATATAAGGAGAACATTCTTGACAAAATTTCATTAATCAATGATGGTAGTAAGTTACTTTAGCCAATTAAATCCAAATTGTAGGCATGTTCGTAGCTCGTACCACCTCGTCGGTCAACATAACAGTTATTTGTCATGACAAGGAAAGCCAAAATTACACTCTTATATTTTGGTATGCAGTGATGTTGCAATGTCAAATATATATGTTTTGTGTTAGATTAAAGAGCTATGTGTCACAAATCAGGATATACAAATCTATTTTATAGTGAACATTGTAGGGGAGCTTCCCAGATTCAAAGATAATAATAAAAAAATTATACCAATAACGTTATTTAAACATAAGTGGATATTGTTGAAGAAATTAAATTTACTTCTGTATATATTTCAAAATATTCTATAATAATCTAATATCATTAAGAGCACAATTAAAATATAAAATGTTATTGTTTAAGATTCACTCTTCTTGACATTTTTATTTATTGAAATCACTATTTATTTACCGGTTGTACTTTAAAAATGATCAGCGAAAGAAAAGACAGGTTCATTAATGCAAGGACATATTGTGATAGATTTACTCTATCTAAAGTATAATTTGAAGAACTCACACAAAGGAAGCCCAGTTTTCCCCAAACTGCAGTTAACTAAATGGAAATCTCAGTCCGCCTTTTTTGTTTTCTTAACAGTGTCATTTGCCAATTATGTTTTCGTCCCAATCTACCAGTAACTATATTGCACAAACTATTTAAAGACAATGGATGACTATCAAAAGAGACTAACGTAGTAGATCGAAATATCTGGACTCGGATTAGGCTAGCGCTCTTAGCATGAAGCCATCTCTCTCTCTACATCAAGGTCCTAACTGAAAAGCGAGATGCTCTCAGCGATAAGCCCGTGTCGGGTCCAAGAAAAGGTTATCGAGGCTAGCCTGTGCCCACCTTTTGCTTAGTTGGTTATTTTTCTCTCTGTTCATTCTCCTCTATTTTCTTACAAAACTTTTATTTTTTTTATTAAGAAAAAAAGAGTTACCACTATTCAATTTTGTAAAAACCTCACCATTGAAAAAAAAAAGTAAAGCCACAAAATAAAAATAAAAAAAAGTGTAGTTGGCTTACTGCTCAGATAGGTTGCGAAAACCGTGCTTCTGTAACAACCAGCAAAAAATTTGTGCTTATTCTGACGAATCAAAACAGAAAGGCCTCAAGAGCAACGAAGAAATTACTGAGCTGCTCTCTGCCGCTAGATTAATAAATTTAATATAATATTAACGGAAAGGCACCAGGGAAAATACACTCCCAAAAAAAAACTTACAACTCCTCTTCGTGGATAGGTTGAAATAAACATAAACAAAATATAGAACCTCCACCTACTTATATACTCTTGTAATAGAGCAAAAATACAGCATTTAAATGCCATTCTTCTGGTATTAACATGCTTTGGGCACATTCCCGTCCAGACTTATGACCCCGTGCCTTTCGTGTTTTAATTTTTAACACTTTGTCTTGACCCGTATATGGTTTATTGTTCTCTAATGAATATGACAAAAAAAAATATCCAGTTTGATTTTTAACCTCAACCCCTATCTTTCGATAGTTGTTGACACCACGACACTTTTAGCTTGCATTTTTTGTCTAAATGCATTGTAGGAGCATGTGCGTTTTTTTACTTTGTATTCTTTTTTCCTCCCCTCCCACGCTCCGTTTTGCCGAAATATTTTTTTTCATTTACCGCTTTTTGCATTTAATTAACTTTTTATACCTGTCATTTTTATTTGTAATTAAAAAAAAAAAAAAAAAAAAAAGTGTTAGTTGGGCAGTAGGTTGGATCTCTGAAAGCACATTTTGCTGATAGGATCAAAAAGCCTGAGAACAAGAATTCTGCCTCCTGGTTATATATTAAAAAAAAAAAAATACAATACAATCTTTGTAGTTTATAAACTACAATTAGTCCATCTTTATCTTTTAAAAAATAGATTAAAATTTTTTTATAATTTGCTTCCGTGAGACTATGAAGTTCTTCTGTTTAATTTTTACACTTTTTCCGTTAGGTATTTTATGAAATGACAAAAAATATCCATTTTATTTTAAAAAATATAGGGACGAATTAGTTGCATTTTTCAAATCATAGGGATTGCTTTTTTTTTTTTTTTCGGTATAATATTTTAGCACCTTTTATTTGATCTCTACGTTTTTTGTTGACTTAACGAAGAAGATGCAAATATTGGATAAAATGACGTAATAGTATAACAAAAGCAAAATATAAGGATAAATTAGTATATTTAAAAAAAAAACAGAGACGAACTAGTTGTACTTTATAAATTACATTGATTGTACTATAATATTTTGTAAAAAAATTTTAAAATAACTTTTTGAAATTTCAGATTATTGTCTAAACTACTTCAACATCTCTTACATCTCAAGCGCGGCTATTTAGTTATTAATCAATAGCTCCTTGTTCAAAATAACTGTATGCATTGTAGCTCCTACCAAGTCTTTTTATTTTACTAATTTGTTTCCGTACTTGTACTTTTGTTTTCATACGCGACTTTGATGCCCTTTCTATTATTGTATTCTATATAATTTTGTTTGTCTATGGCTTTTCCTTGATTGTGTGGCCTCAGCTTCGTTCCCAATTCCCGGCCTCCTCCATTTCTTTACTCTTTGAGCTGCACTAGGGGACAAAACAAGAATGATTTCCAAATTGCCACACCAAAATCATTCAATTAACTAAAATCCCAAACACATCCTTCCATTTATTCCAAATCCCCTACCCTTTCTTTATGCTTAAGGGCCAAATCCTTTGAATTGAAATGATTTCATTTTCATTTACTTTATAATAATCTCTGCAAAGTTTCAATATTTGCCACTAAGCAATTTGGGCCCGTTGACTCTTTCTGCTTCTTATTTTTCTCTCAGACCGTACATATATAAAAACCAGCTGAAGCCCCCACCTTCCCATCATCTCTTCCTCTTAACTTTTCCAAACCTTTTGGTGATCTTGGCTCAATCTCAAATTAGCATTAATGGCTCCACGTGGTCTTTTCTTGGCTTCAATTCTTCTCTTTGCCTTCTTTGGATCCTCTTATGGGGTTATTCACTTTTCTTCCCTGCAAAAAACTCTTCTGGTTACTGCTTCACCATCTCCAGGACAAGGTAATTAAACGTTTTTTTTTATCTCTCTATTTAATCCTTTTGTTAGTCCAGAGATCATCTTTTTTGGTCAATTAAGTATTTGTTTAATAAAATTTGCAGTTCTTAAAGCTGGTGTCGATAACATCACCGTAACCTGGGGACTAAACCAGAGTCTTCCAGCTGGGACTGACTCAGCCTACAAGACGATCAAGATCAAGCTGTGTTACGCGCCCGTAAGCCAAAAGGATCGCGCCTGGAGAAAAACCGAGGATAACCTATCCAAGGACAAGACTTGCCAAGTCAAGATTGTTACTAAGCCTTACAGCTCTGCGAATAAGAACAACTCTTTTACATGGACAGTCGAGCGAGACGTACCCACTGCCACGTACTTCGTACGCGCCTATGCTTTCAACGCTAATGAACAAGAGGTGGCTTATGGTCAGACCACTGACGTTCATAAAACCACTAATTTCTTTGACATCCAAGCAATCACCGGCCGCCACGCGTCCCTCGATATTGCCTCGGTTTGCTTTAGCGTCTTCTCTGTTGTGGCCTTGTTTGGATTCTTCTATATCGAAAAGAGAAAGGCTAAGAAGACTGAAGGAAAATGAAGAGCTGTTCCATACCCACTTGATAGAGTGTTTTAGGATTTTCATATTTACTAACTTGTTTGCGGTAAATGGTAATGTGGGCTTTGTTTTTATTGGTTATGTTAAAATTAGTAGTTCAATATGGAAGAATAAATCAATAGGGATGCTGAAATTACAATCTTCCTTCTTTGTCTTAAAGAAAGTGAAACAAAAATTACTTTCACTTATATTGTATAAATGTTCAACAGCAATGGTATTTTTATACTCAAAATATATACTTTTGAATTGTTAAAAGGAAGGCATCATTTGTTATCAAATAAATCTCAAGGTCATGACTTAAAGAAAAATGTATTCATAATTTTATTTTAATTTCAAAGCAAATGGTAGTTTTTTCTTTGTATAGGCAAGACGATATCCTTTTGTTTCTCATTCACAACCAGTAAAAAATTTTATTTGTATTTTCGCTTACGTGGCACAGCACGAGCACGAAAAATTCAACTTGAAACCTGATAGATGATTTCATGTCAAGTTGGTATAATATTGTATTAGATACTTTCTCTGCAATACTCAAAACCATGTGATGTAAGCGAAATATTCTAATTTGAAGTATCTCAAAAGTCAAGATCTATAAACAAATTTAGATGAGCTGTGATAGCCATTGACTTTCAGTTCGATTACTAGTATAATATATTGACTTGGATATGCACGGCATCTCACTCAGATTAATATAATTTCAGGACAAATAAAATAGAGCAATCCTTAACATGAAACTAATAGGATAATACAGATAATTAACATCCACCTTCAGATTCAATCAATGAACCATCAGTGACATTAGCAAAAAGATTCAATTAATATGTTTGTGATTTGTCCAATATACTGAGGATCATGATGATAGCATTAGAAAGTAATGATGGATTAACATCTATCAGATCCACTTTAGCATGGTAAATGAAATACCCACGGGTCACACCTGAAAACCACAGCAACTGGCACAGGTTGTTGAATATGGGAATGCTGGAATTATAATCTTTCTTTCTTATTTAAGAGAAAATTAGAGAAAAATGATCTTATCTATCCACGATTAATCAAATGTTCAGTAAAAATAATTTTATAGACTTCAAATTACGCAAGTAAAAAATTTCAAATGCAATGTATCTTAATCACCTACTGCACTGCGCATAATAAATAAATAAATAAATAAATAAATAAGATGACGGATCCATTGACTTCCAACTTCTTTTAATGTATTGGCCGCGAAAGAACCTAATATGATCCCAAAACCATCATGCTTAATATACTTTTGAGATAAGGCATTATGCGATTTTCACAATCAACACTACCATTCACAACCAGTAACTATGAGCACAATAGCTCCAGTAAAATCCGGAATGGTAAGGGAAGTTGGCTGCAGAAAATAACCACAAATTAACACTTTATTCCATCAATATAGGCAGGAGGAAAGCTATATTGAATGGGAGGGTAGGCAATGCCCCCAGCCTCGGCGCTTCCTCCTCTCCCTTAAATAAAAAAAATTAAAAAAAAAAAAAAAAAACCCAGGCCTCGGCGCTTCCTCCTCTCCCTTAAATAAAAAAAAATTAAAAAAAAAAAAAAAAAAAAGAAACAATCTTCAAAAGCGATCCTAGGTTTTGAACTTAGGACCCTGTAGTAGCTTTTTTTTGGAGCTTTCTTAAGTGTTTGGCTCCCCTAACTTAAATTTCTGGCTTTCAGCCCTAACACAGGCATGATGAATGAATAGCCCTCTGATCAACCATAAGTGCGCCCTAGCAAACAGTAGTTTGGGAAGGTAACGGGTAATTGTTGGTTGAAAGGTCTTTAAAAAAAATAAAAAAAAAAAAAAAAAGAACAATCTCAAAGCTGATCCTAGGTTTGAACTTAGGACCCTGTAGTAGCTTTTTGGAGCTTTCTTAAGTGTTTGCTCCCCTAACTTAAATTTCTGGCTTCAGCCCTAAACACAGGCATGATGAATGAATAGCCCTCTGATCACCATAAGTGCGCCCTAGCAAACAGTAGTTGAGTAACGGTAATTTGAAATCTACGTATCAGTTATTTTTCACAAATAGATAAAACTGCAAGAAAGTTACCTAATCAAATATGTGAAAGTAATCCATTTGAAACCCAAAAGTGTTACAAATTCTCTATCTCAAGCATCTTATATTTTTTCACAACACATAAAATAGTTTACATGACATTGCTAAAGGGCATGAAGGATCAATTTGAAAACTTCAAAAGCACTCCTGAAATGCCGAGGACAAGGAATGAAATACACCTAAAAAATAAACAACCTCCAGTCCAGAAGAAGAAGATATCCCCTGAATGCAAATATATTTCAAAATAGATTTTGCATACAGAATAATAAAGCATTGCATTCATACCTTTGTTGGCAGTTAAAAATGGCACCACATGTTCCGCAAACAATTTCATTATTGTGGTCTTCCAAGACCTATGAATTTTTCCTTAAGAGGCTTGTGATTAAGGTATACCCATTAAGCTTCTATTAAAGAATGAGTTAGCACTGTCTTACTCTGAAGTTTACTCAGGGATCGAAACACATATCTGTACTCTCCATTCTATCAGAGCCAAAAAGCAGTAACCTGTCATCATAAACATCAATGTAGCCAAACGCATCTGTACCAGGAGGACACTCTAGTGCTGCTTCAAAGGATCTGTGGTGTATTCCATGGGAATCAATTGAATGCCCGCCTTTGTGATCATGTCCAGATAGGCAAACCTTCACGCAATTGTACTGGTGTATCAAATTCATTACTTCATCATAATTCCACAGAAGTGCTTCTAGGTATGACACACCAGGATCCAAAGGCAGATGGCAGCACACAACTACTTTCTGCTTCAATTTTGTTGCATCCTGAAGTATGCCATCCAACCATTGCATCTGTTCTCTCCCAACAGCTCCATTGAACATAAGAAACCTCCTTTCTAGGCCTAGCAGTCCTTCTGGGCTGTTTTTATCTGAATTTGGGTTCTTCTTCCTGAGAAATTCCAAAGCCTGTGATGTTTTAGGATTATCTTCAGGCCATCCAATGGCACTGATATCATAGCCATCAAGTACAATGATTCTATATTCTGAAGCAGGTGAAAAATCATAGTAGGCATGATCATCCGGACTTGAAATATTCAATAATGGTAGTAATTTCTCACGGGGAAGATTATAGAGGCAATGATTACCAATCATGTGATAGACAGGGCCATTGAACTTCTCAAATTCATAAGTTACTTTCTTCACAGCAGTTAGAGATTTGTCCTGGGGGCATTTTCCATCAACAATGTCTCCGAAGTTAATCACAAACTTAAGTTTCTGATGGTTGTTCCATTGTTGTACTGCCCTTTGCAATACGTGGATGCTATGCCGATAATACCTGGGAACGCCTACGAATGAGTAACCGTCAGGAATATCAGCATATTGGACATCAGAGATGACTCCAAAAGAGAAAACAGGTTGCTTCCCTTGTGCACTTACTAATCCACTTGTGGACTCCATATAATAAATAAAACTGATATCCTACAAGACATCATGATGATTTATCATTAGCCAAGTCATCAAATCATTAGCCAGATCACACAAGCCATGGTTAACAAGTTCATAAAATGAGCATAGAAGACAATACTATGCTGAATAGAAAAGCAAATACACAGACATATTTGAAAGAAATCTTTTAACAAGATAAAGGAAAAGAATTCCATTCAATGATACCCAGCAATCCTCTGCTTATGAAGTAAAATAATAAAAATTATAATCAATAGGGGAAATTTTTTTAATAAACTTTTTTCTAAGGATGCAAATCAATGTGAATCAGTCTCAGGTACAAAAGAACTTCTAATTAAAACATAGATGCTGTAGCTAGTCTCTCAGCACCTCTTTTCTATAGTTTTCAAATGGATACAAGCATAAACTCAAACAATTTATACCTTAAAGTTATGCTACTAAATATGTCAAAAATGTAAAACTCCTTCAAGAGCAATATGTTATAGTATTGCCCTTTAGAAAAATTGACTCCTAACAAAGATTTCATCATGCATGTAAGCATACAAATTGCATCATGAGCAACCTTTTTCTAACTTAACTTTTGAATAGAAGGCCAATGAACAATCAACCTCACATAATTCAAAGCTGAATCATGGTTATTCATACTTACCACAGTGTTATAAAAGAAGTTATAAATTATAAGCACTTGTATAACTATTGCTAGTGCTGAATCTATCATAGGGTTATAAACAGCCACAATTTTATGATAAAATAGAAGCACTTTAACATGGACATAATGCTGCAGTCGCTATGCAGTAAATTTGTTGCTGAGAGAAGAAGCGGACATCCTAATACAGCAAACTGAACATTCACCTCAATTTACATGGATAGATTTGGGGTTCAAATAAGCAGCCATTTAATTAGGTCAGAGATTTAGCAAACGACATAAAATCTATGAGAATTATCAGCTAATGTTATAATCAGATAAGACAAAATAAGATTATAGCACTGAGGCAGAGAGGTTATGCACAGTTTTCCAGTCTAAGCTAAAACGTATCAAAAGAAAGGCGGAACCACGTTCCAAAAATAAAGCAGATAATGAACCAAATAAATTCATTTCATTTTCATATCCAAAGATGTAAAATGCAAAACTACCATAAGAATGCAACAAGTGACGAGCTCTAAATTAAAGAGAAAGAGGAAGAAAAAGAAGAGCGAAGAACGCGTGTTTGGCGTACAATTGATTTTGAAAGGCAGTGAATCGATCCGTCGAATTCGGGTGAAGAAGCGATACCATCGACAATGGAATTGCAGCTATGGATGCATTGGAAATTTGACTATTAGATTACACTCGATTGGGAATAATGGAACGAGATGCTGCGTCAAGATGGTGGTTGCGGTACGTCAATGGGCCACGTAATACGGAATAAATGCATTTGTAACATTGAACCTGACCAATGTTCCGTTTTTTTCCCCTCAGGTACGTCGTTTTAGCCTTTTAGGGTGTGTCATGCACCGCCAGTTGACCTGCTTTTAGCAAAATGCACATATATTAAAAATGTTGATAAAAAGTCATCAAAGTTTACACACAAAGTACCAATAAGATGTCGGACTTCTATGGTGAGCCACCTCAACTCTATAAGTGTGAGCCCAGAAGTTCAATCCAAATAATGGTTGATTTCATCCTTCCCAATAATGGGTATTCCCAAAAAAAAAAAAAAAAATTTCTGTTGTTTTTAAAAACCAGTCATCGGACCTTAAGTAATTATTTTATAGGCTATGGTGTTAGCAATGCTTGGAATATTACCAGAAAAAAGAAAAATAAAAAGACTTCGAATTTTCAGTTTGTTAAGATGAGAGTCTGGCTTGTTTAGCCAAAATATGTTGTTCCATGGCCATGATTATGACGCTCCTATACACAACAAATGGTTACAACATTTTCTAAGATCATGAATCACTCAATTTCGTATGAACCTAACACTAAACTACTATTTTTCTTAAATAATTAAAAAAGAAAAACGAAAAGATGCTCAACTAAACCGTTGGCAGGTACAACGATTTCTATAGCAGATGTGTGTACAAGATGTTTGACATAAAAATCTTCTGCTGTAGGTTATAACCTCTAAATAATATCCTCTCAAGCCTAGATTTTATCACCCTTATTATGATATTGGCCTTCCATTGCCATTGGAGAGAAGAACTTCATTTACAAGCTTCTCTGGCATTTCTTTTGTCATCTGCAAATGGAATCAAAGAAGAGTTAAGTCGTTAGATCCCAAATTTTACTTTTAAAATGATGTGCTAGTTGAAGATTCCTCACCTGGAAGTGTCTCATGTGCAGTATTGGTTCACAACCAACATCAGCAATTGATTTTCCACTCGGAGTTTGCAGTTTAAACCGCTCTGCTTCATACTCCGCAATGACATTTTTCTCATCAGGCAGGTGCTCACAAACTTTTAGAAGGGAATCGAGAGAGTTCATCTGCCAGATCACAGCAAATATCATATGAGTGGTCTCACTTCAGGCATAAAATTTCTCAGACAATTTTGGAGAACATTCTCTGAAATTGTTTATTTGATTGAATTGATGAGTAACTTCGGTTATGCAACCAGTTCAATACCAAGAATATACTAACCTTCATATATGGACAGGAAGCACAGCCACCATGAAGGGAACATCCTTCCCCAGAAGCAACTCCAGGTACAACAGGTAATGCAAAGTCCCCTGCCGTTACTGATTTCAGGCTTGGGGATGAATTTGATGATGTTCTTGTTATCGAGTCTGATGAGACTGGAAAGACAATTTCAACATTAATTTTAGCTCCTGCTGAAGACCCTGCAGAACCTAATAAATGCTGAACTGCTGCAACAATTGAAGTAATCATCCCTGATTCTGTTCCCAAAACAAATTGCAAGTGATCATTGACATTTCTATCCAATGCCTCTTGAACTCTCTGCTTTATAAAATCTAATATATTTTGAGTGGAACCGACAACCCCCATTCCTCTCCTCTTTGCTTCCATTGCCAAGGAAAACATTTCTCCAGGGACCTCAAGATGAGCAGTAAGGAAAGCATCACAGTACATCTCATTTATCTTCTCCACAACTTCATTTCCAAAAAGATGATGAACAATACATGTTCCATCCTGATATAAAAATTTCATGTCATCAATAAATTTAGAAAATAAGACAGCAGTAATGCATTAATATAGAGAAAATAATACGGAAAAGAATCCTTGGCTGTACTGAGCTGGACCTTACAAAACTGTAAGACTCTAGGGCTCTGTGATAATTTTCTAAGGAGAGCTGACAAAAATAACTAGACAAGAAACTTATATGTGGTTCAAAATCAGTCTGCCTGACATATGTTCTTACATATCACACCCACAAAATCCTGATGCAATGACTGAAACTTGGCATGCAACTCCCTAAAAATTATTTCAAGGGTTTTGTATGCCTCTGCATGCATGTTTTAAGAGAGGGAGATTTTCTTTTGCTTTTATTACTGCCTGCAATGGCAGGTTAAGAAAATGACTTGATTGTGAACCACGAAGAACTAATTAGCCCCCAAAAAATAATGCTAAGAAAAGTTCGGTGCCCCAAGGCCCCCACCCCCCACCCTCCTCCCCCCTTTTTTTCCCAATTATATCTCTTAGTCTCTTCTCATTCTAGAGCTTGCCACAGCAGTTTGAAAAGGATAAATGACTAAAGCTGTTTTGCCTTAATATATATAATTCAACAGTTTCATTTAATGGCTTGCCAATTTCATATTGACTTTGTTGAATCATTATCCTGTATCTTGAAACTAAAATATGAAAAGAACAAGTAGTACAATAATCAATAACCAAATAAATGTTAATCCAGGCTTCAGCTTACACATCAGACCAATAGATACCTCCACTCCAAAATAATATCCATATTACACGAATACTTCAGAATTCATTATGCATATTAAATTTTGATTTCGTCTTAGCTCTATTGAGAATTGAAAGGAGAGATCACCTGATAATAATGCAAGCGAGATAACAATGCTTTGATGGAGTCTCTATTATGTGCTGGATGTACCTCAGCAATTTCATCATCAGTCATCACTGTCATTTGTTGGAACAATTTTGCAATATTGGCACCCATGTATGAATCAGGTCCATACCACACATTTAAATCAGGAATTTGAGCGAAAGCCTGTGGATGAAGTAGAAGAGGGGAAAAGGGGCAATCGATGATTACGTGCTTCATGGTACACAAGATGCAGAAGATAAAAGGGCAATTACAATAATACTAACCTGCAGGATAGTTTGCACGACATTAGAAGAAGTACAGGTGATTGTAGGCACAAGCTCATGAGCATAAGCCTTTGTCTCAAGTGAAGTATTTATGTAGACAACATGCAATGAATGAGGGGACCCTGAAGCTGCCTCAAGATAATTCATATAAGCAGGGCTAGATGCAGCATCTGCCAATGAACAACCAATGCGCTCTCTTGACATCCTATAAACACCAACCTGCATTTAAATATCAAAAAGGAACAAAGTTAAAATTGCTCTAATGGTATTTGAGATCCAGTAGTGTTAAATCTACATTGGATAAAAAAACTGTCATCCAATCAGTGCATAATAAAAGTATAAAGGTGGAAATATTAATTAAAGTTCTTCTTTCTAGAACCTGTATCAGTCATTAAAAGAAACTTTGGATACTTAAGCTCTTAAACCTGTGATACTTAAGTATTATCAGGCTGTTGTAAGATTGGCTCCTTTATGTAATATTATTTTATTCATTTCACTCTTTCCCCTAAGCAGCACCGACATAAGAAGCAAGAATAAAAGGATGACGTACCTCTCCAAAGCCAGCCTGATCAAGGATGGCACGAACATTTTCTGACATAAAATCTACACCCAAGACTGTTATGAATTTGCATCCGGCTTTTGCCATCTTCACTGCACTATCTGCCATGACCAATGAATCAGATATATGTATGTGAGGCCATAGCTTCTGTGCAGCAGTTAAGACACCTTGAACTTCAGGGTCCATGTAAAAGTGAGCAACAACACCAATTTTCTTCTCCTTTAGCACATTGACAAGTTCTCGGACCTTAGATTCATCAGGGTACAAATATCTTGCCTATGAAAGGGAACAAAATGAGCTAGTATGAAACATAAATGTAGACTCATCATCAAAATGCAAAAGAGGTTCTCCTACGTTAAATTTCTTTCAAATCCAATGATATAGTTTCCCTTTTTTTTTTTTTTTTTTTTTTTTTTCCTGTGATACTTATAGTATTATCAAGGCTGTTGGTTTAAGATTGGATCCTTATGTAATATTATTTTATTCATTTCAACTCTTTCCCCTAAGCAGCACCGACATAAGAAGCAAGAATAAAGATGAGTAGCCCTCTCGCAAGCCAGCCTGGATCAAAGGATGGCACGAACATTTTCTGACATAAAATCATACACCCAAGACTTTATGTAATTTGCATCCGCTTTTGCCCCATCTTCACTGCACTAAATCCTGCCATGACCAATGAATCAAGATATATGTATGTGAGGCCATAGCTTTCTGTGCAGGCAAGTTTAAAGACACCCTTGAACTTCAGGGTCCATGTAAAAGTGAAAGCAACAACAACCAATTTTCTTCTTCCTTTTAGCACATTGAACCAAGTTCTCGGACCTTAGATTCATCAGGGTACAAAATATTTGGCCTATGAAAGGGAACAAAATGAGCTAGTATGAAACATAAAATGTAGACTCATCATCAAAAATGCAAAAGAGGTTCTCCTACGTTAAATTTTCTTTCAAATCCAATGATATAGTTTCCCCTTTTTTTTTTTTTTTTTTTTTTTTTTGCACAGTTTTTTTTTTTTTTTTTTTTTTTTTGCACAGAGAAAAGTACTATTGTATTTGCTCTATAATCATAATCAAGTTAGAGGAATACAATCAAAGTCAGTCAAATAGAGGACTTTCTTGTTTACCTGAGCTTCAGCGTAGCTTCCCTTGGCCTGAATACCCTCTGAAGTGACAGCCAACGAAGGAAATGGATCGACAAGTTGCTTCCCTTCCCTTTCCGCCACCAGTTTCCTCGTTCTCTTCTGCATACTTACCAACACATTATGCCAAGTATTCACTCTCGACCTCTCGCCGCCAGGCAACCCAACATTGAGCGCAGCCAAATTTTCCGTCTTCACGCTCAACACCTCCTCAGGCGCCGCCCCGTCCAATACCGATAACAAACAAGCACAGAACCCTCGCGTAATCTCCGAATCGCTGTCCGCCAAAAATCTCATCTTTCCGTAGCGGTCCAACTGGGCGTCGAGCCAGACTCGGGCTGTACAGCCCATAACCCGATTGGAATCCACTCGGGATGACTCAGGAAACGGAGCAAGGAGGGAGGCATAGTGAATAACCCGTTTAACGCGGTTGATTGGTTCAGTGATGGATTGGAATTCGGTAATAAGATGCAGCAACTTATCCGGAACGAACTCAGCTGGGGGTGAAGGGGAGAAAGTAACAGCAGAGCATGAAAAGCGAGAGATGTTAGGGTTAGTAGGAGAATTGGGTACGGAATCGGAAGGGATACACTTAAGGGACTTAAAGGAAAATGAAGAATATTGTGTTTCATGGGGGAAAAGCCTGCGTTTAGGAGTACAATTAAGGGAGATAGAGAAAAGAGAAGAATAACAAGAAGAAGCTTTCATGGAAATAGTTGCAGAGGACTCCATGGAAGAGGTGAAGTCGAGGGGAAAGAGACTGGTGATAGTTAAGGAATGGCCTTAAAGTGCGTGTTTAGGGAAAATGGAAAGGTATGGGTTGAGGTGTGTTTAATATTTGGAGATGTGGAGAAAAGAGAAAGCAGGGCCTTTTAAAAAGGGCACTGAACGTAGGAGTAGGAGATGGTGACACGACGCAACAGCGCAGCCTAGAAAGGGTACTTCGCGCCACTTACCATCACGGAAAAAACTGATGCAAAATAATAATAATAAAGATCAAATTTCAATTTAGTCCCTAATATTTTTGCCTTATTCTAATCAGACTCAATTTCTTTCCAGTTTAATTGAACAAACTTATATGAACATATACTGCTACTTTGCTAATTTGCTGATGATGTTAGCAAAGCAACTGTTGATGTTTATATGGTGATATTTATTTGATTTTAAATGTTGCAAGTCATTATTAATTGAATTGAGTTTTTTTTTTTTTTAAAAAAAAAAAAGCGATATTGCTTAATTTTAGAAAAGGTAAATTTTGCTGCCATAAAAAAAAAAAAAAAAAAAAGGCATCTACTGCTACTTTGCTATTTGAGTGATGATGTTAGCAAGAACTGTTGATGTTTATATGGTGGATATTTATTTGATTTTAAATGTTGCAAGTCAAATTATTAATTGAATTGAGTTTTTTTTTTTTTAAAAAAAAAAAAGCGATAATTGCTAATTTTAGAAAAGGTAAATTTTTGCTGCAAAAAAAAAAAAAAAAAAAAAGGGAGATGCACATAAATAAATCAAATGAAAAAAAATGTTGTTTTTTCAAATACTAAACAAAACTTATACATGTAACAGTCGATTTTAAAAGATAAAAGAAATTGATCCGATAGTCTGTTATTGCACGAGCTTCAAAGGAAAATCAGATTAAAAGTTATAAATCGCAAGGTAGCAATGAATCCTTTTTCTTTTAAGTCCCTTAAGTGTATCCATCTTGATTCCATGCCCAATTCTCCTACTAACTCTAACTCTAACATCTCGCGCTTTTAATGTACCGGATATTTTTACTGACATGTTAGTGCATCAAACAAACGAGTGGAGCCTAATGAATTGAGACGATAATGCATTTCCCCTTCGAAAACAAAACGACAAAGGAGAAGAAAGAAACTACAAAGAACTTAAAAATTAAGGGTGGACAAAGACTTGTGATTTGGGGGTCAAAATTGGGCGCTGAAAAAGCGACTAATGGCTGTCCATCTTCCAATCGCTTCTCCACTGCTTTTACGGTGTTTAATTAATCGAATCTATCTAGCTCCTGAGTATGCCAAGGGACCATTTTCCGAAAAGTGAAATCTCACCAAGGAATATTGTAAAATTCGTAACAAGGATTTCGTTCTGTCGTTTAGTATAACGGCGCTATTATATATGGATCCGTCCCTTACATATTATGAGAAGACCAATGTACTAGATTCAATGGTTTTTTTTTTTTCCATTAATAATTTTATCTTTTCTATTGGCCTAATGCATATTTTATCGTTTAGCATGACAGCAATACAATATTTCGTTTCGTAATAATTTTATCATTAAGTTTTGGATTCATTTGGTCTTTTTTTATTTGATAAAATATATTGATTAATTCATGAGATTTAACTTATTTTGTCTTTTATTCACAAAATGCTATTTTTTAAATAATTATTATATTTAACATTAAATAATTTTATGTTTGCTTTATTTATGTGAATTTTCTATCAGTTTTGTAAATCTTAAAACTTTAATAAAAATATCTATTACTAATATTTATTTAATTTTGATTGCTTACACAAAAATAAAACTTTCATAATATTATTCAATGTTTTCATTTATTATTTTTGCAGGTTGAGGTAACGGTATATAATAATTTTATGCTCTTCTTTTTTACAAAATTATTATTTCGAGGCAATTTAATTTTTTATTGTTTATATTAAAATAGAACTTTTCAGCTACTAGGGAATGCTTTTAACAAAATTTTATTTAACATTCTACTAATATTCAGGCTTTATTTATTTCCGTAAAATAATTTATATGAAAATATTTTTTATAATTTTCGTTGTTTGGGGCGCTCAGAAGAATAAGTCAAAGGAAAATATTTTTCTTATTTTTTAAGGAAAACAACTTCTCATTTTCGAGAGAGAAACATTTTCTGGATATTTACAAATCTTATAAATCCATATTTTTTTAATTTATTAATAATCATAATCATTAACACCGGTCATCATACCGATTACCACCACCTGCCACCAGCAGCTTTCATAATTTATATTTTTTTTTCATTCTTTTTATATTTAATAATAAAAATTTTAAATTATAAAATTTCTATTATTATTAATATTTTGTACGGTCTTATGAGATAAGACTTTAATATTTTTAACTAATTTTCAATATACAACTAAATAATGTAAATTAAGTCATTTACAAAATATTTTTCAAGGAAAATATTTTTCATGAAAATATTTTTCAACAAGTTATTTTCCTACAAATTATTCTAAGAAAACATACGGAGCCTCAGTAATGATTAATTTTTCATAGCAGTTATCATATTTTTATTTTACTAAAAAGAACAAAGTAAATTATGTCTCTAGCAATTTTAAATTATATTAGTAATAGTAATATTTAATACTATTTAATTTTAGTTAAAAATGTATTAATATGCCTTGTCAAAAAAATGTACTAATATGAAAATACATACACGACAAAAATGTTATGTGTTGACACTTGTGACAACGTATAAAGACAAGTTTATGAGTGCTTTTCTTTTTGTATTTAACGTAATTAATGATTAATGATTGTTAATTTGTCTTGTATCATCGTTAATGCTAAGAACAGAAAACAAATGCTTCGTTAAATTATTACAAATTGTTGGATGTTCGGATTTTTTAACCAAAGAAAAAACAAGAAACATTCAATTCCTTACTTGGGGAAAAGATGAAGTATTAAACAACACATATCTGTGTATTCAACTGAAGAATTATCGCAGAGCAATCACTGATGTTGAGACTCAGACTACAGATGTATTCGATATTTATGTTAGTAAAAAACCAGTTGACAGGCCGGCCGACCGGCCGTCCATTTATTAGTTTATTTGATTGCAAGTTCCCCTCCCATCCCATGTAACACTCCAAACATTCCATATCCTCATTCCTTACTATCTAATCTATCATGTTTCCACTTCCCAAATTCACATGTCTTTGCTCTCTGATAATCCTTCTCGTCAATCCCATTTTTCCTCAACAACTCTATGACACCTCCGGCTGCACTTCAAACTCACTAGGCCATGAAGCCAACTACATTTGTAGTTCTAACAAAAGGGATTGCAAAACTTATATAGTCTATAGGGCTCAAAATAATTTCAACACAGTCTCTTCCATAGCTTCTCTCTTTAATCGAACCCAATCAGATCTTCGCCTTGTCAACCAATTAAGTGAAGATGATTTTAGGATTCTATCACTTGGGCGTGAAATTGTTATCCCAATTACTTGTTATTGCCTTGATGGGTTCTCTCAGTCCATTTTCATGTACAATTTTTCTAGCAAAGACTCGGTTTCCTCAATTGCTTGTGGAGTTTTTGAGGGTTTGGTGAAAGCACAGAATCTGTTAGAGAAAAATCCTGACTTGGGAGGAAATAATATTCCTGATGGTTATGTGATAAATGTACCTATTCGATGTGCTTGCCCTGAGCCGAATCAGCAAATCAATGGTGTAAATTATCTTGTTACATACCCTATTATCGAGGGTGATCACACAGATTTAATTGCTAGTAAATTTAAAGTGTCTGAGAAAATGATCTGGGATGCCAATGGATTAGCACCATACAGTACCATTTTTCCTCAAACAACTTTGCTTGTACCAACAAAGGATGTTCTTGATGTTAATTGGAGTATTGGATCTGTCCCTAAAAACTCATCTGTTCCTAAAGCAGTAATTCCTTTGGAGAAAGTTTTACCATCTGGTAAACGATCAAGCAAATGGGTTTCCCGTTTATTTCTTGGACTAGGTGTGTGTTTCCCAGTTGTTTCAATTGTTGTAGGATGTGGGGTTTTTATATACATCCAAAGAAAGAATCATCTTAGGAGTTTTCAACCTTTATCTGCAAGAAGTTCAGTGTCATCAAACATGTCACCTGACTTTCTTGATGGAGTGTCAAAGTTGAAGAACTCCTTGATCAATTATAGCTTAGAGGAGATAACTACTGCAACTGAGAATTTCAATGAGGCTTCAATGATCGGTGCAAAAAAGTATAAAGGTAAGATCGGTGGTTCATTTCTTGCAATTGAAGAGATGGATTCTGAGGAAGCTGCACGAAATGTGATTTATATATTGACAAAGATTAATCATTTAAACATTGTTAGGCTTGAAGGTTTTTGCCATGAAAGCAACAAACCTTATCTTGTCTTTGAATTTGCTGAGAATGGTACCTTATGGGACTGCTTGTCAAATCCAAAATTGGATAGGCAGTTCACATGGGCAAAAAGGCTGCAGATTGCATTTGATCTAGCTGCAGCTCTTCACTACTTGCATAACTCAACAACACCAGCGTTTGTTCATCACAACATAAATAGCAGAAATGTGCTCGTAACTTCTGATTGGAGGGCTAAAATTTCAGGGTTTAGTTTGGCAAAAGCAGTTACTAACGGGCAGATATGCCTTAAAATGGATGTGTTTGCATTTGGAGTTGTTTTGCTTCAGTTGATATCAGCAAAAGAGGTTATAAGTACTACAGATGAGAAAATTGTAATGGATTCAATCAATTTCTTGCTTGATGATAGGATTGAAGATTCTTCACAGTTCTTGGAAAAACTAAAGGGATTCATAGATCCAGTTTTGGAGGGGGATTATCAATTGGGAGATGCTATTTGTTTGGTGCTCCTGGCAAAGAGTTGTATTGAGGATGAGCCAGATCTTAGACCTATCATGACTGATATTATTATAGCTCTTTCAAGAATTGTATTTGTATAGCTTTTTTTATTTTGCTTTTCTTCTTCTTGTTTTTACAGAAATTTCAGTGATAAGTTAATCATATTCATACTTAGCTTAATTATTTTTATCTTAACAAAAATAAAGACTAAAGCATATATCACAAGCTCTGTTATACGACCTTATCACTTAAAAAAATTCAAAAATTGGTCTAATTAATAATATTTTTATATGACTATAATGATTATATAAATTTTGTTCTATTGCAATAAAATTCAACGGTAACAGTGGAGTGGAATGGGTCAAATATTCAAATTTGAAATGTAAGCTTGAAAGCAACTCTTTTGTAATACAAATAGTCCAGTCGAAACAATGATTTTTTTCCATTGCAACACTTAAATAAAAGAAAAAAATTCTACGTACCATTAACTATGAAAAGGAAAAATTTAGAGTGTGTTTGAAAAGAGGAGAACGGAAAATGAGAGTGAAAAATAACAAATGAAAGTTAAATTTCTTCAATTAGATATGGTGAAGAAAATTTAGAAAAAATGAAAATCATGAGCACCTCATCTTAGCCGACCAAGCTAATGTCATTGACCAAACTTTTCAATTTGTCTCTTTCATTTGGACTCAACAGGACAGGGGTTTACCAACCCAATTAAGTAGTTACACAAACATTTTTAAGTAGTGAATCAAATTCATGTATGATTATATCTTTGAAACCCACTTTGTATAACTAAGTTTTATTAATATCTTAACGGATTATTAAGGGTAAAAAAAGACAAAAAAAAACTTTTATTGACTAAATTTTTAATTCAAAATGAGATAAATGGAGTATTATATATTATTACAAGAAAACGAAAGTGATTAACTAGTGGCACGTGATTGATCAATTTTCTTTTCATGTCATATGAATTTTTTTTTTTTTTTTTTTAAAGTTATCATAAGATTAACAAAATCATATAAGTTGGTTGATTTTTGACGAGGATTTCTCTTCATTGTGCATATAAATAAAGACAACATTTATTTAAAAGTGGAAGCTATTAATTATATATGTATATGATTTATTAATCAACTCTTCAAATATTATTTCAGTACAAGAGGGAGAAAACTCTAATTCAAACCTTAATTAACTTTCGTAATTAAATATCCAAATCCTCACCTTCCAACTGATTAATCATCACTTTCAGTTCATGTCTATGCCCACAGAACATTAAATCCAAATAAACAAGGAAAAATATAATGAACAGCATCTAGAGCACCATTTATCCTTTTCCCTCTGTATCTGTAAGGATAATGAACAACACTTAACTAATTATGCAGAGAAGGCACAACCATGAGAGGTATTTTCTTCCGAATAACCAAATAGAAAACCTCATCCATGTCCAAATCCTCTGGCCCTTGACCCTCAGGCAATTTCCAATCAAACAAGAAAAGAAGATTGGCCAACACATATTCAACTTCTTTAAGTGCATATGATATACCAGGGCAAAGCCTTCTTCCTGAACCAAATGGAATATACTCTTTATGTTGTCCCTTAAAGTCAGCTGGATTATCAACAAACCTTTCTGGAATAAAATCTTCTGCTTGTTCCCATAACCTTGGATCTCTCTGAATGCCCCATGCGTTGATCAATACTCTTGTGTTGGCCGAAATGTCATATCCTTCAAGTTTAACATCCGATGTTGTTTGACGAGGAATCATTCCCGACACATGATGTCTTAGAGTTTCTTTCACTACGCATTTGAGGTAGACCATGTGATCAAGATCGGATTCTTCTACTTTTGATTTATTTCCTACCACTCTTCTTACCTCTTCTTGTGCTTTCTTCATTATTCTTGGATTTTTCATTAGCTCTGCCATTGTCCAGTCCATGGTTGTTGCAGTAGTATCAGTTCCTCCAATAAACATATCCTGCAATTATTAGACCAGGAGAAAGTATATATATTAGCTCTGTCAGGATTTGAACCCTGATATGCACAAACAAACGCAAAAACAGATAGAGAGATACATATATTTAAATATACCATTAGGACAGCTTTCATGCTTTCGCGAGTGAAATCAACGGTAAGCATGTCAGTCTTTTCAAGATGGAGAAGAATATCCACAATGTCTTTCCTATCATCAGCCTTGTCCTGGCTTCTTCCTAGATGTTCTTCAATCACTTTATCAAGAAAACCATGCAATTCTTTGGAAGCTTTTTTCACTTTTCCTGTGAAGCCAGTTAGAACATCTAGCAAACCCAAAGAAGGAAAAAAATCTTGGAAGGTGAAACTTCCAACAAGGTCTATTGCTCCTCTAACCAAATCCCCAGAACTACTATGCCCACTTTCATTATTATATACAGTACCAAGAGCTGATCTTGATACGATGTTGTTAGAAATTGAAACAAGCAATTCACTTAAATCAACTGGAGATCCTTGCAAGCTTGCATGGCGCAGTTTCTCCACTAAGTTTGCAGTTTCTTCTCTTCTTACAAATTCAAAATATTGTACTCTTTTCTGGCTCAAGAGTTCAAGAACGCAAACCTTCTTCACTTGTCTCCAATACTCACCATATGGACAAAAAGCGAGGTTCTGGCATCCAAAGAACAGGTCATCGGCCGCGGCGGTTTTAGGCCGGTCACCGAAAGCAATATCATGATTTTTAGTGATTTCTTGAGCTATCTCTGCCGAAGAAACTACAAGAGTCGGAACTTTTCCGAAATGGACCATCATAAGAGGGCCATATTTATCAGAAAGCTTTTTGAGAGAGCGGTAAGGGAGTGGACCTAACTGGTGAAGGTTTCCGATCAGTGGTAGCCTTGGTGGTGATGGAGGCAATTTGAGTTTGCGATTTTTGGCGAGTTTAAACAAAAAAACAAAGGATAAAAGAAGGACAGGGGCAAGAAGCAAAGGATCGAATGGAACTGTTTTGTCTAGCTCTTGCCACCATTGATGAAACAAAGCTACTAGTTCCATTTTCCTTTTTTATTCTACTTTGATACTCTACTAGTGAATTGCAAAGCATACAGGGACACCACAAATATATAGTTAGGAAAGGCAGGGGTACCAAGCCACCAGACAAGCCAAGAGGCAATGGTTTTTCTTTTCTTTTTTTTTTTTTTCCTTTCTGGGCGGCCCGGCGGTCCACTGCATATGTATGTACTATCGAGGAAAATAGCAAAGGTGGACTTTTTCGCTTTTTTATCCAATTGCTAAGTGGGAATACTTAATTTAAATTTTGAACTGAAAAAAAAAAAATTATAAACTTTAACAATTTAACAATTTGCGTTTGATGAAGTTTCTCAATGTATTTTTTTAGAAAAATAAATTTAATATGAAAGAGAAAAAACTGACAAAAACATTTTGACAACAAACGAAATATTCATTCCATAACTTAAGAAATTTAAATGATTTGGCACAAATGAATATATAAAGCTTAAAATAAGAAAATTTGGCACAAAAATATATCTCCGGTACTAAACAGAAGAAATTATTATTTGAACATATATGTGATTATAATATTAAAAGTGAGATGACAAGATAGACTTTCTTCTGTATTTTATAAATCAATAGTCAATTTTGAAGACTATGTATAAACTTAATACTGTAAGTTGGCATTCTTGAATTCAATCAAAAGAGTTCCTTTCTTCTTCTTTTGGTTTTAAGATTGTCAAAGTCTTTTGTCATTAATCACTCTTTTTATATTACTGAATAAGAAAAGAAAAAATAAAACAGAAGAAGCAACTATTAATAATGAAATTTCACTTTGTCTTCATATGGCCTATCTTATATGACCAATTCCATCATTTTGAATAATCATTCTCCCATTTTTCATTACTATATTCTTTTGTATGACCCTTTTTTAATTATATGTAACCCAACAACTAATTAATAGATAACAAGTGTTAACGTTTTTCCTGAAACCGGGATGGTAAGCACATGGATGTGCAAACTGTCCAGTTGCCACTCTAAAATGGACAGAAATATTTAAAAAACAAAAATGAAAAATTTTTAAAAAAAGATAAAGAGGGCTGCCTCCATCTTTAGCTTCCTTGCATTTTCTGATAGGACTGGGAGCATAAATTTGCACCGAATAATTAGCAAGTGGTGGGCACTGCTCATTCATTCAAATAGAAATTTTATCATCAGTTCATTAACTCTTTTTCTAATTTGCAATTAGACATTTTTTCAAAATAGGAATTTATATTATAATTTCTCGATTATGTCACTAAATAATGTTAAGAATTGAACAAACTAATAGCCGGGGTCTTGAAGTACAATGCAAAGAAGGTAGCTTTTGCTGTTCATTTTTCAATGTGAATTATTTGTGACCAAAAAGCATTCCCTGAAAATACAGAAAAAAGAAACACAAGACATGCCAATGTTATACAACAGCAAAAGTGGGAACTTGATCAGGGAGAGTACAATGCTGGAACGAGACGAAGAGGAATTTTCTTATGAACAGAAAGCCCATAAACTTCACTCATGTCCAAATCCTCACCATCAGGCAACTTCCAGTTAAACCAATAGAAGAGATTTGCAATCACAACCTCTGCTGAAGCCATCCCAAACGTGATTCCTGGACAACCCCTTCTTCCACCGCCAAATGGGATGAATTGGAAGTCTTGGCCTTTGAAATCAAGTGGGTTATTCTCAAATCTCTCTGGCCAAAACTCTTGAGGTTTGTCCCATACCTCTGGGTCTGTTTGAATTGCAAGTGCATTTACAAGCACGGTTGCTTTAGGAGGAATATAATATCCTCCCAATTCAACACTTGTAGATGTTTCTCTTGGAACCAATAGAGGAGCAGGAGGATGCAATCTAAGAGTTTCTTTGATTATACATTTCAAGTAATTCATTTGTTCAATATCATCTGCCTCTACCTTTAATTTCTTTCCCACAACTCTTCTTACCTCTTCTTGGACCTTACTCATCACATTTCCATTTTTCATAAGCTCTGCCATTAACCATTCCGTTGCAGTTGAAGTTGTATCAGATCCTCCTACGAACATGTCCTGAAATTTACAATGAAGTAATTTTGAATCAAACTTTGCAAGGATATCTGATTTAATTTTGAATTTAGTAGTTCACAAGTGTTTTCATTGTATTCTGTTATGTGTTATTATTTAGGCTTGGTCAAGACATTTCCAAACAAGTGTCTAGTAGATTGGCAAACAGCTAAACGAGCTAAGCTTTATTAAGCTCAAGTTTGGCTTGTTAAAAATGTATACCGAGTTCGAGCTAGAGCCAAACTCATTTGATGTTATAAGTTGGCTTCTGAGCCAACTTGGTAATAAGGTTCGCGTATCTCATTTCAAAGAATTCAACCTGTTTATTAAACTAACTCCATAAATCGGATAAAAAATTTAAATTATTAGGGTTGTGCATGATCTTCTAATTCTAAGTCAAGCCAAGTTTCAAGCAATTCATATACGACTTGATTCATTTATGGTTATAATACAGTTTTTTCAAACAAAAATGCAAAGAAAGTATATATATCATACCAACAAGATCGCTTTGATTTTTTCTTGACTAAGCTGAAAATCGAACGTGCCATTCTTTTCAAGCTGCAGGAGAATATTCACAAAATCTTTCTTAGCAGACAAGTCATCTTCTTCTTCATGATTCCCCAAATTCCTATGCTCTTCAATCACCTGATCAAGAAAAGCATCTACCTCTCTTAAAGTTGATTTCAACTCGAAAACTAAACCAGTTAGATAATCCATCCATTTCAAGAAGGGAAATGTATCCCCAAAACTAAAGCCCATAAATTGCTCCATCATTCTTCTTGACAACTTTCCAAACTTGCCCCCTTCAGACTTCTGGCCAAGAGCACATCTTGAAATTATGTTGATTGAAATAGATGCCAGCATATCACTTATATTAACAGAGTCCCCTGTGACACATGCATCTCGAATTTTATCGACCAAATCTGCAACTTCCTCGTCCCTTATAAACTGAAATGATTGCACTCTTCTCAGGCTTAAAAGTTCAAGAACACAAATCTTTCGAACTTGTCTCCAATACTCACCATAGGGAGAAAATGCGATATCCGCGCATCCATGCAGGAAAATATTTGCAGCTGTCATTTTGGGTCTGTTTGAGAAAACAATATCATGACCCTTCATTATTTCTCTGGCGGCTTCTGCAGATGAAACAACAAGAGTCTTATTTTGCCCAAAATGCAAGAGCATTAAAGGTCCATATTTCTTGGACAGAGCATCGAGAGAACGATGAGGGAGTTTGCCTAGCTGGTGAAGGTTTCCAATGATTGGTAGCTTTGGTGGGCTAGGAGGTGAGTTGAGTCTCCCATTGCCACCTCCTCTTCTAAGCTTATGCAAAAGGAAAACAAAGGACAGGAAAACAAGGAGGAAAAGAAAGGTATTGAGCTCCATTCGCTGCAAGTATGGTAATATAGCCATTTCCAGGATTTAGTTTTGCACAAGGAACTCTTTCCACTTATATGGTTAGCCAAGCTCCTATTAATGTTCGCATGCAGACAATTTGTGGACGTTGCAACCGAACTAGCAAGCATTTGAAGTCAAAATAGTTACATAATCAAAATCTCCAAATGTATATGTTCATCTACTCGGTGCTTGCTACTATGATTTCAAAAAATAAATAAATGAATAAAGTTTCAAGTTTCTCACTACTACCTACGAGCTCAATCGGTTAACTTGCTTGGCATTTTCTTATCCACGAGTGTCTAAGTATTTAGAGATAGACTTAGGTAAACCCCTATCTATGCAACTAAATTAATAAAAAATGACTCTTTTTTTTTTTCTAAAGCGAAGTATTTCTTATAAAAAAATAATGGATAAAATAGCACTATTTTTAAAAAATTCTACAAGTAACGCCATATATGTAACCATTCATATATATATATATACTAAATCAATTTTAAAATGTATTTTTTTTAAAAAAAGATTGTGTTCTTATATAATCATTTTATATACAAATATATAATCGAAAATACTATGTTGAACCAAAAAATTATTAATTTGATGCGTAAGAAATGTAGGGAAGTTTTCTCCATTAAAAAACATGTATGATCTATGTATAAAAGCTAAATTCTTCCATCGGTGTCACCTTAAAATTTTGATTGCTCTTAGTAATTTTTTTTTTCTTAATTACCCACAAAATACAGTCACAATTGAATTAATATTATGAATATCAATAAATATTATTAATGTTAACGTAATTGATAATTTTAATATCTTTCAAAATAATAAAATTTTTAGTTTTCTACAATTAATGAAATAATAACTTCATTAATATTATTTTAAAGTAATTAATTTAATATTTTTAATAAACAATAATTAAATATATTACTTGTGTTTTTCAGTTTTTCTAGAGAATACAAATAATAACAAAACTGCATATCAAGATTCGTTCGGCATATTACCTGTAAATACATAAAATTTGTATTTTCCATTCAAATATATATATAGACAAAACGTGGCTAGTCAAGATTCCGTGTTCGGCATAGTTTACCGCGTGTGAAATACATAAAATTTGTATTTCCATTCCAAATATAAATATAGATATAATAGTAGTAGTATATATATATATATATATATAGTATATAGTTTAATAATTTGGCGATTTTTGATAGTGATAAATATATGTGTAAAGTGTTTCGTTTCAAAATTTTAATTTGGCTACTAGTGGACAAGATTCTAACAATCAACTAATAATAATAAAGCCAGAAAGCTGATAAGAATGTCTGCTTTATAATAGTCCGAGATCCTATTTAGCACATTCCCGGAGGAAACCCCATGCGGCCGACATTGATCTAGTCTCATCAGGCGTCGCCACGAGTCAATAATCTTCAGTATTAGGCAATCATTCAAGTTAGAGAGAAACAAAATGTTTAAAGTTACATCGATTACAATAGGGTAAAATATAATTGTTCTGTTGGGTTTTTAAAGGATACTATTAGTTGTCATCCCCATCATATATAATTTGCATTTTATATATAATATATGTTAAATTTCGTTTCAAATTTTAATTTGGCACTATGGACAAATTCTAACATCACTAATAATAATAAAGCCAGAAGCTGATAAGATATGTCTGCTTTATCCAATCTATTTACACATTCCCAGGAAAACCCATCGCCGACATTGATCTATCTCATCACGTCCCACGATCATAATCTCATATTAGCAAATCATTCAAGTTAGAACAAAATTTTAAGTTACATCATTACAATAGGGTAAAATATAATTGTTCTTGGGTTTATTAAAGATACTATTATTTCATCCCCCATCTTTTCTAAACTGATGATAAAACTATCTGCTTAGCAAATATGAAAACTTGTTGCACATACAGCTTTTTATTATGGAACAGAAAACCGGCATCAGAAACGATATCAAATAGGGCACTTAAAACCATACATGTACCATACTCCAGAAAAATGCTAATCAATAACTTCTGAATTTAGATCAGTGAATTTTTAGATATACAAGTAAGCAAGGGTTAGCAGGTTTAACAGGGGATGGGAGCGGCATCTAGGAAAATTATATACATCCGCCAACTTCCCAACGGTTGGGACAACAGTCAGGCAATCAATCGTCTATCAACAATATTACCAACATGGCCTAGCCTAGTTGTCCAACCCCCTAACGTTCCGCTGAAGCCTTCTTTCCCTTGATTAAGCTGGCTGCTTCATATAACCAATCACCTCCTCAGATTGTCCCTGTTAAAGAAGGGATGCCTTAGTGCTTCACGAGCTGTTAGTCTATCTGAAGGATCATATCTAAGCAGTCCTTGCAAGAGATGTATGATATCTCCAGCTGAATGATCTACATGTTGCATTATTAGATTCTACAACAACACAGCAGAAAAAGACCACATTAAAGAATGGGGAAAAAGAAAAAGAGAGAATAGACAGGACAGATGCAAAAACCCAACACAAACCTGCAGACGAGGTAGCTTCAAAACAGCTTTAATGCTATCTCTAGAAGTAGCACCTTCAGGCCAGTCCAATCTACCCCTTCTAACATATTTCTCAGCATGTCGACTGTGCACAACAGGAAAGATATATCAACTAAAAGAAATGAAAGAAATAAGAACACCATTGAAAAAACAGACAGCAAAAATCTTACTCGACTCTCTTGAGCATATGCTGAGGAAGAGGCCCAAGCACTCGATCCATCATCGCAAGGTGCTCTAAATTTTCGTGTGTTTGAAATAGTGCCTCACCCTGAAAAGAAGTAACAAGCAGCACAAAATCTTTCATATCAGAACAAACTTTATTTCACATCAATAAGTTGAAAGGCAGTTCAAAAAACTACTGAAAGTAGAAATGAGGATATCAGAAGCATACCGTGCATAATTCCACCAAAATGCAACCAACACTCCAGATATCACAAGGATAACTCCACCCAAGTCCTAAAATATTACAAACAATTGATATTGTGCACTGCCATCTGATTTTGAACCAAATAAAACTCTGTAAACAGAACAAGGACTGGTTACCAAGAATAACTTCTGGTGCTCGGTAATGTCGTGTTGACACAATGTAGTTCTGATCTTGGCGTTCATAAGTAGTGCTACCAAAGTCGATCACTTTAATAGCACTTGACTTTGGGATTCTTTTAAAGTTAGAACTGTCTTTGGGTGATCGAGATGAACCCTGCACATAGTAAGACACGGTGTAAATATTGGAAATCTTCACAAATAACAAAAATCCCAAAGAAAGTAACACTGGAAGGAAAAAATGTTGCACATACAGAGATAACAAAACTTAAAATAAAATTTATGACCTTACCTTGTAATCAGGGACCTTAACATAGTCAGAAGAAACTAGAAGAATGTTCTCAGGCTTCAAATCAGTATGAATCAGTCGCAAGTCATGCATAACTGCAGAATTCAACAAATACCAATAACACGACATAAGTTATCTAGATAAAAACAGAAGCAGTTCAAAAGCAAATTCCAACGAAGTTGATCTGACATGCAACTACAAATAAAATTTTGATTCATTTTAATTATTTGATGGAAGGAAAAGAAAGTGACTCTTCCACAAAATGGACAAATTTTGTGTGTGATGAGAGCATGCCAACAAGTACATCGCCCAATAAAATCATAATATAGAAAAAAAAAATGCAAGTATGCAGGGGAAAGAAACTAGCTTTGATAATTACTACACACATGCTACACATTCCAATAGTTGTCTTCCAATCTCACGGACAAGATCAATGGGAAATGAGCGATAATTGTTTTTGCGAAGAAAATCGTATAAGCTTGGTCCAAGCTTCTCAAAGACCTGTTGAAACCATTTACATTCACCCACAAGTCTTAACCCCCAAATTATTTCTGAATTGGGGAAATTAATCCATTACAAATCAACTATATACTTACAATACAGATATGGTTACGATAGTCAAACCAGTTCCTTATTTGCACACAACTGCAAGGAATAAACCCATTTAACCAGTGACATAATGTTTAAGAAAGCTGGTTACAGGGCCTGCAAATGGCATAATGATAATGGAGGCCAGTTAGATTACTCACCGATTGCCACCTTTATCATGTTTACCAAGCTGTTGCAGGACATCGATCTCTATCATAGCAGCTTCACGATACTTCTTAATCCCGCGGACAATTTTGATTGCAACCATCTCCTTTCTTTCTCTATCCCAGCATTCTAAAACCTGACCAAAAGTTCCTAAAAAGGTATAGGCCAAAGGGGTGTCATGTCAGATGGATGAAAGATAAACCAAACAACAATCAAAATTAAATTAACAGTAAAAATACCTTCACCCATCTTGCTGTGTATCTTATCTGCATAGAAAGAATGAAAAAAAGGAAGTTGAGTTAGTTTGTAGCAAGCAACAGACATTAGACACTGCAGTTTACACTTAGGAACAAAAGTCCCATGCATGGAGTTCCAAAAGGTCCCATGCATGGAGTTTTAAAAAGTCCCAAAGAACCAAATGCAATAAAAGAAGCAGCACCTTCACCTAATGCACTAAAACATAAATATGCCACTTAATCATATCTTCAGATTTTATTAAGGAGAACTTCTCCATGACTAACATTAACTGTATGCTCAGCATTGATTTGTTACAAAAACCTATTAATTGTTTATAAAAGGTATAGATAGTAAAGTGTAATTACAGCGAGATGTTAAATTTTCTCCAAGCGCAAACATGTAATGGCCATCCTTGTCATCTTCCCGCCAGGGGGGGGAACCATTTCGAGCAACTCCCTTTACAAATAGAGAACTAGAGGTAGTATGATCTGAGGTTGCTCCAGAAGATGCAAAGCTTGCTACATTCCCAAAATCTTGTCCACAAAATATTCCTAGCTGAGCCTACACACAGCCACCCATTTATGCACCACTCAAAAAATTAAAACAAAATTTTTCACCTGATATTGTCATACCCTTTGGAACACCCTTCGCTAATTGGCAAAAACTCATTCATGAGAAAAAGCATATAGTAATTTTCAGAAAAAAAAAATACTACAATATTATATTTAAACCAGAAATCCAGTGAGACATCTATGGAAAACATAGATACATGGAAAACTTTGAGCAAATTTATGAATATCTTATACTATATTTCCTCTAAACCAACCCAATATACCATTATCAAAGTCTTAATATTTCATGGGACACATAATATACACAAAAAGAGTTGATGATTCCTCTTCTCCCAAACTGAAAACATAATAAACTCAATTATCAAAATAAGCATTAGAAAAAAAAAATCCCGAATCCCTAAAACGACATATCTGAGTACATGTACATATTCATATTAACATGTATAGAAATAAAGAAATCCTGTTATATTAGATGAAAAATATGTTGTCGATGGAAACAAACAAGAAAAAGATTCAAACAGATCAAGGTACCAAAGATAAATGAAAGGATTAGATCCGCTATAAGAAACACAAAATCCCGTAATTTTGGAACATAAATTGTTAAAAGAAGAAAGATTGAACCCTGATTAGTCTATTATACAATTAAATATGAACAAAATTTATCAGATCTACAGAAACAAAAAAAAAAAAAAGCAAAATAGGTAGCGAGCTAAGATAGAAAGAAGAAGAGGTGATACCTTAGGAACCTGCGGCACGTCCCAGCCCAAACGAGCCCTCTTCCTGGGTCGCCGATCCAGATGCGTTAGGGGAAACTCGATCACGCGCTCCATCTCCATGATCGAAAGCAGGATCGAAAAGAAATACAAAAACTATATAGAGAAAATAGATGAGAAAGCGAGAGAAAATTCGGGAACTACGACGAGAAACTAACAAACAGCGTTAGGAGGAAGATAAGGTATTGTTAGGAGAAGGCGACTCACAGCTAACCCTAATTTTAACCAACAACAATGCGAGTGCAAGGAGGCTAAGACAATAATCGTCCGTCCACGTGTCTTTATCTTAGCCGTGGGTCTGACTGAGACACCTGTCTGCTAGCTTTCAAGGCTTTTGTCATGTGGTTTATTAACTATGATTAGATTTAACTATGGTTCAGTTAGCGTCAGATAACAGCTAGAATATTGGGAAAGTTATGAACTTTTCCAAGGACAGATCACACAATTATTTTAAAATCTTTAAAAAAAATTTGGTTCAGCAAATTTTCTTTTTTTATTGTTCACCAGAATTTGACATTATTGGAAAGCAATTTAGTGGGCTGGTGTTTGATAATTGGGCTTTTGCTTGGTGGAGCGACAACATAAGCTATGATGTGGACGATGAACTACTGCCAGTGGCCTATTTGCAACTTTTCACCCGGCTTCCATGAAGTGTAAAGGCCCAAGGCCAGAAAAGTCTGGCTAGCCATTCTACTATCTGTCCAGCTATTTAGGAGACTTCTCTTTTTTTTTTTTTTTTTTTTTTTTATTGTTCAGCCAGAAGATTTTGACATTATTGGAAGAGGCCGGAGATTTAGTGGGCTGGTGGTTGTTGATAAGTTGGGCTTTTGCTTGGTGGAGCGACACATAAGCGTATGATGTTGGACGATGGAACTACTGCCGTGGCCTATTTGCCCAAGCTTTTTCACCTCGCCGGCTTCCCATGAAGTGTAAACGGCCGCAAGGCCATGAAAAGTCTGGCTAGCGCATTCTACTATCTGTGCCAGGCTATCTAGGAGACTTCCTGTTTTTTTTGTTTTTGTTCGGTTCTTTCTTTCTTACTTTCGTGACGTAAAAGAGGAAAATACAAACGGCCCGCCATTCCAGCAAAATCTGGGATTCTGGAATAACCTATACCGGAAGTATCATGAACCGTCATTTTGATTTTTTTTTTTTTTTTTCGTTCTTTCTTTCTTACTTTCTACGTAAAAGAGGAAAATACAAACGACCCATTCCAGCAAAATCTGGATTCTGGAATAACCTATACCGGAAGTATCATGACCTCATTTTGGGAATGGTAGAGGCATATAAGGAGGATTCGCATATGGCCATTTCTGGAATAAGAATTATTTTCGAGTGGAGGTCACTTGAACATTATTAATATGAAATACCTTCTCATGATATTATCAGATTAGGTTAGCTGACGATAATATTAAAGAAAAAGAAAAAAATCTTCTATGCAGCCTATATTTTATATTTTGTCTTTATATATGGGCGTACACGACGACAGCGTAGAACGCGGACTATATTACTAACACAATCGCTAGCCTTCTCTTTAACTGGGGAAAACAATAATAGCTAACGACAAAATGGAAATTTCAAGCATTACTCATCAATTGCAGCCTCTCTATGTATCGGTCCTCTGTTTCCTTTTCTTTGCCTATTTCCTGATCAAATGGCTGACTTCTTTACTAGCCACCCAAAAAAACTCGCCGCCTTCACCGCCAAAGATCCCGATTCTTGGAAATCTCCACCAACTTGGGCTTCACCCTCACCGATCACTCATGTCCTTGGGTCAACGCTATGGCCCACTCATGATGCTTCACTTCGGCAGCAAGCCTGTGCTGATCGTCTCATCCGCAGAGGCTGCAAGGGAGATTATGAAAACCCATGATCTCGTTTTTGCTAACAGACCCAAATTAAGTGTTACAGACAAGCTTCTTTACAACAGCAAGGATGTGGCCAGTGCTCCCTACGGTGAGTATTGGAGACAAATGAGAAGCATTTGTGTACTCCATCTCTTGACTAACAAAAGAGTTCAATCTTTTAAAAACGTGAGAGAAGAAGAAGTCAATTTCATGATTGAGAAGATCCACAAATTTTCTTCATCGTCTTTGCCTGTGAATTTGAGTGAAATGTTTGCTTGCCTTGCAAACGATGTAATATGCAGAGTAGCTTTTGGGAAGAAGTATAGGGGTGAAGATGGTAAAAAATTTCAGAAATTGTTAGGGGAATTTATGAGATTATTGGGTAGTTTCGACGTAGCTGTGTTCATTCCTTGGCTTTCATGGATTCATTGGATTAGTGGGTTTGATGCAAAAGCTGATAGAACTGCTAAAGAATTCGATGAATTTATAGAAGGAATACTTGAAGAGCACATCAATAATGGGAGAACTGTTACAGATGGAAAAGAAGTTCCAAATGATTTTGTTCATGTTCTGCTTGAGCTTCAAAAGGAAAGCAACAATAGTAAGTCTGAGTTTTCACTTGAAAGAGAAAATATAAAGGCTCTCATTCTGGTATGGCACCTGCTCTTCTTCTTTCTCTGCCAAAATTTTGAAGATTCAGCTGCTGCTTTTCTTGAAAAAATTTATTTATTGATTTTTCTGGGCAGGACATGTTTGTTGGCGGATCTGATACATCATCCACCGTTCTAGAATGGGCAATGACAGAGCTGATAAGGCATCCAAGAGCCATGAAGAAATTACAAAGTGAGATCAAGGCAATTGCTCCTGAAAAATCAAACATAACAGAAGCTGATTTGGACAAAATGCAATATCTTAAATTGGTGATCAAAGAGGCTCTTCGCTTCCATGTTCCCTTTCCATTATTAGCCGCGAGAGAATGTATGCAAGATATCAACATATTGGGGTTTCAGGTTCCTGCTGGAACTATGGTTCTAATCAATGCATGGGCTCTGGCAAGAGATTCCAAGCTTTGGAGCAAACCTGAAGAATTCTGGCCTGAGAGATTTTTGGACAATCCTATCGATTTCAAAGGTCATGACTTTGAGTTCATCCCATTTGGTGCTGGTAGGAGAGGCTGCCCAGGAATGCCATTTGCTATGTCGATTATTGAGCTTGTGTTGGCCAATCTCGTCAACAACTTTGAGTGGGAATTGCCCGGTGGAATGAAGGGAGAGGACTTGGATGTAGACGAATCTGTTGGAATTACCACAAGTAGAAAGAATCCACTTTTAGCCATTGCAATACCTATTTCCCACTAGCATTACTCCAACAGAATACTTAATTATTAATAGATGAAATGATGCGTTGAGCTTATGAAGTGTGTATTTACTTTTATTTTTAATAATTTTAATTCTATAACCAGTTTTCACACAATGATATTGTCCTTTCTTTTCATATTTATGGGAGGCAAATATCTCGAATTATTACATTATAAGAGCATTTGTGTATAATTAGGTGATTCATAATTAGATGACAACTAGTTGGCTATATAATTAGATTATTCATACTTCGATTCTATTTCTTTATTTTCCATAATTTTCATTGTTTGGGGCGTTTAGGAAAATAAATCGACGGAAAATTTTTTTCTAGTCAAAGGAAAATTAAATTATTTTTTAAAGAAAATAATTTTTCATTTTCGAGAAAGTAAAACATTTATTTTTCCTGCAAGTTATTTTACGGAAACAAACAGAGTATTAGATGACAATTAATTGGATTTTTCCGATTCGCTCCAATTCATTTATTTTAAATTCAAATGTGAAATTTCAGAAGACTCAATCCTAATAATAGAAAACTTATATATCATATAAGTTTAATAATTTTCAGATTAGTTGGTAATTGTATTACATATATAGTTTTTGGTTCGCCATTTGGTTTAAATATTGATAATAGTATTATACCATCTCCAATGCAATCATGAATTGTGGTTATTGTGTCTTACTAAATAGAAACTTTGGATAGTAATGTCGTTAAATGTGTAGTTGTAGATATTAGATTTTAAAAATAAATCTCTAATGTACGAAAAAAAAATTAATTTCAATAAAAAAGGAAATAAGAAAAAACGAATAAATAGGAAAAAAAGAACAAAAATTTGCGTTCTACTGTCTAACGAACCTTCTACTAAATATATAGAGAGCACTATAGATAATTTCTCATTTTTTTTATATATAGACAATAGCATTAGAGAATATTTTGTTTTTAACTTTCAAATTTTACAGACATGGTAAATAAATTAAGGGAAATTTATTATTTAGTCCCTCAAGTTTTACATAATTATCCAACTAATCTCAAGTTTTGTGCAAATATCTAACTAGTCCCTCAGGTTTAACTCCATCTAATTAAAAGGTCCTTTTTATATATGAACAATAGCATTAGAGATATTTTGTTTTTTGAACTTTCAAATTTTTACAGACATGGTAAATAAATTAAGGGAAATTTTATTATTTAGTCCCGTCAAGTTTTACATAATGTATTCAACTAATCTCAAAGTTATTATTATTATTATTTTTTTTTTTTTTGGAAATGGGTATTAAAATCAGTCAAACTTTTAATACTCCTGACAATTTTGCAATTAATATTCCTTGTATGGATTTTCATCAATGAATGTCAAAGTTGACCCATATTTTTAAGATTGTCTGATAGTAGAAAACACGAGAAGAATTTATAGGACGGACAGTTGAGCCATATTTAAGAGTTACTGACTTACTGTCATATTTTGTGGGGCTTAATTTTGCCTGTCATATATCACATTAATATATTTGAATTTAAATTGATAAAATAAAATATATAATAAATATCAATAATAATAATAATAATTCTAATCTAGTATTCTATTAATTTTAATGATAAAAGTATAATATACACAATATGTAAAGTGTGTACTGTTTGTTATACTCACTTTCCCTTTTGTTCCTCCTATGCTATAATGATATACCTAATTTATCTTTTGCACAGATAACCTTACATTAAATATTAATATTCATATTCAAAGTTGTGAAATTATAATAATATAGGTGACAATAATAATTACTTTTTTATCTATAAATTTTCGATATTTAATGATGCAGAAATTTTTATCAAAGAACATTACTATTTATCCATTGATAAAAGTCTAAAAAAAAAAAGCAAAAGTATTGTCATCTATTCTTTTAGTATTTCAGGCTTACTACGGGCCTCGGGGGTCTTAAGCTTACCTGGGCCCTAGTGCCGGTCCGGCCCACGGAAACGGGTCGTGACAGTAAGAGAGGAGATGTTATATGATTTTGAAAAATTATAAAAATAATTATTAAATTTAATATAAATAAGGGTAAAATTGAAAAAAAAATTAATTACTCATTAATATTCTAAAAAAAAAGATATTTGCAGAGAAAACACAGGCTCTAAAACAATAGTTATTTATAGATAAAAAAGTAATTATTATTGTCACCTATATTATTATAATTTCACAACTTTGAATATGAATATTAATATTTAATGTAAGGTTATCTGTGTAATACTTTTGAAGTGCAAGGTTTATCTGTGGGCAAAGATGAAACTAGGTATATCATTATGGCATGGAAGAAACGAAAAGGGAAACAAACTAGGATATTATCATTATCGCTTCATAACTTTGGTCCACGTCCAGTTTAGAAAGGGGTGTTTTAGTCTTGTTAGTCTTCGAATTAGAATGGAAAAAAATCAACTTTTCGGACGGAAAGGAGCTTTTAATTAGACGGGTTAAAGCCTGAGGGACTAGTTAGAATATTTGGCACAAAACGTGGGAGTTAGGTTGGATAATTATGTAAAACCTGAGGGACTAAATAATAATTTTCCCCTTATCGGCTTCATAACTGGTCCGACGTGCAGCTGAAGGGAAAGGGTTTGTTTTAGTCTTGTTTAGTCTTTCAATTAACGGGAATAAATCAACTTTTTTCAGATGGAAATAATAATTTTCCCTTATCGCTTCATACTGGTCCACGTCAGCTAGGGAAGGGTGTTTTAGTCTTTTAGTCTTCAATTAACGGAAAAAAATCAACTTTTCAGATGGAAGGACCTTTTAATTAGACGGAGTTAAACCTGAGGGACTAGTTAGATATTTGCGCAAAATTTGAAATTAATTGAATAATTATGTAAAACCTGAAAGACTAAATAATAAATTACCCATAAATTAAAGATGCACGGTTATATCGAAGATGCTCCCACTAAAATAATGTAAAAATCTAAAGCTGTTTCATAAAATAATGTTTATTTGAAACTATTTAGTATTTACAACGATAGTGAACAGTTGGATGGGTTTTCAGGAAAAAAAAAAATTGTCAATCCCAAAAACAGATTCAGTATCAAAATTCTAAAAATAAGAAAAAGACAAACTTGAATCTTTCCATATTTCAAACCATATACTTTAGACATTGAGCTTAATTTTTTTTTTATTATTTTTTTATGGTTTTCAAACCACAATATTTTAATTTTTAACGTTGTTTGAGATTGATAGATCCTTATCCCAACTTTTCATTATTACTGTAAATAGTTTCAACTAAATATTCTTTTTTGGAAAATAGATAGATTGTTACTACTTTAGTCAAACCTGAGTGGTTCTCGTTTTTTCATTAATTACTAAAACAACTCTTAGTATTTTAATAATTTTCACTTTTCAAATCAAATTAGATAAAAATTTGATACTAAATGAAAACAAAAATATTTTTTATATTTGTAAATCCTTTTAATTTTAGTTTTAATGATAATTATATTGTTATTTTGTATGAAATTGTTTGGGATTATATATTTTTAAATTTTTATAAATAATTATATATATAAAAAATTCAGTTCAACTACGTTGATCCAATTTAGTTCTCACTTTGTTGAAAATGATCTACTTTACAAAAGTATATTGTTAAAAAAATTATTTATTGGAAATAATTTAAAAAAATTATTTATTGGAAAGTATAATTGAAAAGTATTGAATATGCAAATTAATAAATTGCTCTCAAATTACAAAATACAGTAATATTCATAAAACAATACAAATTTAAATATATTTACATAATAAGATAAATTGATAAATTTATCACACTTAACTAAGAAAGTGCAACTTCCCTAGCTGTCCTAAAATACTTACTTTTTTGTGTAACATAAGTTAGAAAATCTACTTTTCAGAAAGTAAAATTTATAATAACTTTATGCACATTGATAAGTTACGCTTTTCTAATTTATTTATTTATATATGCTTTAAAAGATTTGGATTTATTGTTTATTAAGCTCTTGTCATAACATGTCACGAGTCTGGATGCTCCTACTTTATTTTTTTGAAAAAAAAAAAAAACATTGAAGGGTAAAAAAGAGGAGGAAAACCAATGACGTGCCTAAGAAATTCAATGAGAGGGTTCAATAAAATAAATATTAAAAAAAACAAACTATTACAATTAAATTATAATCATCCTCGCCTATTCATAATAACTTTGTTGTCAATATTTACCCATACATATTTTTTAATGTAAGTCATGAAATAGTCATTCAATAGATCATTTCTCATTCTATTACAAAATGCATTTTTAATAATTTTCATCGCTGCAAAAACACTCTCAATTGCGGCTGTAGCAACCGGCAAAGAGAAGGGATCGAACTAAATAACAAAACAAATGGCTATAGTAGAAAAAAAATTTAAAATAAGTATCGAGGTGCTTTAGTTGCTTGAATTAAGAAAAAGAAAAAAAAGATCAATTGCTATCAATTAAAAAGAAAAAAAACTTTAGACTACGTTTATTTTCATAAAATAATTTGTAAATAATATTTTTTACAATTTTTTATTGTTTGGGACACTCAGGAAAATAAGTCAATGAAAAATATTTTTCTGATCAAAAGAAAATTCAGTCATTTTTTAAGGAAAATAACTTTTCATTTTCGAGAGAGTAAAACATTTTTGAGACATTGATAAACTTTATAAATCTATATTTTTTAATTTATTAATAATCATAATCACTACCAATAATCATTATTCGCCACCGGCCACCGGCTGCTTTCATAATTTATATATTTTTTTTACATTCTTATCATATTTAGCAATAAAATTTTTAAATTATAAAACTTCTTATTATTAATATTTTTTATGATCTAATGAGATAAAAACTTTAATGTTTTTAACTAATTTATAATATTACAATCAAACAGCGAAAAATAATTCATTTGAAAAATATTTTTTAAATATAAAAAATATTTTTTAGCAAATTATTTTACTGAAATAAAAGTAGCGTTAGAGTTCTAATTTTTTTAGAGTCAATTATCAAAATATTTTCTTCTTTTTTTTTTAAACCATAACTCGTTGGTGTAGAGTTACTATATACAAGACAAAATATATTTGTGGGTAAAACAAAATTGCGAACCAGTTAAAAAATTTGTCAAACACCTAAATCAGCTATAATCATTTAAATCAATTTGAAGATATAAAAAATTAATTGCCATGGCAGTAATAAAGTCTGCTCAGAAAAAAAAAAAAAGCTGCCAAAAAAATATTAATTCTACCAAAAAATATCAGTTGCGCCTCTCACCAAAGCAGAATGTGAAAGTGACTTAAATTTTTACCTAAACGATACGTGCAAGCATGACCAATAAGTTACGTGAACAGTTAGAGCCACTAGTTCAATAAGTTACGTGAACAGTTAGAGCTTACGTGAACAGTTAGAGCCACTAGTTCAATAAGTTACGTGAACAGTTAGAGCCACTAGTTCAATAAGTTACGTGAACAGTTAGAGCCACTAGTTCAAGTACTTGTAAAAGGACACTTGCAAATTTTTATTTAAATTGGATTTCTCAAAAGCTAAAACCAGGATATTATTATCTACCCATAACTACCATATTGGCCACAACTGACACCAAATAAAACTTTTGGATGACTCCAACTTTAGTCCCCTCACAAACATTTCAAAGAGTTTATGCAACTTTTGGATGACTCCAAATCTAATCCCACCACAAGCTAGCATTTCAAAAATGTGGAGTTCCGTTCAATTGCTAGAGCAGCGTTATGGAGTCTCATCCCTGTTGCTTCCTTTATCCTTTACAATATTAACCTTTTCTTTCATAATTTTCTTTAAAAGGTCTCCTCTTAGCAACAACAAGAAAACAATGCCACCTTCTCCATCTCGGTTTCCAATAATAGGAAACCTCCACCAAATCGGCTTATACCCTCATCGGTCTCTTCAATCCTTAGCTCAAATCCATGGCCCAATCATGTTGCTTCACTTTGGGAGCACTCCAGTGCTTGTTATCTCGTCATCTGAAATGGCTAAAGAGATAATGAAAACCCACGACATAATTTTCGCAAACAGGCCCAAATCAAGAATCGGTGGCAAACTTCTGTATCAAGGGAAAGATATAGCAAATTCTCCTTATGGGGAATATTGGAGGCAAATGAAAAGCGTATGCGTTCTCCATCTACTAAGCAACAAAAGAGTACAGTCTTTCAGAAATGTTAGAGAAGAAGAAACGACTTGCATGATCAAAAGAGTTGAGAAGTGTTGCTCTGATTGTTTACCAGTCAATTTAAGTGAAGTTTTTGCGAGTCTTACTAATGATGTAGTTTGCAGAGTAGCGTTGGGGAGGAAATATAGTAAAGAAAGAAAATTTAAGGAGTTATTAGAGGAATTTGCGATGTATTTGGGTTTTGTTGATATTGGGGATTACATTCCATGGCTAAGTTGGATAAACCTTGTAAATGGATTGTACAGTAAGGTGGAGAAAGTGGCTAAAGAGTTGGATAGCTTTTTAGATGGAGTAGTTGAAGAGCATAGAGATGCAAAAGATGGTGAAGATGCTAACAACAAAGACTTTGTGGACGTTTTGCTTTGGATTCAGAAAGAAAATATGGCCGGATTTTGTATGGATACAACTAGCGTCAAGGCTCTCATTTTGGTAATCTTCTTTCTCCCCATATTTACATCGCTCGATAAATCATAGGAAATTACTTATATAGATCCGGTCCATAGCCATACATTATGGATCAAGCCATTACATGATAGTCTGATACTTTGCAGGTTTTGAAATTCGGCTCTATTTTGATCTTTTGTCAATTTTTTTCCAATCCAATTCTTTTTTTTTTTTTAGCTTTGGCATCTTTAATTGAAAAAAACAAAAAATATTTTCAATATTTTTAAATCATCACGTCATATTTATAAAATTTTATGTTAATTTTAAAATAATTCTATTAGTCTTATCAAATAAGTATCGCATAAATTAAAATTTAATTTTAAAAATAGATGTGCTAATTAATAATTTAATAACATAAATTTCTTTTACTTAATAAAAAAATCTTGAAACATGGCATAAGAATTTATTTAATGAAACATAATTTTTTTAATTACATATTTTGTTTTCATATCATCTATATTTCAAGGATCAAAATCTTAATTATTGTAATTTTTGATTGATCATATAGTCAAATTATTATGTTCATTTAATAAAAAAATAAATATATAACCTCTTAAAAATTGTTTTAATTGGAGATATCTTAAATACCATATTTTTAAATCTATAAATTTTGCCACTTATGCAGTGGCTTTAATTGTTAGCTGTTCGAATAGTTTTTCATAAAATTATAAAAGTTAAGTGTGGTATGAGTTAATTTTTTATAAAATACTACATTAATCTCTAAAAGCTAATCCAAATGCTATATTACCGAATACTTTTAAAAAATAATATTTAGTCAAAACGATAAAAACACCACTTAAAGAAAATGTTATGTAACACAAAATGGATGAAAACAATCTTCTATCTAACAATGTTTCGCTCAAATTAATGGCCACGTTTGTTTTTATCTATCTACAATTTAAATAAGATTTAATCAAGTTCAAAAATAAATTTCAAATTTTATAGAATTTTTTTGCAAGTTTTAGTATCACTAGTCAAACCTCATTAATATTTAAAAATTTAGAGAATAATGTTGCACAATTCTTACATTTAACAATCCCACGTAAAGAAAATATAATCTGTGTTTTTGTTCTAGGATGTATTTGCGGCAGGTACAGACACAACATACACAGTCCTAGAATGGGCAATGACAGAGCTTTTAAGACATCCTGAGAAAATGAAGAAAGTCCAAAATGAGTTGCGATCAGAAATGGCAAACAAAGAATCAAAAGTAATAACAGAGGATGATATAAGCAAATTTGATTACTTGAAAGCAATAATAAAGGAAACACTCCGCTTGCATCCTCCAATTCCATTACTGGTTCCTCGAATGTCAACCCAAGATGTTAGAATAAAAGGCTTCGACCTTGCTGCTGGAACCCAAGTAATTATCAATTCTTGGGCAATAGGAAGGGATCCTGCATTATGGGATCGTCCGGAAGAATTCTGGCCAGAGAGGTTTTTGAAAAATCGTATAGATTTCAGAGGACAAGATTTTGAATTGATACCATTTGGAGCCGGCAGGAGAATTTGTCCAGGCATTCAGTTTGCTATGAGCACGGATGAGCTTGCACTGGCAAATCTACTGTATAAGTTTGACTGGGCATTACATGGTCTTGAAAGAGGAGAGGACTTGGACGTTGCTGAGTGCACCGGCCTCACCATTCACCGTAAATTTCCTCTTTTGGCTGTTGCAACTCCATATTCTTAATCCTAAGTGTTTCTTAATTCTAGTTGTGTGGGTTTAATGTATATAAATTATTTACTATAACTTAGAGCTATATTGTTTTTGTATTTAGGGTTAGTTTAAAAATATATAATACTAGTTTAGATGAAATAAATAATATGTGTTAACGATTATAAACAAATCAGATAATAAAAGAAAGTACATGATATTGTAAGGTGAAAGAGATTTAGAGTCTATATATTTAAATTTAACAAAAATGATGACCATAAATGTATCCTTAAGTTTTCATTTTACTTAAACCTCAAACTGTAATGACTTAAAAAAAAATTGCAGAGACACTGTCTCACTTTTCGTGTGTATGCCCTTAGATTTATTTGTTTCAGATTTTGCGTTTTGTTTCCCTGGACATTGAACGTAAATTACATGAAGATGATTTTAGCTGGTTTTCAAAATTCAGGGACTAAGAGAACAAAAATATGCACCTTGCAATATTACATGGAGTTCTTGTATTGAATATACATGCAGGCAGCATAACATAACATAAGTAGATACATCACACTATAACAAGTTACTGGCATTAATACACTCCTCTTGGCACCAAAATTGGGATTCCCATCAATCCTGTGGACTCTATATGATGTAGAGAACAATGTCCTCTGAGGTTCATTGGTCATAAACTTTCAAACCCAAATCAATGTGATCTTATATCCTGAATATAGCGACCGACTTGCTGAGCGCCAAGAAACAATGCATCAGCTACAAGAAAGACTCCAATCTGCTTGAGAAACAAAATGGACATTAAATTTCTATGCCAACAGGAAAACAATAGGTTATGGAAAACACTTTAGTTACCAGACGTGCAGAGAATAGCAATCGATAACCCCAACCTTCTTTGGCAGCAGCAGCTCTTTGTTGATCTGTCCAACTAAAGTAGGCAGGCAGTTAACAACAAGTATAGCAGTTACAAATATTATATAGCCAAATCCATTCAGCAGTAAATAGAAGCATACCCAAGAAATTCAGAAACCCCTCCAATTCCAGCAAACTTAAGAGGCTGAGGACCTTCGATGACGAGATCCTACTTCACAAGTCACTAGATGGTTAAATTACTTTCATTTGATCAGTAAAATAAAATCAACTAACAGAAGAATTACAATCATAATAACTAAAAGAAATATAAAAATTCACACTGAGAATGTGTATACCTCCTCTTCAGCAGCCTCCAGACCTCCTTGAACCCAAAACAGGTTTCTGTAACCAGCATTGTAGAGCAGTTCACATGCAGCTAAAGATCTGTGAATATTCAAAATAAAGAAGCAAATTATATCTCTGACTTAGTTTGTTTCTTGCCCCACTCTATTTATCCTTTCTCATGTTCCGTGACTGACTTAAATTGGGTTCAAATTGATCACAAGTTAATACTAAAAGACCACCATGTTTTTCCATCATCTGCCATTATGCATTATCATCATTAGCATTGACGCCTTCCCAGTCAAAATGGCATACTGCTTTGAAATTACAAGAACACCAAATAATGCTAGCACTTTCTGAAGTCATTTGAAGCCAAAATTTTGTTCTTTTAAATGAATCATTTTAGGAAAGCTAACGGTGGGACTTGGGAGTTAATGAAATAAATTAGAACAAAAGATGGAAAGAACAGATATCCATATCCTGGAACCATAACCTAGTCCCTACTGCTCTGTGATTTGACTTGTTCATGGAAAGGCAACATTTTCCTTGGGTATATATCCAATATCATCGTTATAAATGAAATATAGAGGCAAAACTTATTACATTTAAAATGCTATGAATCAAATGGAAGCATCTAGGTTACCCCTCAGAATAATAAAAGAATAAATGCACTCATTCAAATACATATGGATGAATTGATAGAAGAAATTATTATCAGATTAAACTAATAATCCACCTCAATCCTCTCTGGCATGCAACAATCAGGTCTGTATCTTTTGGGAACTTCTCTTCAACCTTTGACAAGAACTGACTGGTAAACACAGAAAAACAATTCATAAAGTAATTGTATGTAGACAAAAATGTGTACAAGAAACTAAGAAAATCGAAAAACATTCAGCACATACTTATCATAAGTCAATGTAGGCACACCACTCCACCAGCCTCCTACAAACACACAAGACATTCAACACAATGAAAAAGCTGAAGTATAAGAAAACAACAGAATCTTCTATTTCTTGCAGATTTAAAGGTTGCATGTTTGTTCTATGACAGGTATTTAACAGTGACATGAGAAAAAGAACAGGGAAATACCCATCATAAAATTTGTGAACTTTTTTGAAAGTGTTCCAATGTCAGATCTATCATCAACTTCAAATATTGGAATCCAGGTTGAGCCTTTAACCCATGCCTTCAAAACATGTAAAGAATTAACTCCATTGCAATGGAGATGACATTATTCATGGAAATATTGAGCTAGAAAAAAAAATCTGGAATAAAGGAAGCAAATGATGCTATTACGGGGCAGAATGTCCATAAAGAAAAAGAGCTAAGGGAGATTATTGGTTTATCAATTAAAAAACATGTCAGTCAAGCGGTCAATAATTTGAGAAAGTACAGAACAGCCATTATACATTGCAACATTTTATGATAATGCTTTCTATCAACAAGAAAAAGCAACAAATGAGTCAGTAAGAAATTAAATCACCAGTAATTGCAGAATTCTAGTGGAATAGTGACACTCACAGATATCGCATAGCTATCATGACAAATACTCTTAGAAATGTTATATAACCATCAAATTGAAGGAATAAATCACAGAGAACTAGTGAATAAAGAAAGTAGAATTTATAACATTTGAGTTTGGACAGGGAAAGAGGAAGCAATAGAAAGAAAAACATTTCACCTTTTTCTGCTCAACAGAGGGACGAACATCGAGTAAGATTTTGCTAGAGAGTTGAATTGCATAACCTGCTTCTCTTGGTGTAAGGACATTTACTTTTCCTTCCCGAATCTACACATGAAAGAACAATGTCATGTACCAAATATAAGACCTAAGTCTCATTATTTGACTTTAGAAGGTTCATCTCAATGGACTGAAGCAATGCAATCACAACCTTACACCAAAAATTCAAAGATGACCTTTAGACAACTTTATATTTGAGATACCTACATCCAGCAACTTAATCAAAACCTTCTTATTACCATCGAGGCAATATTCATATTATAAAGCACAATGGACATGGACTGAAATACATACTCCAATAACTCAATTAGAATGGGTTCAGCTAAAACGTGTATCTATAAAGATTCCTTTTTATGAGCAAACATCCGCAAAAACACACAAAAAAAAAAAAAAAAAAAAAAAGGACATTTTACTTTTCTTCCCGATTCTACACATGAAAGAACAATGTTCATGTACCAAATACTAAGACCTAAGTCTCATTATTTGACTTTAGAAGGTTCATCTCAATGGACTGAAGCAATTTGCAATCACAACTTACACCAAAAAATTCAAAAGATGACCTTTAAGACAAAACTTTATGATTTGAGATAACCTACATTCCAGCAACTTACACAAAAAACCTTCTATTACCATCCGCATGGCAATCATTTCATTATTATAAGCACAATGGACACTGGACTTGAAATACATTACCAATAACTCAATTAGAAATGGGTTCAGCTAAAAACGTTGTACTTCTATAAAAAGACTCCTTTTCTTAGAGAGGGCAACATCCGCAGAAAACACACAAAAAAAAAAAAAAAAAAAAAAATTCAAAGGATTTCGGCTTCTCCGACCTCGAGTGATGATATTTAACGCCTTTGCTATGACAACATTACCATTGCATCCCATCAAAAAAAAAAAAAAAAAAAAAAAATCAAGATTTCGGCTTTCTCGACCTCGAGTGATGATATTTAACGCTTTGCTATGACAACATTACCATTGCATCCCATCTTCTCTTCGCAGCAGCCATGTCTCTCATTTGCTTCAAATCATAATCTTCATCTCCAGTTTGCATTTGGATAACCCTCCCATGCTGCTTTTCAGAGAAAAATGAATTCAATTGACAACCTCTATAAAACTAATTACGAGACAAATTTGAAAGTGGAAAAGAAAAAGGACCGATTAATCAGAGATCAGAAAAGACTGAAGATTGGCATACAAAACGGTGAATTCTAAAAGTGGGACTGAGTTTCAGCGAAAGTGGCATAGAAGAGTTTAAGTAATGCAATTTCCCCCATAATTTTGTACACCGTTCTCTTTGAAATTTGGAATGTGAAACTGGTAGAGCATTGAGAGAGGGAAGACCCATAGAATCCATTTCTGAGAGCTTCTACGAGACACTGAAATCAGAAATTGGAGTCGAAAAAGCAGTTGATTTTAGATTTTCTACTCTTTTTTTTCCTTTCGCACTTGCTTATCTGGTTTGCTTATTCCGGATACTTTCCTGTTCGGGATAACCTTATCCTCCTGACCAGCCTTTTTCTTGCGTCGTAGAGGATTTTAAAAAGCAGCCCAAATGACGCCGTTTTATTTGGAACAAAACGCACCGTTTAACTGAAACCTCTAATAGGTGGCAGAGCACAAGAAGAATGTTCGTTTTATTTGTTTTTATTTTTAGACGGTGTTTGGAACATAAATAATTATCTTAACATAATAATTAAACGGTTAACAAAAAGCATAAAATTGAATGGCTTGTTTTATTTTATTAGAAGTAGATTTCATATTTTTAATTATTTTCGATAATTAAATTTCTTAGATTTTTCAAAATTAGATTTAGCAACTTTTAACTAACAACCTTTAATTTGTTAGTTACCACTACAAGAAATAAATTTTTAGATGATAATTTAGACGATAGAATATAAATATAAGAATTTCATAAAATTTATGAAATATAAATTATTAAATTTTATGAATTTCGTTATTTATATAATTTCATATTCCATTATCTGAAGAGTACTTTTAAAATGAAAAATAATAAAATTAAGAAAGTCAGCCTCTAATGAAATAAAAATAAAAATGAGAATTGCTCTCTTTTTAAAAATAATGAAATTGAGACCATAATAAAATTTATTAATTGCATAACAAAATTCAACCTCTAATAGTTCCGGTTTATTCACTTTATTCATTTGATTTTGCTCAGGTAGAAGGTCCTACTGTCGGACGGTTTCAAAAATGGTCTCCGCCCCCTGTGAATTTCTATAAAGTAAACACAGATGCTGCGCTAGGTCCAGATGGATATATTGGGATGGGTTTTATGGTGCGAAATAGTATTTGTCAGGTCATGGCAGCTGGAATGTGTCGAGTGCGGGACTCGCTATCAGTGGAGGAAGCAGAAATGGAAGCTGTTTTCTGGGCTGGGCAATGTGTCTTAGACTTGACATTCAGGCAAGTGATGTTTGAAACTGACTGTGCCAGCATAGTTAAGCTTTTTTATTCTTCAGTTGATCTCGTGCCCGTTACTGAGATGCGTACAAGGATGCAAAGGTTTAAGGAATTAGTAGAATTTTTTACTAGTTCAAGTTGTCATCGTGTTATTAGAGAATGTAATTCTGTGGCACATTGCTTAGCTAAGCAAGCTTTGACTTTAAGTTCTTTTGAGCAGATATGGATGGAAGAATGTTCCCCTGTGGTTTTGAACATTGTAGTGGCTGAGGCCTCTGTTTAATTAGAATAAACAGAGCTAGCACATGGTTTTGTTTAATTAGAATAATTTTGATTTTAAAATTATAAACCGAACTGATAGTTTATTTTTATATGTTTTATAAATTGAATGAAATCATTAACTTTTTAAATCTGTATTTTTAAATAGGTTTAAATTGATTTGGATTGTGTATGCAGTTTTTTATTATAAATACCTAGGCGATTTTAATATAGAGTTGAAATAAAATATCAAACGAAATAGAATGAAATTAAAAATTATTTCAAAAAAAATAGAAATTCTAATTTTATCAATTTGTTTACTATACAACATAGAATAGGAAAAATGAAATGAGAAATTAGTAGAAGGATCAAAATATTCATATCAATAATTTTATCATAATTTAATTTATTAAATGAATTATTTTATTAATGAAGGCTTACTTTTTATATTAACTTTGATTATCTCTTGCAATTGTAAAATAATATAAATATTGTGAAGAAAAAATTATTTCTCAATCTCTATTTTTAATTTAAATAAATTTCTAAACTGTAATTTTAAACGAAATGGGATAATTTTTTTTTGCAAAATCAACAAAACTTGGAGTTTAATAAATAAAACAATTAAAAACTTACATAGATGAAAAGCTTATTTCATTAGATATTATTGAAATGGCAACTGGATGTTGGAGGAGAGAGAAATGAAAGGAAAAACTTATCTAAATCTTGTCCATGATTCCATTTATGGATCAAATCAATGAAATTAAATATTTTTATTGAAACAAGATTATTTATAACCATACACTTTGAAAAAAAAAAAAAACAAAACACTTTTTAAAAACTTTTTAATTCCATTTATTTGGTCCATAAGTAGACTATAGATTGGGTCTAGGTAAATTTTTTTTTCCAAATGAAATAAACGAATAATAAAACATCAACTTAAAAAATAAAGATATAAGTGATATTTAAGAAAAAAACTCATTTAGAAATAAAATTCAGAGAACGAGTTCAGAATTCAAATTCCCTATTAAGCCCAAAATCCCTAACTTGAAAACTTTACTTGCAAAGGAATGGATAATGAAAATTACAAATTTTTTTTTGAGTACTAATGAAAATTACATGTTGGATTCTATTTAGTTTATTAAATATGCCTTAAGACATTGTATTTTTCCATTCCATATATGTCTCAGTTTGGTAAAATTAATTATTTAATCCTTACTTTAAAAAAAAAAAAACATTAATATATCCTTATTGTTTGTTTCCATTTGAAACAATAAAATTCTTTCATCCAAAATTTGTACTTTTTGTGTTAATTTTAAACACAATAATATCCTGTCCATTTCTATTATATTCATTTTATAAAAAAAAATCATTTTTAACAATATAAATAATGAATTCATATTATTAAAAATAATATGCTAAAAGTAAAAGTACAATATTCACATTCTTAAAAATAATTTTTTTTATTTTAGCATAAAAAAATACAATAAAAATTAGGAGGACGATTTTGTTCAACGGTGCCAAGCTCCAAAGACTAAGTACTATATTTTTGAAAAGGTTAAATAGTTAATTTCAGTAAACTATAGGGATTAAATAATAATGTTTTCTAATTTTAAATTTGACGCCGTATAACGCCGGGCATGCACCTACCGAACAAGTAGACGCTAGCCCAAACAAGCTATTTGCTTCTTCTTCTGAACTTTGATATACCTTAATGAGTTCTTTAAGTCCAAATTAATAGAAAAAGGAAACAATTTATATTAATAAATGGTTGCATAATGTGATTCTTGATATAAAAATTTCAGTTGCGTCAATCCTAAGCAATTATTGCTTTTCAAATTGCCCCTCTGAAGTAGAAGATATCCATTTTTACCAAGGTCTAATCTTTGGATAAGGTCACCACTTTCCCATTGTAAAAGAAGAAAGCAACTTTGATATAAATCCTTAAGCTTTGCCTTTCTTGTTCCAATTACCTTTTCTTTTATGTGATAAAACAAATACTAGTTGTCGTCGTGATCAAGAAATGGGACTTGGGACTGGCCAATTACGCTAAGGTAAACAATAGTGCAATACGGTTTCCACAACAGAAACTTCCAAGAAGCAGCCTTGTACCAGTGAAGGTCATATCCACTTTCACTTACTACCCAACAAACCTTACCAGCTCACTCTGCAAATTGAATTCTTCGCCCACTGATTCCGCGCTCACTCTGAAATCTTCATCCAAGAAATGTTGAAAAAACTGATTTCTTGATACGGTATTTTTATTTTTCTTTCATCTGATAAATATTGTTGAATTTTGATTTCTTCTTTCTTAAAACTTAACAATGTGTTTTTGAGTGTATGGAGTGAGTTCTCATGTGGAATTCTGATAGTTACAGGTATTCTTGCTGGAAAAGTGGGTAAATGTCTTTTTAAGCTGCGATTCTTTTCAGTAGAATTTTCTTCATTCACCAAAAGAAAATGAAAAACTAAAATTTGATGCCAGACTAAATGTGATTAAATTTTAAATGTATTTTATGACTTTCTGCTTACTATATGTGTGAAAGGAATTTAGAATTATATGATGTATATTTGATATTCAGATCAGAACTTTTGCAGGTTTTTTTCTTGCCTTGTGAGGCCAAAAAAGAAAAGAAAATGTCCTCGTTCCATCGAAAAGCTCAAAATTGGAGGAAGAAATTACATTTGAAATTCCCACACTATAACTACTACTAATCATGAAAATTTGACAAGAAACTACAAAACGTTAACTTCATATTCTGGAATCGTATCTTCTTTTTAATGCAAATTCATTGTTAATTTTTAGCTTTTAGGATCATGGAAACATATTTGAATACTGCTTGTCTTGCTTTCTTAGAACTTCTCTAACTTTATGGATACTGTTGATACTTTTCCCCCCTTTACAGACCATGAAGTTTCTTTAGATAATATGATTGTCAAAGCAAAAAGGGACTCTCAGTTGGTCCTTAAAGAAATTAAAGCTTAATTATGCTTTATCATTCTGTATAAAGTTTGTTAATTTGAGGTGCTGTATTTTTGTGAATGTGCTTCCCTATGGTCGACTTGGGTTCTCATTGTGTTGAGTATGCTTCCATTTGCCTCAATTTGATGTACTGATTTGTGTTCACGTTCAATGAATGTGGCAGAATATCTTTAGACTGGAATTGATGGGTGGAATATTTTCAAAACGAGCAAGTCCACGTCACGCTTCTACTTCATACTCATGGAGCTATCCACAGCCACAGTTTGCTCAACCAAGTCAAGAATATATGCCATATCAACACTATGCATCTCCTCCTCAAAGCTATGGTAGTCTACCCCCAGATTCAGGGAGGCGGTTGGAGAGAAAGTACTCTAAGATAGATGATAATTACAACAGTTTGGAGCAGGTGAGATGTTCATTCTACTGAACCTGTCATGTAAAGGTTTTGTTTTTGATCAAATTGAGCATTCAAGATCAGGGTTTCAAGAATCTTTTAGGGGCTAATTACAAGTAAGTGGGGGATGTACTTTTCTGGGACCATTGTAGATTGAACCTAGCTTCACAATGGAGTCCTTAGGAATCACTGATAAGGAATTCTTAAGCACTATAGTCAAGAGAAGAGTTTAAAGTTGGAATTCTTATCATGCATGAGTCTATGGCTGCAGGGTCAATTATGTAGACACACATCCTCTATATAATCATACCAAGTTTGTTGCTAGGTAATTTGAGTAGTTACTTGGAAGGGATGCCCTCTAAGTGCTGACTAGACAGCAGCTTTGTGAGTAATTCATTAGTTGTTTGAGTAAGAAACAAAACCGTATCCAAGTAAATTCAGTGTTCAGTCAATCAAGCCGTCAGTGGGCTCCTTTAAAAATTAAACCAACCTTTCATTTTCTATACTTGCTTCTGCATTGGACATTCACTGTTACATCTCTGTAAATCAACTGCAGTGGACCAAAAGGTAGCCATTTTATTCTTGAGAAGTGCTTCAGTATTTGGTTCATTTGGAAATGTTGGACTTTGAAACTTTTATGGTGTTTTTATGCTGTTTGGAACAAAGGAGAAACTCAATCAAACCATAAAAAGATTCCTAACATGGAGCAATGGATGATGATCACTTTCCTTTTTACAATAACAAAAACAGCCATCTTACCCCCAATCTGTCAACACAGGTTACTGATGCCTTGGCACGCTCAGGTTTGGAGTCTTCAAATCTCATTGTCGGTATTGATTTCACAAAGAGCAATGAATGGACAGGTTTGGCCTTGACTGAGTATACATAATTTCATCTTTTCATATTATAAAACTTTCTAACCTGCTTCAATATTAGGTGCTAGGTCATTTAACCGAAGAAGCCTACATCACATAGGAGATGATTTGAATCCCTATGAACAAGCAATATCCATCATTGGAAAAACATTGTCCTCATTTGATGAGGATAACTTGATTCCTTGTTTTGGATTTGGAGATGGTATTTTCTGAACAGATGTTGCTTTCCCAATTTAAAATTTAACATTCTTAATTACATATATATTGGGATATGAAATGGCAGCATCAACACATGATCAAGAAGTATTCAGTTTTTATCCAGATGAGAGGTTTTGTAATGGGTTTGAGGAAGTGTTAAGTCGATATAAGGAATTGGTCCCTCATTTAAGGCTAGCAGGTTCCAATTTGAAAATTTGTACTTTTTTTTTTTCTCTCCTCTTCAGTTGTTCATCTGCTTATGGAATTTTCATCCAATCTTTCTTTGCAGGGCCAACATCATTTGCACCTGTCATTGAAATGGCAATTACAATTGTTGAGCAAAGTTGTGGACAGTACCATGTTCTAGTTATAATAGCTGATGGACAGGTACTTCGTTTCCAGCCTATATTTTGATCAAAATTGTTGGAATTGTTTGAGTCATACCAACATTCACAACTAGTACAATTTCACCTTCTTCTGCTCCATTACATTGGTAGTTTTTACGCTGCACTTTACAACGGGCAAAACATTGTCAGTGTCTTGAATGATGAAAGCATGATAATCCTAACATCTCCTATAAAATTTTGTTAACTTCAATGTACTACTACTACAGCTAAACAGAACACTGAGTTCGGAATTTTGCAAAATTATAACATTTTGCTGAACTTGAACTATCCTGCAAAATGTAGTTTCAGATCAGAATTGAGCTAAAAACATTTCAAAGTTTTGTGACATAGTGATCTTGCTTCTAACCAAACATATTGGAGGAAATTAAAAACATGGAAATGTGATTGAAATGATATTGTGGGAGTTTCTTGGCTAGTTGAGCTCTGGTTTTTTGTTGACTTGCACATAATGTCTAGCAATCGGATATTGCTGATTCTCGTGATTGATATTCATATTTCAAGCAAATTGGAAAGGAAAGTTGAAATCTCTAAGATATGCCGACCTGGATCCTAGAAAGCTGGAATTACTTTATACACGTAAAGAGTTGTTTCAAACTCCAATTTTATTTACAAATTGTTGATGGAAGAATAGAATTATACAGTCATGGTTGAAGCAATTGTGGGTTGTATAGGTGACCAGAAGTGTTGATACTCAGCATGGCCACCTAAGCCCACAGGAGAAGGGAACTGTTGAGGCAATTGTGAAAGCAAGGTAAAACGTTTGAGCTTGTTTTGAAAGTATATCTTCTCTGCTAAAACACTTCTTGATGCAATAGTTAGTTTTCAGTGAGTATCCGCTGTCAATTATATTAGTTGGTGTTGGAGATGGACCATGGGACATGATGAAGGAATTTGATGACAACATCCCAGCTCGTGCATTTGATAATTTCCAGGCAAGTGGGCTTCATCTTTTCATTTGTTCAATCAAGATTAGCATGTTTCAATAACTTGTACTAGTCAATGCTAAGTTGAGAAATGTACATTTGTAGTTTGTGAATTTTACAGATATAATGTCAAAGAACGTTGACCGATCGAGAAAAGAAGCAGAATTTGCCCTAGCAGCCTTAATGGAAATACCATCCCAGTATAAAGCAACGCTAGAGCTCAATATATTGGGGTAATGTTTTTAACTTCTTTATAAGGCTTATGATGTCTTTCCCTTTTGCAATATTGGACACTGTTAAAGTGAATGGTTTATGTCTCTCTTTTTTATTTATTTTCTAGTTGTACTAGAGGGAAGGCTATAGATAGAGTTCCTCTTCCCCCTCCTCAGTATGGTGTGGCTTCATTTGGTAACTCAAAACCTTTGCACTCAAGCAGTTATCGTTCAAGTGCACCTTCTTCTGGTAGATATGGTGCAGCTGGCACAGCTCCTCCTGCAAGTTCTGCTTCTGATAATCATGTACTTCACAGTTTTCTGCTTCCTGAATCAGATTGCAGCTTTCTTTCTGTTTTATTACTTTTTTGGCTTCACTGGTTTGAATTTTCTCACCATATATTTATTGTTAGAAGAAAATTAAACTATTATAGCTAGTCCAGTAAGCATAATGAATTTCAAAAATTTCCTTGTCATGCTTTCAACAGGTTTGTCCAATTTGCCTTACCAATGCAAAGGATTTGGCCTTCGGTTGTGGACATCAGGTAATGTAGTCATAAACTCTCTCTCAGTAAATGCAGGAATATTTGCCTGTGCTAAACATTATTCAATCGCAGACATGCTGCGACTGTGGTCAAGATCTTCAGTTATGCCCTATATGCCGGAGTGCCATTAACACCAGGATAAAACTCTATTAGGTTCATCCATGTGCATTTATCCTAGAAGAAATAAAGAGCATCAATCAGTGGCGCCATACTGGCTGGCATCGAATGAGAGGCAATAAATCTTTGAATTAGCTATTTATAAGGAAGGGCTGCGTTCACTAATGGCTTCCATCAATATGTTTGGCTGCTGCTGCTATTATTGTAATTGCTGCTGTTACAATTCCATCAATATGTGCATTTCTTACTCTGTATATGTACATATATTTCAGCTAATAACAGTTTCATTTTCTGGATCCCAAGTCTGTTAGAATTTAGAAACCCTTTGGTCCAGAAAACAAATGCGATAATGTGTATTTTTACTGATTCTTCTCAAATGGACGAGTGCCCTTGAAACTGTAAGATGTAGGCTCTTTTAATGAACATCCTGGCACTACGTGTTAATTTTAAGGAATAAGTCATGATAATCCTGGCCTGGACTGGTGGTTCGTATAGCATTTTTAATTATACCTGGTATTATATTATAATAATGATAATGATATTAAAAAAGAAATAACTGACTTTTCACCATTAAAATACAATGACGTAGTTTTGATGTAGGGTGTCGAGTTTCAGTGCCGCCCGACCCATTTGCCATCCCTATAGTGGATTATCAGTACATGTATTTGGACTTTGTTGTCAAATTTATCACCATTGAAAGCCAACCAACAAATTCAGCACTCTTAATGGCCGCCTTAAATGCACTCAGCTAGTTTCAGTACACTGAAAGGTGCTTCTTTATAAAGCTGAATCAACGGAGATGACGACTCATCTCCCAAGTCTACATTAACTCCAACATATAAAAAAAGGCCAATCCATAATATAAACTCTTCAATGGCATCATCGGGCAGATTTTTGTTTTCATATCAGCGGCTGCAGAGACATGGAGGACTCAATGAGGAACTAGACACAGATTTTCCCACGTTTAGGAGGTTCAATATCAATGGGAGGCGGCTGAAACTTAGAATTCCTGGCCTGAGAAGGTTCTTAAGGAAAAGACCAAGGTTGTTACATAGGGTAAAGGTTTCTTGGAGAAAGGCTTGGAAGAGGTTGAAGAATGGGCAAGCTCACATCAATGATCTTTTTGGAGGAAATTTTATGGTTATGCAGGTTAGCCATACGCCTTTCAAATGTGGTGATAGACCTTACATTATGGGACGCCATGCCTCTCAGCGCTTGCCTTCTGCTTCAAAGTATACTACCGAAGGAAGAAGAATGGCTTGTTAAATGTTTCATTAATGAATCTGCTTAATTAATTAATCGCAGTTTGCTTTATCCTTTATATCATCTTGTTATATGAGAATTGTATGTACATAATATTACGACTAATTAATGGGAACATCCCTTTGAAGGATGAGGACTTATAGAGAAAAATTTTCCATTTGATAAAATTTTCCACAGTGCAGTCAAAAAACTGGGATGCATGTTCAACCTCCGCAATTCTTCGACTGCAAAGCCCGCCGGCTAGGGTATTATGAACAAGGACTTCACCGTCAAAGCCAACTCAGTGCCACGTCAATTAGATAAGTTTGGAGCTTCCCATGTTTACTTCATCCATCTCTCTTTTTCTTCGCGTGGCTTGAGCTCCACCGTACAAAAAAGTACAAAAAGAATAAGAGACTAAATAATTTAACAATATTAAATCTCCAGAAATAATTTTCCCAAATTAATTAAAATGTGATAGTAATATTTTACATCCACGTGGTTGGATTATCTTTTACTAATATTTTCTTTTCCTATTACTTCTATGATAAAAAGGTCTGGAAAGTTCTCTCGATTAGTCAAAGTATAATTTTCAAATATATATATATATATTTGAAAGTATAATTTTCAAATATATGATAAAAAGGTCTGGAAAGTATAATTTTCAAATATATATATCTAGCTGAGTATGCCTATTTTGGTTAACTGAAGTTGAATCCACCTAACATCTTTTGATCTTTTACCATCAGGCTTGGCTTTCCACGACATTTGGTTCTTGTTTCCATTAGCATTGCATAAATTATTTCATTTGATCAACAAAGGTCGATGACCATCAATACCACGGCTACCCTCAAGAATGGTTGCCTCATGGTCAGAGGCAAGGAGGTCCTTACCAGAGTTCCAGAAAACGTTGTCGTTTCTGCATCAAGCTGCGACTCTGCTTTCCTTGGCGCTACCTCTACAACTCTCAGTTCTCATCATGTTTTCACCCTTGGAGTTCTTAAGTAAGTTTCTACTAAGTTTCTACTCCTCGAGGTCATATTTGAGATTTTGAAGCCGCGTTTCTAATGATCTGCCATAGCAGGGGATACCGTTTCTTGTGCCTTTTTAGATTCAAAATATGGTGGATGATACCTCGTGTGGGGAAATCAGGTAGAGAAATCCCAATGGAGACTCAAATGCTTATGTTGGAAGCAACAGAGGACTCTGCTCTGCAAGATGAAATTTCTTCGGATACATCAAATAATAACACCTTCTATATTCTCCTGTTGCCTGTGTTGGATGGTCAGTTTCGGACCAGCTTGCAGGGAACTTCTGCAAATGAGCTCCAGTTTTGCATTGAAAGTGGTAAGTTGAACGTTCTTATTTCTATATAAACACATTAATTAAAAACCTCATTGTAATGTATTGATTTTGTTTTGTGTAATTCCTTAGGAGATGTTAATGTCCAGACCTCCCAAGCTTTTGAAGCTGTATTTATAAACTCAGGGGACAACCCTTTTGAGCTCATCAAGAATTCTGTCAAGTACGTTTGATCAAGATCATAATTATGGTTTTTTTCATATATATAATCCATTTTATTTAATCTGCAGATGCTGAATGTATCTTCTTTATGTATGTGCATTAATGCAGGATATTGGAGAAGCACAAGGGAACATTTAGCCATATAGAAAACAAGAAGGTGACGTACCAAAACCTGTAACCTTTAGAAAATGACTAATTTTTCATTACAATTGACTGACTTGATCTTGTTTAATTTGCAGATCCCTCCACATTTAGACTGGTTTGGATGGTGCACTTGGGATGCTTTTTACTCTGAAGTAAATCCACATGGAATCAAAGAGGGTCTTCAAAGGTACAATGTGACATTTAATTCTTGATTCTATAAGTATTAAAAGATAGTAGCAATCTGCATACCTAACAAAATTGTATTGCAGATTTTTGGAAGGTGGGTGTTCACCGAAATTTCTTATTATTGATGATGGATGGCAAGATACAGTAAATGAATTTCACAAACAAGGCGAACCGCCTATTGAAGGAACACAGTAATTACTATCCTGTAGTTTGATCAGGATTTTTCCTCTAAATTAGTCTCAGATTTCGATATTTAAGATTTCTTTTTTGTTATAGGTTTGCGAGTAGATTGGTTGACATCAAAGAAAATAGCAAGTTCAAGAGTTTAGGCTTAGATGATACTCAAAACTGTACCAATCTCCGTGAGCTTATTGATACAATCAAGGAGAGATATGGACTAAAGTAAGTCTTGAATGTGGATATTGAATTTTTCACTTGTTGATAGTAACAAATTTTAACAAATGCAGATATGTTTATGTTTGGCATGCTTTAGCTGGATACTGGGGAGGAGTCATGCCGTCATCCGAAACAATGAAAAAGTACAACCCAAAACTCAAATATCCAGTTCAGTCACCTGGTAATGTTGGGAATCAAAGAGATATTGCAATGGACAGCTTAGAAAAATATGGAGTTGGAGTTATTGATCCTAGCAAAATTTTTGAATTTTACAATGATCTCCATAGCTATTTGGCAAGCAGCAATGTAGATGGAGTAAAGGTAGATGTTCAGAATTTGATTGAAACATTAGGTTCTGGGTATGGTGGACGTGTCACTTTGACTAGACAGTACCAAGAAGCACTTGAGCAATCTGTTGCAGGAAACTTCAAAGACAACAATCTCATCTGCTGTATGAGTCACAATTCAGACTCAATTTACAGGTCTATCCGATCTTTTCTATTTTTTGGAACATTTTTTAACTAGTTAATACCCAGAAGTGGATGGTAATATTCTGATTTTGTATTACAGTTCAAGGAAAAGTGCAGTCGCGAGAGCATCAGAAGATTTCATGCCAAGAGAGGCAAAATTTCAGACCTTGCATATTGCTTCTGTAGCTTATAACAGCCTTCTTCTCGGGGAGATTGTGATTCCGGACTGGGACATGTTCCATGTAAGTTGTCTTTGCATATTTTTAGTTGTGAAATAGTATCTTTTCTTGCAAGTTTACACAGGTAAATTACTTCTGCTGTTTTTCAGAGCAAACATGAAACTGCTGAATTCCATGCTGCTGCAAGAGCAGTGGGTGGATGTGCAATATATGTGAGGTGAGCCAAAATGGATTGTACCCATTTTTTTTTGTTATTCTTTCACTGTATCCGTAAAATGTACTTAATGCTTAAGTATTTGTATCAATGCTATGCTGTAGCGACAAGCCAGGCAATCATGATTTCAACATCCTGAGTAAGCTTGTTTTGCCTGATGGATCTATCCTGAGAGCTAGAAATGTTGGCCGCCCGACCAGAGATTGTTTATTTGTAGATCCTGTCATGGATGGGAAAAGGTGAACATATAATCCTTAAACCTGTCTTCTAACAATTTGGAATCAAATGGTTTACTAATAGCTGGGATTTTACTCTTTTGTGTAGTTTGTTAAAGATATGGAACTTGAACAAGTTATCAGGTGTAATTGGCGTGTTCAATTGCCAAGGAGCAGGAAGTTGGCCAATGAAACTAGAAACTGAAGACATGCCCATTGCAGCATCCACACCTTTATTCCTTTCAGGACATGTAAGGACTACTGACGTTGAATTTCTTGAAGAGGTTGCAGGTGAAAATTGGAATGGGGATTGTGCAATCTATGCCTTTAATTCAGGTTAAAACTTAATTTCCGCATTTTAATTTTCACTGGATGTGGTAATTCCTTCCATATAAAATCAACATGGGATGCTTTGTGTACTGGGTTGTCATCGTAAAAAATGAACTTTTTATTAATAACTGTTAAATTACACATATTATTGCAGGTGCTCTTTCTCTATTGCCCAGGAGTGGAATTATTGAAGTGTCCTTAGCCACACTTAAATGTGAAATATATACAATCTCTCCAGTTAGGGTTTATGGTCAGAATATTCTCTTTGCGCCAATAGGATTGCTGGATATGTACAACTCTGGAGGAGCCATAGAAGTAATAAGCTGCATGAAGGATCTTGCAGAATGCAGAATCAGAGTAAAAGGACGAGGCTGTGGCCGATTCGGAGCCTACTCCAGCACTAAACCAAAGTATTGTATGGTGGATAATAAAGAGGAGGATTGGACGTACAATGCAGAAGATGGATTATTGAGCATTGAACTGCAAGGAGAACGCAATTTGAGAGAGATTGAATTCGTATATTAAGGAATTGGTTTCTGTTTTTTTTTTTTTCTTCTTCCGCTGCATTAAAGATGTAAGGAAATAAAGAAATATTGTTCATATATCATTCTAATGAAATTACTGGCATCAAAAGAATGGATCATTTGTAAAATTTTACCAAAATTACAAGGTTATTAGATACGAAAAAGCAGTGTGTGGCTCATATTAGTCGTGAGTTTATTAGGGCCTAAAGTGAGCCCAGTTCAAGTCTGTTAAAATTGGAAAGTCAGCCCAATTTTGGGCCTAGATTTCTCATAACGGATCCAAAATATTGGTCTTAAATTTTCTTATTGGGTTTACAGTAAGGTTTTCGGCCCAATAAAATTGGTCAGGGTTTTGTAATGGGCTGCATTATGTTTTTCGGCCTAAATTTAAAGGGTTTCAGACTGGGCCTGAATTTTCTTAATGGGCTCCAATTTGGGCTAATTTTCATAATTGGCCTCGTAGTTGGGCCTGAATTCCCTATTGGGCCTCCAATCTGGGCCTGGATTTCATTAATGGGCCTTCAAGTTTGGGCCTGGATTCTCTTGGTGGGCCTCAATGTTGGGCCTGGATTCTTATTGGGCCTCTAATATGGGTCCAGATTTTCTTAATGGGCCCATGACTTGGGCCTGGATATCTAAATGGGCTCAATTTTGGGCCTAAGATTTCGTAATGGGCTCCAATTTTGGGCATGATTTTCTTAATGGGCCTCCAGTTTTGCGCCTGGATGTTCTTACTGGGCCTATTGTTTGGGCCCTAGTTTTCCGAATGGGCCCTCGGTTTGGGCCTAAAATTTCTTAATGGGCATTCATTTGGGCCTTGATTTTCTACATGGGCCTTCAGTATTCGGCCTGAATTTTCTTAAGAATTTTAGTGGGCCTGAATTTGCCCAATCTTTGGGCCAAGGTTAACTGGACTGTCAAGAGCTCACACTATTAACACCGATTTAATTTCTTTTAAGAAAGCCCACCCATTCATTTGACAAGTGGGCCCGCCTTGTTAAGTATATATCTGCTAAATCAAAATTTTTTTTTCTTCTCAAAGAAAAAAAAAAAAACGAAAGAAACAAAATCATTCAAAACTTGATTCGTGTCGGCCTGCCAAGGGCCCACGAAGAAGACGATGAAGACGACGATCGACTGTCAATCAAATCTCGGTTTGAAGTTCAGTTTGTTCTCGAGAATTATGAAGCAATTGTTAAGTTTAATACTTATAGAAAGAAGGACGACCTGTCTGCCACCCCAAGCATCAGAGGTGGCTACCTCAAGATAAGGGGCAAGGTATGCTTCCTGACAGCTCCATTTTAAGAGCTACATAACCTATTCGAGATTGTTTATTCAACGACCCAGTCATGGATGAATAAGTAGAAGAATTGCTGCTAAAAGTGGGAAATTTTTATTTGGAATTTTAGAGGTAGATGTTTTAAATTCTCGCATTAGCTTGAAGTTATTGCAGAAGAAAACTGGAATGGAGAGTCTGCAGCATATTCAGGTTTTACTGAGCAGCATATAAATATAATCATTAGAATTAATTGTTAAAACTGATACAACCCTGATTTAAAATTTTTAATGATTTATCCAAAAATGAACTTCTAGCAGTCTACTGTTTTGGTTAAAATCATTTACTTGTTTTACTTTTCTAATATATAATTGTAAAAAAATAACAAACAAATCCATTCCATCAGTGATAACGAAATGGGCCTTCCAAAAAAAAATCTCCAAAAGCCCATTACATATCCATAAAGCATAAGGTTGCAGGCCATTTTGGACCATCCGCCGAGTCATCTGTGTCCTATGGCTAGTTGTTGATAGTGTTATACATACATGCTCTTTCTCTAACCCTTACTTCTCTCTTTCATTCGCTCTCTCTGCAATCTGCCCCTTATCCTCAACCCTCCTCTAAACCCCCTCTCCTTCTCCCAAAAATGTCTGCCACAGCTTCACCTACCTTCAAGCCTCTATCAATGGCAGACTCATGCCTTCTGTCACTCCCTTCCATTTTTACTGCAAAACGTCCATATCAATGTCTCTCTATCCCACCCAGACCTATTAAGCTCCACCTTTCACATCCTTCTCACTCCCTATCCGTTCTCTCTCTCAAACCCAAAACCCATTTCTCATCTCTTATCCCCTTTGTTGCTCAGACCTCAGATTGGGCTCAACAAGGAGAGGAAGACGAAACCACAATCACCATTACTGAATCAGAACAAGAAGAATCCACATGGGAAAATCAAGAAAGTGACGGTGCTGAAGCCAGAGTTTCTGATTGGGAGTCAGAAGGAGAGGATGCAGCTGCGGTGGCAGGTGGAGATGAAGGAGAGAGTGGTGAAGAAGAGAGTTTTCAGGAGCCAGAAGCAGACGAGGGTTTTGTGGAGCCACCTGAAGATGCTAAGATTTTTGTGGGGAATTTGCCTTACGATGTTGATAGTGAGAAGTTGGCAATGTTATTTGAGCAGGCTGGAACTGTTGAGATTGCTGAGGTGAAAATACCTTTTTTTATTTATTTATTTGTTTGCTTATTTGATCTTTATCTTTCAACGGTTTTATGAAAGTTTGATATTTAGGCTTATCTTTGTTGCTTGGAATTTTCTTTGTAGGTCATTTACAACAGGGAGAATGATTCTAGTAGGGGATTTGGGTTTGTGACGATGAGTACCGTTGAGGAAGCTGAGAAGGCTGTGGAAATGTTTCACCGCTATGTAAGTTTCTTTTTCTATATCATTTCCCTTTCGCTTTGTTTTATTTGGGCATTATCGGAACTAAGTGTAACAGAACTGAATATGAGAGAAATGGAACAGATAGTGCTTTTGAAATATTGGGGTTTTGATTTGCTTATCATCAGGTGAAAAGTCAACAGCATTGCACAAAATTTTTATTATTAACAACAACATAAAGTATGCTGATAGAATTTTGTGATTTGTCTGGAAAGCAATTTATTTGGACTAATATGCTTTGGAAACTGGAAACATCTACGATTTTGTTATTCATTTGATTGATATATATTACTTATTTTTCTATTGGTGTTAAAAGACTTGTATGTTTTCTCTGTTGTTTTGATTTTATTCATTTTGATGAGGTTATCTTTTGACATGCTGACTGTAAAATTTAGTTTTTACAATCTAAGTTCTTAGAACCTTTCGATCAGTTGGCAATGGCATAATAGCCAATGCCTCACCTTTCCACCTTATTAAGAAAAGCACTCGGTTTAGGAATGTTGGAAGCCAATTCCCTTCGTAACAATAGATTATTTAGATTTTACTTGCTATATTATGGCTTGTCTCCAGTGATAATGCTTTTCCACTTACAAGTTTTTTTTCAATTCTTGGTTTGTTTTCGAGCAGGATTTGAGTGGAAGGCTGTTGACTGTTAACAAGGCCTCTCCTAGAGGATCAAGGCCTGAACGTCCCCCTCGCACATATGAACCTGCTTTTAGAATCTATGTTGGTAACTTGCCATGGGATGTAGATAATGCTCGATTGGAGCAAGTTTTTAGTGAACATGGTAAGGTGGTGGAAGCTCGGGTAGTTTATGACAGGGAAACTGGCCGTTCCCGTGGTTTTGGCTTTGTAACCATGGCCTCTGAAACTGAGTTGCATGATGCTATAGCTGCACTTGATGGACGGGTAAGTGACTGTTTCTTTTCATATGATTAAGCAATGGAAGGACTTGGTATTACTATTCTCCATAATGTGTGTGCGTGTGGAAACGCAGCTGATAGCAACCTAATGATTGACATGAATAGAGTTACATTTACGTACTATCAATGCAAACCTTGGCATGTTCTGTTTACCTGTATGGACTTAGATTGAGAAAAGAAATGAATGAAAATTATCTACTGATTATTTATATATCTGCAGTGACTATTTAATTTATTGAGGCTTATGATTGGTGATATATGAATGTCTGGTTTTGCAGAGTTTGGATGGGAGGGCCATCAGAGTAAATGTTGCTGAGGGAAGACCAAGGCGTAACTTCTGATGGAATATGATTTAGATACATGTCACATTTGTAGTTTTTGCTTCTCATTTTCTTTTATCCTTTTTTGCGAGCAAGTTTTATAGTATCAATTTTTTGTTAGCTAGTTGTATGAAAGCTTTTTATGAGGATATATGAAGCTGTCCAAATGTTGCTTTATGTGTTACTTAAGAATTTGTTGCTCAATATGATTATAAAGCATAATTCAACTTCATTGATTTTCTTACTGATATAGAAGGTGCTGGCTTTGGATACCAAAACTGTTACATGGATATATTTGTGCCTCATGGTTGACAATTTGAGCTGCTTAGAGCATTCTTAACCTGATAGGTTATCTTGTATGCTCCATTTTGCTGGAATTTTGTTAGATGGTGAGGCCATTTGGAACCTTTTACAGTACTTTATTTATGTATATTTTTTTGTTGCTTTGTCTTGGCAATTCTCATTTTGCAAAATTCATTATGCAAAATATTTGAAGTTGAGACCTGTCAGTTAGACATCTATATAAAAACTGCTCTGGGAAGAGATTACCTCTACAAATTAGTTTGCAAGGTTGCAAACCATAGCCATGATTGTGTAGAAATTGTTTTTGTTCCAAGCGTTATCTTGCCTGAATAATCTCTAAACCTTCGCGCAGTGATGAAATGCTTTCTCTGGGTTTCAGTTTCTAATATTTTACCCGAACTGAACGTTGAAACTGAAAGTCCACCTTGGGTATTGAAAAGCAAATTTACAAAGTCCAAAACAAAAGTCTCCAAAAACGAAGGTATTGAAATCCATAAATGCATATGATTATTACAGTAGACAAAAAAAGGACATTCAAAGACATCCCTATACAACTATACAATAGCTTCCATGGATTGAAATGTGCAACAGCATAACCAAACTGTTTTCCTATGTCTTATCACCACAGGACCTCCAGATGAAAACCTACCAAACTTAATAACCCTGTAGTTGTGCATCTCGACTCGTTAGAGGAACGTAGCGAACAGAAGTCTCGCTCCGGATACTAATGGAACCATCTTGGTTCTTGTCGATCACCTTCAAATCCTGGAATATGTTTCCTACTGGAATTACCATTCTGCCACCTGTTTTCAACTGATCAATGAGCGCCTGTGGGATTTCTGGTGCAGCTGCTCCCACATGTATTGCATCATAAGGTGCAAACTCTGGCCAGCCTTGTCTTCCATCTGTCACCATTAGCAAAACCAGAACAAGTAGTTAAATATACTAGAGAGTTGTTTTTTAATAAGATTTCATTTCAATGCAACTGAATTTTTTTTTTTTTCCACCAAGCAACTGTAGGTGAATCAAATAAACCGAATAGTGCAAAAGACAAAATCAATCAAAACTCCCACCACAAATAAGAAATACAATCCGTTAGAGAGGTTCTTGTAGAAATTTGATTGTTAATGAAGTAATCTTGTAAGAGAGAAATTCAAAAGGCATTGTTGATAAGTGTGTGGAGAGTTGTCTGAATCCTTATTGGGAAAACCCATGAGTCAGGCGCAAACTTACAATTATGTTACTGTTTGAACACTGAATTAGCATCATAGGCTACAATTCTTGAACCAAAATGAAAATTAAAATTGCTGTCCATTTTAGAAATCATTTGCCAATTTTGAAAACATACCGCCAACATGCACTGAGAGGGAACCTTCTTTCAATAATGGAGCTGCCGCACTTTTTTCAATATTCTTGATTGAAAAAGTAACCAGCTCTGGAATATGTTCAACACCCACGGCACGACCTTGCGGCCCAACCATTATGGCAAAGCATGCTGTCAAATACCCAGTCCCTAAGGAAATTAAAATGCAGAAAAGTTCAGAGTTTTATGGGCCACAGAGAGAATATTGTGGAAAAGCTAGAAAAATCATAGGATATGAATATTGTATCATTCTCAGAATCAAGCTGCAGCCAAGATATTTAGTAAATTAATTCAACCCTCCACACCACCACCCCCCCCCCCCCCCGTAAATCTAATTAACCCGCCACACCACCCACCCCCCCCCCCCCCCCACCCCCCCAAAAAAAAAAAAAAAAAAAAAAAAAAAAAAAAAAGAAAAGAAGAAAGGGGAGAGAGAAAAAACAAAAGAAAAGAATACAGAGAGAGAGAACATTAAAAAAAAAAAAAAAAAAAAAAAAAAAAAAGAAAGAAAGAAAGAGGGAGAGAGAAAAACAAAAGAAAAGAATACAGAGAGAGAGATACATCAAGTGAATTTGATCATCATTAGACATCATAATATTGATAGGAACTTAAAGAATGGTAAGGGCTAAGAAAAGAACCTGAGCCAACATCTAAAGCATGCATGCCAGGTTTTAGATGCTCCTCCAACAACTGAAGGCACGTTGCATGCATATGAGGGGCAGAAATAGTAGCATTATAACCAATTGCCATAGGACTGTCAACATAAGCAGGAGTCCCATCTGGTACAAATAAAGCTCTATCAATAGTTTCCATAACGTCAGCCACCTTTTTGGAGCTGATCACTCCATAATGCTGCAAATTCTCTACCATTGCTTTATTCTTATTGATTCCACTTCCAGCCCAGTATCGCTGTAAGTTGTCAAAAGAAATTCAATACAAAGTTTGCATAGAAGAGAATAATGAAGCGCAATCCAAGTCCAACAGGGTGGACAAACATAATATGGTACAATTGAAGAAATATAAAGATAAAAAAGCAGCAGATTCTTGAAACAATTTTTTACTAGTAGTCAAATACTACATGCAAGACTCAAAAGCACGATCACCGCCATTTACAAGGAATAATGACAAAAATGCATTTAAACCCTGTCTGAAAACATAGAACTGAAGTCTTCGAGGTATGTATTGTAACATGCATGACCTCCTGTGCCATTGATTGAATTTGAAGGTCCAAGGCCCCCAGGCTTGTGCAAATTTGGGCGAAGCAATCTGCTACACTAACAATGGCCAGCAGGACATAGCACGTCCACCCAACTTGACATAAATTTCCCTGAAAATACACAAACAAGGCAACACAAACAGAACTAAATTTACTGTGAGTTTTATTATTATTATTTTTTTTTTTTTTACATAATTTTGTGGCACCAAAACATGATAAATTTCACCAACTTTTTGCTCTTCTTGATAGCCTCAGTTCCTCCATTAAATTTTATATAACAAGAAAACCTAACAAATATGACAATTGAACTCTCGATTATTACAAAACATTCTTCAAAGAGCCACAGTTGAAACCATTCCTCAAAAAAGCCACCTACTGTTGTTGACAAGATATTAACCTCCAGTCCATTTCCATAAATTGTCAACAGTCAACAACAGATAAGCTTCACCAATGTTTTAAATAAGTCCCTCTTGCTATAAGATCCACTCTCCCAAAATTATTCCCCAGCCAACACGAGCAAATCTCAACTCCAAGACAGTTGCAGAGCACTGATAATAATACATCAAAATATGAGAAACTCCAATAAGCAAGCCATAACATTAACTCAAGTTTCCTATTCGATGCACCTTAATATAGAAAAAACCCAAGACTAAGCCACAGACAGAAATTTAAAATGCTGCAATTCAGTTGTTCCGTTATCTCAAATCAGAACCTGATAAAACTTTATCACAGTTCATTTTCACCTTTAGACAAGCAATGAAGCAAACAAGTATTTAGTAATCAAACAGCACACAATAGCATAGTTACATAATTTTCATAAGCCTAAAAATTATGAGGAAATAAAAGAAGATCAATCATCCGAGAGAGAGAAATTGGTATCAAACTTGAAAAACAACAATTAACACAGTAACAAAGCAAAACTTGATTAAAGAAATAACAGGGCAGAAATGAGATAAATGAACCCAAAAGCCCAAGAGATTTCACTTTATTTGAATCCGATTAATCATTGAACTGAAGATGATTAACAGAATCAAACAACATACCAAATCAAAAACCAGCACATATCAACCAAAATCAAAGAAGACGTCACGACGCACAATCTCAGAAGGGAGAGAAGTTACCTCCATCCTGAGGAAGAGAGAGTTACCCGTAAGGAAACAATCGAGTTTTTTGGGGAGATGGAAAGATGACAGAGTGGAAAACTGAGAGGGCAAATTCCGACTACGGCGGAGAAGAAGAAGAAGGCAGTGGTGCTGATGAGAATGGAAAGAGTAGGTTAAGAAGCGTTTAAGAGAAGGAGGTACACAGTTGCGGCAACCATACGCTACTACAGGGGATAGAGGCATAGGCACTGGCATTGTAAGCTTTAGTTTCTCGTTTATTCTCTCACTCTTTCTCTCTCTCTCTCTCTCTCTCTCTCTCTCCACACAGGGACACACACTTGTCAGCCCATTCGTGCATTCTCGCGAATTCGACGTGCGTCCATGCCAAAAAACATCTATTTTTGGGCTTTTATGGGCCTTTCCTTTCTCATTGAGTCGGGTAAAAATATAAGTTCTTATGTTGTTCACCTATGGGCCCAACCTCAAGTCCATAACAACAGAAATATGGAGGAGCGAAAGCCGCCAATACGTTTGAACACCATTTATGGCCTGGCCTGTTTAAATGAAGGGTAAATACTTATTTACTCCTAGATTTCATCATACTTACAATTTTTTCTTTTTATTGATAAAAGATTAGTCTCTAAAAGTTTAATAAAAAAACTAAACTATTTAATTTCTTCATAAAGAATGTTATTGTAAAAATTAAATATTAAATATTTAATTATTTAATATAGTGTTACAATTTAGTTTGTTTCATTTATTAATGAATTACTATTTAATTTTTCACTTAATAATAAAAATGACACTTTTTAGATGAAAGACTAAAGTGTTGTCGGTCTATTCATAAAATAAAAGATTACATTATTGTGTAATTTGATCAAATATTGTATTCATTAATTACTACCAATCAAAGAATCCTTATTTAAGAGAATGAACATTTGCAGGTCTATAATGTGCCGGCCAGCCAAGGACCTAAATAATCAATCCATCAGAAGATCAAACATAAATAAATTACATCTACAGGCAATTTCCACCCTCTAATTGTCTTGCCTATGTAACAGCTGTCTCTTGTGCCATAATCTTTTGTGTTCTTCATAATATTGTTCTTTAATTTGACCAAATAATTGAAGACAATTAAAACAACTGATTAAGTACAAATTAGAATAAAACCGGAATTTTTCATTCAGGTTGAGATTGACGCTCAAGAGGTGTATAATGCCATTAGAAGTTCTTCTGCAGATTTTTCTGACTTGGGCTGTTGCTGCATATTGTGTAGTGTTGTGTTCTTCATGCAACAATGTTAATGTTTCTTGGATTGGATTCGAAGACAATCCAACTCCGCTGCTCATACATTAGCAAGGGTCCGCAAATTCTTGTGCTAGTCTTCAAATATGAAATGAGATTCCTCCTTTTATATTAATGCTTTGATCATGGAGCTCTTAATGAATAAAACCACAAACATCTGCATGTCCATATTGATATGAACTATGCAAGATGTCATAGTTAGAAGTTAATATAATTAACAAGAAAAGCATAGAATGAGGTTAGGCATGGCCACCGGTTCGGTTCTAACCGGAACCGAACCGTACTGTAGACGAACCGGAACTGTCATAGCTTAGAAGTTAAATCATATATTATAATTAACAAGAAAAGCATAGAATGAGGTTAGGCATGGCCACCGGTTCGGTTCTAACCGGAACCGAACCGTACTGTAGACGAACCGGAACCAGATCGAAACCAGCGGTTCATAATTTTGAACCGGAACCGGTAGTTCAAGGGCCGATTAAGGTTTATGTTAATGTTAAAATATGAACCGGAACCTGCCCGAAACCGGCGGTTTCGGTCCGGTTCGAACTGAATGCACAAAAAAATTGTAGCTTAAAATTTTTATAAAATGCACAAAAAAATTGTAGCTTAAAATTTTTATAAAAAAATTTATATCACTTGATTTGATTGTAGTTGATTTGATTTATGGTGAAGAGAAGTAAAATGGCACATAAGTTTTAAAAAGTGGTGAAAAAAAATGCTCATTTTTTGACTTAATTTATATAAAAAATGGTACATGAATAATTAATTTATAAAAAAAAAAAATACTTTCAAGTGTACAAAAAAAGAGTGTAACGGATAGTTTTTGATATGATAGGTGTTTTTTATTTATTTATTGATAAATAAATTTTATTCATTTTTAATAATTTATTTATTTGCTGTAATTTAATAAATTATCCAAAAATATAGCTGTTATTTTTCTGTTATAAGGGACACTTTAGGAAGCTAATAAATGAAAAACATGTATAAATATGATGAGTTGATGATTTTTTATTTCACAACCAATTATATCCTAACTCTTCTCTTATTCTCAATCAGAATTCTCTTAAATTTCCATAGTTCATTATTTTTTTTATTGCTTTATTTTCCTTAATATTGGAATTATCTATTGTTTATTTTTTATTTTCTTACATCCAATTCCATATTTTCTTACATTCCAATTCCAAATCTTTCTCTAATCTCAATTTTTTCCATTTATTAAAACTCTTACTTCATTTGATTTTTAAATAATTTTCTTATATCTTGAAAACATAATAATTTTTCAATGCATCTCCATTAATTTATATTCCCATTTTATAGTTTTTATTATAATCAGTAAATTAGCAAAATTTGTAAATTTAAATGCTAATAATAATTCTAAGTTAGATTATAGAAGTTTATTCTTTTTTTTAAAATTTCTATAATAATTTATTTAGTTAATACAAATTTAAACATTTTAAAATTATTATTTATTCATGAATTTGGAATCAAATTTTATCATTTCTTTTTTAAAATTTGCTAGTAATGCCGAAACCCGAATCAGAATCGTAATTTTGAAACTATCGGGTTCGCCGGAACCGTACTAAAACCGTTGCTAAATTCGAACAACCGAAAGTTCAGAGTCAATATCCCAATTTTAAAATTTTAAAACATTTCGAATCAGCGATCAGTGAACCAGCATTTAGTTAATAAAATTTAAACATTTTAAAATTATTATTTATTCATGAATTTGGAATCAAAATTTTATCATTTTTTTTAAAATTTGTGTAATGCCGAAACCGAATCAGAATCGTAATTTGAACTATCGGTTCGCCGGAACCGTACTAAACCGTGCTAAAATCGAAACCGAAAGTTCAAGAGTCAATTCCAATTTAAAATTTTAAACATTTCGAATCAGCGATTCAGTGAACCAGCTATGTCTAAACGAGGTAGCTGTAGAAATTTCCGAAGTTTTTCACAAATAAAATTGCGAAAGGAGAAGTCAAAGTAAATGCAGCAATCAGTCATTCGGATTTCACCGCAGGAACCAAGAAATTAATGTGATTGAGTAGTGTGCATGTTTATTCCAATGCCGTATAGTCTTTCTTTGGCCCGAACGAGACGCCAACTAGCAATTGGATGGTTAGTCAGCTGACTGATGTTGAGACTGGTTGGAACATCGACCTCGAGGATTAATTGGTTAACGAGTTATGCCAATTGCTAAGTCTTTCTTTTCCTTGAAAAAAAGTCAGGCGTACATGCTCGCCTCTTGCTATACGCTAATTAATTTGTCGTTTGTATATGGTTTTACACGTGGTGTGTCCATCCCAGAATCCAGATCAAGTCTAATTTTCATTGAAACTAAAATATTTTTAATAATTTATTGAGGAAAAAAATAATAATAATAATAATTAAAAAAAAAACATTCGTGGATTGATTTAATATATGGAAAGGCAAGTCTTATCCCAATATATTAGGCAAATGTGGTCGGTCTCGTTCGAATCCGAAGACTGTGGATTTATATTTGATCCAACGGCTCAAAGTAGCCCAAAGACTTTTATACTCTGTTTCTTGGACTTGGCTGGCCCAAACTCTCTCTCTCTCTATCTCTCTCTCTCTCTCTCAGCGTTGACTTGACTTTCCTAAAGTTCCCGTCTCATAACTTCACAAGTCTTAATTAGCCATAGTGTGTGGGCCATAGCTCATGATAAGATTTTTTTTTTTTAATTATTATTTTAAGAAGTTCAAAGAAACTACATTAAAAATTATTTTGATTTGAATATTAATGTAAAAAATAATTATTATATTTTAGCAGTGAATTTTATCCAATTGATTTTTAATATTATTTGACTTCAAATCGTAGCTAATATATTAATTAATTAAAAATAATTAATTGCATTTTATAATAATTTTTTTTAGCACCTCGAATAAAATTATTCTAATTGGTTTCTACCACCAATAATGGTAGAATGAAAATCTAAAAATTGATAAAACTATCTTAAATGAAGTTAAATTTGGAGGAAACATAAATACTCAATCCAGAAATTTTAAATACTTTCCAATATAACTATAAAATACTAAAATAAGATTATTTTCCATAACCTGTTGAGAGATACAAACTATAGAAATTGTTTAATTTTGTTTCATTTCCTGGAAAGGGATAATTAGGTTTTGAACTCCTGTAATTTCTTTGAGGTGCTTAGTTACTATACAATATTATAAAATTCACTTTTATGTTTCTTTTTTGTTCTAATAAAATTACAGCTCAATTTACCAATTTATTATAATAATGAGTGAATTAAGAAATATATGCTAAAATAACACAAATATAGATAATTATTTAATTATATTTTTCTGAACTATTATTAATGACTAAATGCAAATGAAAGTTTTAAACCAACCGTTAAAGTAATGAATTTTTTTCTCTGAGTTGATTTAATCATAGTGGTAGGAATAATTATATAAAAAATAGTTAGTAATTGTTTTTAACTATCTTTTAAAATATGAGATATGTCAATTGAGTTAAAAAAAATTAAATAAAAAGAAAGATAAATATCGAAATGAAATATGTTGGTTTTTGAATTTGGAGCAAGGGATGTAGTATTTTTATTTCCAATTATTCGAATCATAAATAGAGATATTCAAAAATTAAAAAAAGCTTTCTTTTTTAAGAGAAAAAAAATCAATCGAGTTAGCTTGAGTCTATTTATATCGGATCAGTTTTATTTTGTGAATTTGGATGCAGTAAATCAGATCAAAATGTACAAAAATAACAAAAAAATAACAAATAGGTTCATAAAACTATCTGTCTAACGAAAATTTTTTTATAAAACTATCCCGAAAACCCAAGTATGAACAAGGAGAAAGAATTTCTAATTAAAGAAAAAAGGACAAATAACATTCAGAACAATGGGGGCCTACTCTTATAATTTTTCCACACGGTTTGGGCTTATAAAAAAATAACTCAACAATGTACCACCAACTCGTTTCTTTGAAAAATAAAAAACAACGTTGTTCTTGCTCCCCATGTTATAAATTCCCAGCGTCCACTACCACAATCCGCCGGAAACCACAGCGTAAAATGGCTTCCAAACCTCACAATCCCTACTTCTCCCTTCTCATTCTACTTTCCCTTCTCCTTGTCGCCTCTGCAAGAGTAGGTCTTGACCATTCAGACCTTAAAGCCTTTTATATCATACAGAAGGACTTGGGCATCAATGGTCAACGAAGCCTCTCCACCACTCTTTGCAACAACCCAGGTGTGTTTTGCGAGAGAAGGCTCTCTAACAATAACACCTATGTACTCAAAATCACCAAACTCATCTTTAAATCCCAACAGCTGAGCGGCTTCTTGTCTCCGGCAATTGGCCAGCTTACGGAACTAAAAGAGCTCTCTCTTCCAAACAACCAATTAGTTGACCAAGTGCCTCCTCAAATAGTTGACTGCAAGAAACTGGAAATTCTTGACCTGGGAAACAATCAATTTTCCGGTGAAATTCCATCAGAATTATCGAAACTTATACGTGTTCGAATTCTTGATCTTTCCAACAATCAATTTTCGGGGAATTTAAGTTTCTTGAAGCAATTCCCAAATCTTGAACGTCTCTCTCTTGCTAACAATCTTTTTACAGGAACAGTTCCAAAGTCTATACGTTCATTTCGCAATCTTCAATTCTTCGATTTCTCGGGTAATAGCTTTCTTGAAGGGCCAGTACCAATGATGAAAAAAACTGAATCTTTAAGATCTCATCAGTACCCAAAGCGTTACATTCTGGCCGAGAATAATGCCACAACAGCTAAAGGAAATAGAACTGGTTCATCTGCAACAGCTGCTGGACCAACTGCAACAATGGATTCTGCTCAAGCACCTGCTCCATCAACAGTTTCAGGTCATCGCAAGCACAACAAAAGCAAAAGAAAGATGAATGGATGGATCGTAGGATTTTTCGCCGGAGCAGTAGCCGGAAGTATATCCGGGTTTGTATTTTCCGTTATGTTGAAGCTAGCATTGGCAGCAATAAAAGGTGGAGGTAAAGACTCTGGGCCGGCAATCTATAGCCCACATGTGATCAAGAAAAAAGAATTTTTAGCGTTCTTGGAAAAAGACGATGGGCTTGCTAATTTGGAAATCATAGGAAGAGGTGGATGTGGAGAAGTGTACAGAGCAGAGTTACCAGGAAGTAACGGAAAACTGATTGCAATAAAGAAGATTGTTCAACCTCCAAAAGACGCGGCAGAATTAACTGAAGAAGACAGTAAGCTTTTGAACAAGAAAATGAGGCAAATTAAATCAGAAATCAACACTGTTGGTCAAATTCGACACAGGAACCTTCTTCCTCTCTTGGCTCATGTGTCTAGGCCTGATTGCCATTACCTTGTATATGAATACATGAAAAATGGAAGCTTACAAGATGTGTTGACTGAGGTTTCATTGGGTACAAGAAAGTTGGATTGGTTTGCTAGGCATAAAATTGCATTAGGAGTAGCATCAGGGCTTGAATACCTTCACATGAATCATAGTCCAAAAATCATTCATCGAGATCTCAAACCAGCAAACGTTCTTCTTGATGATGATATGGAAGCTCGAATTGCTGATTTTGGACTTGCAAAGGCAATGCCAGATGCTCAAACACATGTTTCGACTTCTAATGTTGCAGGAACTGTGGGATACATAGCACCAGAATATCATCAAACACTTAAATTCACTGATAAGTGTGACATTTATAGCTTTGGTGTGTTACTTGGTGTTCTGGTGATGGGAAAACTTCCATCTGATGAGTTCTTCCAACACACCCGCGAAGTGAGTCTGGTCAAGTGGATGAGAAATGTTATGACGTCTGAAAATCCATGTCAAGCAATCGATCCCAGCTTGATGGGCAATGGGTTTGAGGAGCAAATGTTGCTAGTCCTGAAAATTGCTTGCTTTTGCAGTCTAGATGACCCAAAGCAAAGGCCTAACAGTAAGGATATCAGGTGTATGTTGTCTCAAATTAAGCATTAGTTGTCATATATGCTACATGTTTGATAGTATGTAAGAATAAAGAAAATGTGTATTTTGATGTCGTTTTTGTGTACGAACAACAAATTTTAGTCTAGCTAGTTGTTGTTCTTAATTGTAGCAGCTTGTTTAGGTATAAACTTTAAGTGTTTGCATATTTGAATGCCTATCAAATAAATGTAAAAGGCATTCAAATTTTCATAGAATGAGAAATTGTTAAATTGTTGCATTTTGTATACTAAAAGATTTAGTATATGTAGACATAGAAGCTAATGGGGAGTTGGGCGATAAATGCCGTCGGTTTCAGATCTTTTGAGTCATATCTTTATGTTAGGTTTTCTGAACTGGATAATACATTGTTATGACAATTTTATTGATTTCTCACTAAGCTAACCACTGAATTCATTTCAAATGTGCTAATAGTGGCCAAGCTTTTCATCATGCAATTTTACCGGACAAATATTGTATTCCACTGAACACTTTTTGCAAGAATCCAAAAAGAAGTTTTAGTGCTCTTTACTATTCATTAGAAAAGTAAAGAGCTACCTCCAGAGTAACAAATCAAGTTCAAATCTTTCTTTCTTTACAACTCCAGTGCAAGCCTCATCAAAAAAATCGTATAGAAAAATACCTAGAAGGAACATTAATACCAGAAGGTTTGACTAATATCACGACCTTTACATATATTTATTCAATTTCAGATCACATGGCAGTAAACAAGTCCATATTTTATTTCTTGTTTGTTCAGTTAACTATTTGACAAAAATTGATAGAACTCACATACTGCTGGATATTAAAAAAATATCAGCACATTTAAGTTGACCATATATTTTATTTCCATATGAAAGTTGAAGCTCCATTGAAAATTAAAAATCCAGCAGTAACTGTGGGAGAATCCTCTCTAAGTGAGTTGCTTCAATCTTCTCAACTCCCTCTGCTTCAGCAATCGTAGCAGCACGCTGCACAGCCTCTACAACAATGCAAGGGTTTCATCAGATTGTTTTTTACAATAGAAACAGAAAAATTAAACTCACCTGTGGTTTCAAGAAAAGTACAGAATTTTAATTTCACAAGGTTTAACCTGAGATAAAAACACGGAGAAGTTCACAACTCAGCTTTAGTGCATTTGAATTAGCTGCATCAGGAAAAGATGAACAGAAGAATGGCAATTAAACTGATGAACATTTGCTACATCTCAGTTATGACTCAACAAGAATGAAAACATGAAAAATTGGTGGAAAATGCTCAATAAAAAAGACTGTACATATTGAAAAAACACAGTAATGACAGGAGATACCAGAGGTTGGCCGAATTTTCTTGGACGTTCCAACTCCTACCTGTATCAGTATAGACAGATGAAAAACGAATACAGAATTCAACAAGAAGGAAAACAATGCATTAGTTTGTGCATTATGGGTTTCTTAATATTAGATTTTTCATACGATTTTCATAAGAAAAAACATTGATATTCTATTAATCATCTATATAACTTAAAGGATTAGAGGAATACGTTTCAGCCAACAAGCACAGAAGAACAAGTAGAATGAGGAATAGGCATTCATTGGATGAGTTAAAAATCAAATTGTCAATGAATCATTCAAAATGAATGTATAAAGAGAAGAAATCTAGTTACACAGAGCTTACCCCCAGAATAACTAAAATACACATATCCAGATCATAGTGAATATTGAAAACACGAATCAAACTTGAACACTGTGATCCAAGATCACATGTAGGAATTTAAACTACAACTTTGATAGTGTATTCAAATGATTTCCATCGAAGACACTCATCCATTATAAGGAGATAAACAAATTACTGAAAGTTCTATAAATGAATTTTATATTCAATGAATACGATTTTGTAAAATCATGCTCTAATTCAAATTCTGACAGCTAATTTAGGTCGAAACAATATAAACAAATCGAAAGTGTTAGTATAAAAATACCTCGCAGTCCATAGCATCAGTTACTTCATTTTTCTCGCGCTCTGCAACACGACAGCGAAACGTTTCAACTATCAAAACAAAATTATTCATATAATCTACAAAAAAATGAGTGAGAAATTACAAACCGAGTGCTCTTTTGCTCCAAACGAGCTTGAAAATGGCGTGAACTAAATCCTAAAAATACCAAAAAATAAAACAGAAACAATTTCAATTTTGCGTTTGTCAATATGAATACTGATTCAGTAGAAAAATTAAGTACTGTCAGATAATCAGCGAAAATACACATACAGGATCGAAAGTGTCGTCTTCCATGTCAATCCAGCCGTTGCTTCTGGCGCTTAAGATTTCCCCTTCCAGTTTCGACTGCAACCAAAAAAACTAGAAAAAGAAAGTTAACTTTATATACTATTTTATTTTCAAAGTCATTTAACAAGCCCCTATAGCTCAGTGGTAGAGCGTCAGTCTTGTAAACTGAAGGTCCGTAGTTCGATCCTGCGTGGGGGCAATGTCATTTTGCTCTCTTTTCTTTTTTGCCGCCGTTATTAAACGACAACGTTAATTCAAATAGGTCTGATAAAAATCACTCTCTGGATCTTTCATGGTGAACGCGAACTCCCAATGGCGAGCCTAATCAACCAAGTTGCCAGAAAAGCGACGCCATCTCTAAGAACCATAGCTGCATCCATTAAAACACCACTGCTCTGCAATCCCGCGCACACTAACGAATCTAGCTTCATAAACAATTCAATTCCTCTCTGGGATTCAGCATCCACAGTGAAAAATCCAATTGTTCAAAACCCCACTAAACCCTTTCAGTTTTATTACCCCAGCTTCCCTTTTGGGTATTGCTTAAAACCCATTTCCATAACGGGTTCTAATCAATTGGATGCTATTGGGGCTGATTTTGCTGAGAATGATACCGATGATGCGAAGACCGTGTGGGCTGATAGTGTGAAGAAAAAGAGGAAGAAGAAGATGAACAAGCACAAGTATAAGAAGCTCAGAAAGCGTCTCCGTCGAAAAGCTTAAAAGGCATCTCGGTAAAAATCACATGTATTGGTGGTTAGTTGCTCATGTTCCTTTTCACAATTTTTGAACTAGAAAATATGGATGTTCAATTCGCGTACCAATTTTTGGGTGAATTTCGAGATATAGAATCATTCAGTTAATTTTAACGGATTAAATAGAATAATTTTTATGATTGTTGTGGAATTTGGAATTTATGTCTTTTGAAATGCATCAAGCTGCCAATTTTTTATGTTACCAAACCAATAGTTAGCATTTTTTGCGTTTCCAATTCATCTCTAAATGCTTAAAACTAGACAGACAATTAGCAATTTTTCATTCCTGGTATTAACAGTGGCAAAGCGAGAAATCTGATGTAGGGAAAAGCTCCAGGGCTTCCATAAGCTGTTAGTTTACAGAGAAAGATTGGATAAAGTCAAGTTTGTAAAACTTTTTCATTGTTGACGGAGAGTTTGGATAGAAATTAAAAAGAATTATCACCATATATGTTTTTTGAACAGAATTGTGCCACTTAGATTCATCTCTCAATAAACTGAGAAAAATGATTGAAAAGAAAAATCAACTCAACACATAAAAGATATCTGAATAGATGCTAAAGAGTTTCGCGACTATGGATTATTAATGCTTCCATTATACAGTGCAATTAGCTCTATGTGGCTGGTGGAGTTGAAAGATAAGGACTTTTTGGAGCAAATAAGAATCACTAAGCATTTTTTCCTAGTTGAATATGTTGCAAGGATGAGAATAAGAACAAGAAGGATATATATTGGGGATCAAGAGTGCAATGTAGAGAGTTTTATGGTATTCAAGTTTTATATAGCTGACTATGCTAATTTAGGTGGGGCTTGGTTATACCTACTTACGAAGGCCCCTCAAAGATATTCGGAGACATTGTTTTAGTCATTTGAGAATTCAAATATAAGTTTGATTCTTTGTATCAGAAGAATGGTTGGATATGAACCGTTCATAAGCTGTTTATTATTAGAAGCACAGAAAGTATCTGCTAAGCTTTGTTGGCCTCTTTGGTTAGGTCATACATGATGTTAATTCCAATTTGTTGGTTCCCTTGATATCATCCGTAGTTGTTGAAGTGGAATATATATATCCTTTCTGATGACAATCTTCTTTTGGGCTTGACTTTGAGAAAAAGTATGGAACAATTTTTAACTAATTGCTGAAATGGAATCGAGTTGTTCATAGTGATTGATGTGGAAATTGTCGAGTCTAGGTGAAATTTGTTTTTCTGCCAAATGGTTATTACTAATTTTGTCACGTTCTGATGCATATGTGTTTTTTACCAGATATCATCTGCATGCCCATAGGTGGATGCTGGGATGCATTGCACTGTCAAGTTGATAAAAATACTTCATTTTGTTTTCTTCAATGTCTTTATGTATGGATACTACGTATCTCCGACAGATTTAAAATCCTATATTTTTAGCATAAATGTATAATGAAAGAGGGCAAAAGCCAATGGAAAATGTGTATTCCCTGATATTGAACTTTCTAGTCAAATAGTTTCCATAATCTTAACCTTGCCCAAAAGACTACAGACATTGACTTGATATCTTCTTATGTAGATTCAGTCATACTTCATCCAATTCATCATACAGTTTGCAGAGTTCTATTTCTTGTTGTTGGGACTTGTAATGCTTTGAAATGGTGATTGAGGACTTAAGATTAATCATGCACAAAGTTTCAATCAATATGCACTAATAATTTGTGGACATTAGAGAAATATTTGGACAGTCACTGAGAAAGGAGTGTGGTAGAGTTTCAGACATCAAGAGATAAGGTGGAATTGGGATTATAAGAAACCAGGCTACAAAGAATAAGTTTTGAGTTTCATTTGCAACATAGATTAATGATTGTGAATGAGAACAATTCTCAGATCGATATAATATAACTCAACAACATAGACAAAGGGTTTTGTTTTGCTGTTTTAATGTAGCTACCTCAACTCAACTGCTATATGCAAACCTCCGTCAGATTGATTTCGATTACTTCTTTCCTTTCCAAAATTCAGATTTCATGTCTGGATGGAGGGATTGCTGTATGGGACAAAAATGTGGATTAATTTGTTAGACTAAAAATACTGCTAACTGGTCTGAAGATTAACTGAAGTTGGAGTTCCTATAGTGAATGAAATAGATGTGTTGATTGGTTGGGCTTAAATTCTTGAAATGGAAGCACTAAATTCTCTCCTTTTCAGACCTTTGTTTTGTAGAATGGTCAAGGTTAGAGTGCAGCCATTCACAGGTAAAATTAATCAATTTTGAGCAGGACGAGCAACTCACAATATGTGCTAGTTAACTTCCCCAAATGTTTGTCTTGCTTTACGTTTGAGTAAAACTTGAATCAGGAACCGGATAATCACTGTTTCTTTTGCTTCTGGAATACTATTCTTGCATCCACACTGACAGAATAACAGTTGTAACCAATATGAGCAATTTTTGTTGCTTATAATATCATCAAGTTAGGAGGAAGGTGCAGAATTTGGTGATTATCAATTGGTTCGTCTTCAAACTCATAAACCTCTAATGAAAAGGGAAATAGAAGGTTAGCATTTCCGCATTTAGAACTGGGAAAGTACGTACCGATTATCTGATAGTTTCATAACGTATGAGTAGCATTGAACTTGCACTGATATACTTACTGATGATCTAATTGAGTAAGTATTTGAAACTTATCCTAAAACAGTCACGGGAAGGTTCCTAAACAGGAACAATCTCTTATCTTGGAATAATATATGATTAGATGGGTATCTTTTGTTAATTCAAGAAGAATATTTAGGGGAAACGCAATGTCCAGTTATCAAGATTAGTGGTTTTTTCCTTTTTTTTCTTATTGTCTTATGCTAATTGGATGATCATAATTGTATTCTCTGAAATTATGAACTCACCTTGACCGGACCACCGCGAGACTCGCACATGGACGACGAGCATTATATTAAAGATTGATTGCTCCGTAGGTTCTTAATTAAGAGCAAAATGAGTCTCATTCGTGATTTGATAATCGAGAATTTTCTTTTAGCACTTGTTTCTCCGTCAATGTAGGGCCTGAAATTTCCAGAGCAGCCATTAATCCATAAAGACTAATATTTCCCAGCACAGGGCAATTCTTTGTCTTGCACGACTCTTTTAGTACTAAAATAGTGATGGGGACACATTGGTCCGAAGGCTACTAGGCTACGCCATAATTTATTTTTAGGTTTTTTTCTTTTTTTCCTATTATTGATGCAACTAAATCCTTTCTTTATTATTATTTTTTTTTTCTAGGTCCATGTTGATTGATATTAGCAAACATTAATTCAATGCAGCTTCTCTATTTTTTTCTTTTTAAAGCTTCGAAATTGCGTAAGCACTTACGCAAAGGCGACATAATGCACTAACTATGCAGTTTAGTCACTAACCTATAATTTAAGTTGCTTAATGGTATCCCACATGCTACCATTTAGACAATGCTTTAAACACAGTCACAACTGCTAGCTAATCCTAATTTCTCTGAAGATAAATTAATCACCTTTGTTAAGCCCAATCAGTTAATTAGCACACACCAATAAATTCCATGATAAATGTAGTTTTAGAAAAAAAATTGAAAATTATCTGATTCTAATTAAAAAATTATGCAGTTTACACATTATGTGGAGGTGATCTAAGACTTTAAAGCTATGGAGGCTTAATATATTAATTCAAGCATGTTGACATTTCTTTTTATGGACAAGCATCTGTTGAAGTAAGAAGAAAGGAAGGAACTAAGAAACATACAACAAAAGATCGACATCTCAAAAGGAGAAAAAGCAATCAGCTGCTATTTTTTTAAGTACAAACGAAACATGCACTCAATGATGGGCTCCAAAAGGCAAGCTGCCTCCACTTACAGTATCCACATATTCTACATTTGCTGCCACAAGAAAAGAATGTTTTCCCTTTGGATGGATACCTGTTTCCTTCATTTTTTGCAATTTTTATATCTATATTATAAATTATTAATTTTGATTAAACACGACTCAAAATAAAAAGAAAACCTCACAAATCAAATCATAATATAGAAACTGTAATAAATAAATGAGATCAATACAGAGAGAAACAAAGACATATATGATTATAATTTAAATGTAAAATCAGGAGACAGTCTTTAGTGTGTTTTTTTTTTTTTTCTGTCTCTCTTTTAATTTTCTGTTTCATTTTTCCTAATTAATTAATTATAAGCTAGCTATTGTTAGAGTAATTGCTAATTACCAACCATCTTCTTCGGGCTTGAGCTGATCAGCTGAGACCTCCCATTCTTTTATCTCCCCATCAAGACTTCCACTGCATATCGACAACATGGAACTACCATTATTACAACCACTTCTTCTAACTGCAACAACTGACTTAACTGGCCTTTCATGTCCCTCCAATACTACCATACAACAATACCCACTCTTTTTCCCATGTTCCCAAATCCTAATTGTTCGATCCGACGATCCACTGACTAACAAATGATCTACATTCGTTAAACATAATATAGGCCCTTCGTGACCCCGCAATGCTTCCACAAAAACCATCTGATGTGCATTATCATCAACTTCCTTTCTCTCCCACACCATGATCGAACGGTCACAGCCACCTGAGAACAAAACCGATCCATCACCATTCAATGCGAGAGCATTGACCGTTGATTTATGCTTCTTTAATGTAGTAACTAAACTATGTTTTCTTTTGTCGCCAACTTTTTCCCAAACCCTAATGAATCCATCAGCAGAACCAGTATAAACGGTTCCATTATCAGACACAGCTAAAGTATTAACAGCGTCTTGATGAGCTAACAACGACTCTAAACACCTATTATTTTTCACATTCCATATCTTAAAACTCTTATCCCAAGAAACAGAATATATTAACCCTCCATGCACAGCTAACCCAGAAACAGCATCCCAATGTTCGATCCAAAGCCGCTTTCTGTGACGCCTAACGTTAATATAATTTCTCGGCAACATGAAATGGCGGAGACGATCTTTAACAGTGGGAAGAGTGGAAAGAAGTTGATGTTCTTTGGAGTATTGAGAAATTTGCCAGACTCTGATCTTGCAATCTTGATGGGCAGTGAAGATCTTTGTATTATGGAATGCTATGGATTTGATGGAACCGGAAGTTGGATCATTTGTAGAGAATGTGTCAATCTGAGTATAGGTAGATAGATCAAAGACGTTGATTTCGTTTATTGATGCAGCGTACAGGAAATTGTTGTGGAGTGCCAAGCAGGTGATTTGTTGTGGGGTTGGGGTTTTGAGAGTGGTGAGGCAGTTGTATTTTGGAGTAAAGGGATCCATGGGAGAACATCTATTCTTTGCAATGCAAATATCATTTATGTGATTTGTTCTTAATATAGTTACATTTATAGATGATTAAGCCAAGGAAAGAATCATTGGTAAGCTTTGGGACGACACAATTGTTTTAGGTTATTGTAGAGTTGACACTTGGCAAAAACTGAAAAGATGAGGTGATTAGTTGGTGGGCCATGAAATCAACTACAAATGTACCACGAATATGTTTCCACTCAAGCTTTTTATTTTTATTAATTTATTTATTTTACAAGAAATACAAAGGTATATTGTTACAAAATTGAACTCTAAGATTATATTTGTGTAGCTGCTCATTTTATTATTTTAAAAAATAATAATGATAATTTTCTGCTTTGTCTGGGAGGATGTACAGTATAGTATTTTCCGAGCAACCACTAAAAATAATTGGTAATATTTTATTACGTATGTGTGTCGGTTGCCCAAAATTAATCAGTGGGTCTGGCCTTTTGAGTGAATATTAATTAAGGTATTGTTTAACAACAAAGATTCCAATTTATAATCGCTAATTAGTCACTAAATTAAATAAAATAAAACAAATAACAACCGTCAAGCTAACATAGAAAACCAATGTCTTGGGTGAATAAACAAATTAGTAATTAATTAAGGTTAATCATATTGACACTTTTTAGCTGCGTGAACTCATGTGCTACATTCATGGAATCAAATCATGCTACGACTTCATTTTAATTAATTAATTAATTATGATTACACCACTCTTTGTCTCTGCTAATCACATTTTGTGCATAAATTTATGAAATGTATTCAAAAAGTAAGTCATATTTTAGTGCTTGGATGGTAGCACGAAGAAAATGTTTTAGGTTTTAAAAATTGATGTTTAGTTTAGTAAATGATTACAAATCATGTGATTAGCCACTAAATACAAATACCATAAAGTATTGTCTAAGATCTGTTGAATTGAGATTTTCGACACGTGTACGGTGGAAATATTACAGAGTCATTCCTATTTTGAATCAAACTGGACGATCCAACACTGTAAATAAGGGTTTGAAGCTCCAAATCAACTCTACAATGTCGAAGGCTTCAAGCCCACAAAACTGCACTTTTATCTCATTAATTAAGATCTTCAAAAATGATGGGCCTAGTAGTGATTGCATGAGTGGCCCAGTTTGTCAATCCTCTTGTAAAGAGATATGGCCCGTTTCTTCTTCTTTTTATTTTTATTTTTATTTTTATTTTTTGGAAAAAGGGAAGCGAAAAAACAAAAATTACGTTATACAATGTCTTCAGTAGAAAACCCTGTGAATATTACCAAGAAACAAACTCCTAATACCTTAAAGGGATATATTCAAAAGATAATTTTGAATTTACATCATCTTAAACATAAAAATATATTTTTAAATTCACCTCGACTTGAATATGAATTAAAAGGAAGAGATTGGCTTATTTAAATTTGATCAATGAAACTTAATATTTTGTTAAAACGAGGTTATTTTCGACTATTCACTATAAACAAAAGGATACAGTAAAAATAATTTTTAAAAACTCTCTATTTTGATAGGTTTATTTATACATATAAGGATTAGATAAGTTGAATTCTCGAACGAAAATATTTCTCCTTAAAAAATTAAAACTTAAGAAGAAAAAAAAAAAACATTTGTCGATTGTCATGAATACATGAGATAAAAACAAAAATATGTAATTCAGGGCAGTTGTGAGATCGACCCATCAACAAGGGGAAAGGAAAAGGACGTGGGGGATTTGAAGATACGAGGAACATGAGAAGAAGAGCAAGTGGCGACCCATACAAGAACACATGTGGGTAGTCTCTCCTTCTCGAGGATATTGTCTTGGCCATCACCAGCATTAACATACTACCGTCTTTGATCTTTGGAATGGTAAGAACCAAGAAGATTTGTGGTGCTCTGCTCTAGGTTTTAAGTTTCAAGCTTTTTCACATTTCACACTTATCACTATATATTCCTCCAACTTTCACATTTCTTATCAAATGAAGTTCGATTAGAGGTGAACTTTTGAAAAATATATTATTATATTTAATTATTTTAAACCATGTCACGATTATAACATATTAAATACAATTATTTTAACCATTCATAATAAACTTAGAAAATGATTATTGGCAAATTAATTATTTGATTGACTTATATATAAGTGAAAATAATTTAAAATCAGTCAAAATTCAAAATTTAGAATTTTCTTAATATTTTGGCGATGTAGTCCTTAGCATCAAGAGAAAAAGGGTGAATGGACAACTGATTTGGCAATATGAAAAATATTTCCATAGTGCAAAAACAACACATCAAAGTTGATTGAAAGGGATCCTAGGCTAAATCCATCTTTTCTCCTCTAATCTTCCTTTTCCTTGGCCCCTTTTGGTATAAAATCACACCGTTCAGATAAATTTAAACCTCAATATGCAATCTGAAAAAGCAAGATTTAAAAGAGTCAATTTTTCCGTCTATGTATAATAATAGTTTATGGTGAGCATTCAAGATCCAAAGGTTAAAAACCGTGGAATCAAGTGGCTTTGTTTCTTAGGAACCCATCATGTACATTAATATGGCCTGGGTCCTATGCTTTTAAAACTAGACATTAACAAGAAACTGTTTGATTTTGGTTTATTTCAGACCAGTAGTTGCAATTATCTAATCACATTCATATCTAAATTAAGATACGGTTGTTGGTCCATGTATTACATGTATCTTCTTAATTTAGACAAAGCTGTCTTATTCACTACAAACATGTATGTGGATTGTATTGAAGCTAATTTTTCCTTTAACACTAATAATTCAATTCAATGATAACGTAACCCCCCTCAAAAAAAAAAAAAAAAAAAAAAAAATCATATCTAAATTAAAGATTACGGTTGTTGGTCCATTGTATTACATGTATCTTCTTAATTTAGGACCCAAACTGTCTTATTCACTACAAACATGTATTGGGGATTGTATTGAAGCCTAATTTTTCCTTTTAACACTAATAATTTCAATTCAATGATAACGTAACCCCCTAAAAAAAAAAAAAAAAAAAAAAAAAAAAATCAACGAATAAAAATACACATTTGATTAATATTTATTTACTAATATTTGGAAATATTAAAAAAAAAAAAAAAAAAAAAAAAAAATCAACGATAAAATACACATTTGATTAATATTTATTTACTAATATGAAAATTAAAAATGCATTATGCACTTTATTTGCAAAGTTACAAGGTTTAAAGTAAATGTTATTGAAAGAAGAGTTTGAATTCCATCAGCTTATGAATAACTTCACTTATTTACAATCATATGCATGTGGGAGTGAGTTATTGTTGTGTCTTGAAAGGTCTATTGTTCCTTAATTTTCAAAATTAAATTTTTTCTTTCCTCAATTTTACATAAATTTTAAATATTTATATTTGCCCCAGCTCTTTTTTATGTTTTTGAAAATGCCCATATTTGTCTCCCAAATTTTGATTTTTCTCTCCTAAATAATATATATTTGTAAAAATATCATTTTAAATTTTATTTTTATTTAGCTTTATACGTGTTCCAATAATAAATACTCGAAAAGCAGAGGAGAGTTATTTGCTGAGGACTGAGGTCAGTCGGGAAATAATGCAGACACGCGTAACAAAATGGGACAACCTGGACTCCCTGTGTGAGTCCACAGAAAAAAGGCACTTTTGCAATGATGTCCTCTCATTTTTCCTTTATTGCATAATTATTCAAGGTATTTATCTGTCCATTGTTGTGATTAGTAAGCAATTAAGCATACTGCCTTTTGTAAAACTAATTGATTAAGCCTGCTTACTGCCTTCCATTTCACGTTTTTAGGACCTATTAGAGGGTTTTTCAGTCAAATTTTGCTCCTTACTGGGCCAACCAATTACTTATTGCTCATATAAAAGTTAAATGCCTTTTCCTCTTTTTTTTTTTTTTATGTCTTCAAAAAAAAAAAAAAGGTAGAGGATAACTTTTAATTTAAAATTTTAAATCCCTTTACAAATTGAAGAGAATTTCTATTATTTATTTAATTTAACATTATTTTATTAATTTTTTTCGATAGTCTAAAATATTATTTATTCGAAAAAAAAAAAAAAAAGGTAGAGGATAACTTTAATTTAAAATTTTAAATCCCTTTACAAATTGAAGAGAATTTTCTATTATTTATTGTAATTTAACATTAATTATTAATTTTTTCGATAGTCTAAATATTTATTTATTATGTTTAAATAAACAATTGAATCGAAATATTTCCATTAGTAAAATAGGTTTTGTAAGAAATTCATCAATAAATAAATATGTTTATATTATTATTTAATGAATTATTTTAGCCATTATAAAAACTCTTCATTTTTATAGGCCGGATTAAAAAACTAATAGTATTTTCAAAAAAGAAAAAAAATTAACTGGACATGAACATGAATGTAAGGAAAAGGAAACTTTTGGGAACTTAGGGAAAGATACAAAAACAATAAGGGTAGAAATGAAAATTAATGAAAAGCGATTAAAATAATAACAGGACAGTAGTTTAACACGTGAGAAAGGTCTCATGAACATCCGCATGAGACAAGCTGTAATCATATCATTGCCCTCTAAACGGGCAAGAGAGAAAATTCCACCCACAAAATTAATCCTCTCGTTCTTTCTCTCTCACTTCACATATCACGACTGACCACGTCTGACCTCTCTCTCTTTCTTTCTCAGAGCTAATGCCAAAGAACAACTACATGCTCTCTGCCAAAAAGAAAAGAAAAGAGAAAGGCAGGGAATGTTCATCTTCTTCTTCTTCTTCTCCTCCTCCTCCTCCTCTTATTAATATCATTAATTGACTGTTTCTCTAAAGAATACAACTCTGCTTCTAGATAAATATATATAAATATACAGAATGGGTGGGGTGACTTCCTCTATGGCAGCAAAATTCGCTTTTTTTCCTCCGAACCCCCCTTCTTACAAGTTAATTGCTGATGATGCTACTGGCCTTTTGCTTCTAGACCACTTCCCTCACCGTGAAAACGTCGACGTCTTGCGCCTACCTACTCGCCGAGGCACTGAGATCGTTGCTGTGTATGTTAGGTATCCCATGGCCACTTCTACTCTGCTGTACTCTCATGGAAATGCTGCTGATATTGGCCAGATGTATGAGCTCTTCATCGAATTGAGTATCCACTTGCGTGTCAATCTCTTGGGGTAACTTCACTTTCGCATTACCCTTTCTTCAGTTTCGAAATTTTTGTTCTTATAGTGCATGTGCAGAAGGTGTGTTGTGGAAATTTAAATGAATGTATGATACCCAGTTGAAATTTAGAGCTTTGGTGTATAATTTATAATACTCGAAGGAATGGATGTTAGAAAGATATATTTCAGATTATAGATAGCTTGGTAAAAAGTGTAATTTGTTTAGATTTTGAAAGGTCATTTTGATCAAGCGTGGCTGTGATTAGGTTAAAGGGGATGGAGACTGTTGCAGATCAAGTGGTTCATGTGTGTATGTTTGTGCCAGGTTTGGCTGTTCTTACTAAAGATTGTCTAAAAAGGGAACTGAAATGTTCTTTCAGTAGATCTATCCCATTCACATCATATGTATATGATGTTACTCTTGGTCTATTGATTGCATGTGTTTCTTTATTTATATGACATTTGATTTTGGGGAACTGAATATCCTTTGGATTTTGATCTATGGAAGTAGCATACCTGGTTAATTATGTGATCAGCAACACCTTGGTGGAGGGTAATTATTCCGCCTAGATGCGAAGAGATGAAAGATCTTGCCTCTTGGTGATTTATATAGTCTGCAATCAGTATTTTGATTTGCATTAACAGGAAATAGAAATATTTCAACTGAAAGTTTGATTATTTCTTTTTTTCTTTTTTTCAATTTTTATTGTCATAGGTTTTTGTCCTGAGTCTGGTAAGTTTTTGGGCCCTAGAATGTGTAAAGCTACTTCTTTTCTTCCCTAATTCTATGTTTTCATTTTCAAAGAAAATGTCAAACATAAATTAACCTGATATGGACAAAAGAAGAGCAAGAAGATCACACATGTAATTTAGTTTGAAGACAAAAATATGAGCTGTTGAAGATTTAACTGACTGGTTTTCCACTAAGATTTCTGGGAAGCTCAGATCACCATATCTGTTGATTTAACTGAATTTTGTATCAATTTCTTAAAACCATATATAAAAGGTGCATGGATCTTGGAAGTCTGAACCTGCCTGCTAAGTAAGTATCTTAGTTGAATTGTGCATAGAGTATTTTATTGCTTGAATTCATGGACCAAAATGTGTTGAAGTTGGAACAGTGTGCTGTGGTGCGAGCATCTTTTTTGCAATTATTATTTGATGGATGAAGCAAAGTAGGGCCTGGAAATTCAATTACTTTAATTGTATAGAATTTGCACTTTAATTTTCTCTATAAGAATGATAATTTGTTGTTAACAGATTGATGTTTGTCTGACACTATGCATCAATGCTTAACACACCAGAAATTTTCCCAGAGTATCACTCAAGGTCCTGCTCTTTAATAGAGTAATGCATGCGTCAGCTTATGCTGTCATCCTCTGGTTAATTATAGTACGTAAACACCTTTACCCCAATTTATGCAGGTATGACTACTCAGGCTATGGACAGTCATCAGGAAAGGTAGGCAGTGCGAATCTTGTCATATTTGATATGTAACTGAAATTACTATCACCAGCAGCTTGTCTAAAGCTCATGCATATGCCTTCTGCAGCCGAGTGAGCACAATACTTATGCTGACATTGAAGCTGCTTATAAGTGTCTTGAAGAGAGCTATGGTGCCAAGCAGGAGAACATAATCCTTTATGGTCAGTCTGTTGGTAGTGGGCCTACTTTGGATCTTGCTGCACGTTTACCCCGGTTAAGAGCTGTTGTTCTGCATAGTCCTATACTGTCAGGGTTAAGAGTCATGTATCCTGTGAAACGCACATATTGGTTTGATATCTACAAGGTTAAATATGCTTTTTCATCTTCTTGAATCTATTCCTTTATAATATAAAGAATAGTTGCTGCCAGAGATGCCTCTGAACTGAATTTCGTTTTTACTTGGTTGTTGTGCAGAACATAGACAAGATTCCATTGGTGAAGTGCCCTGTGCTGGTTATCCATGTAAGTATTGGAACGCAACACTTGGATTTTAGCAACTGCATGGAACTGTATTATGATATTGTTTATTTAAATTTATATTTATGCAATTCTTGTTTTGTGTTGGACAACAACTAAACAAATGCTGTATGAAGGATTTCTAAAATTTACACAAATTCTTGGGAACACATGGATTCTCCATGAGAACTGTGCTTTGTCATTTCACTTGTATGATGTGGAATACTTGGGTGATTAACTAGTGCATTGTGCATGACTATTTATCCATATCAGTAGGAAAGACATTGATCCTAAGAAAAAGATTTCGGAATACAAGATATAAGAAAAATTATCAGTGATCGACTTTATATAGGAATCAAATTGATGCATAGTTTAAAATTAGTTTTATTGTTGGGGGTGAATTTGGATACACCCTAGCTCTTTTTAGTTATAATCACCTAGGATACCAAGTGGCTTTTCTGTTATGCTAATTTTTTCCATGTTATCATTTGAGTTTGTGGCTGTCTGTCTTGTGTTCACTGTCTGGTTTGCTTGCTTTCTTACAGGGAACTTCTGATGAAGTAGTTGACTGTTCTCATGGCAAGCAGCTTTGGGAATTATGTCAAGAGAAATATGAACCACTATGGCTCAAAGGAGGTAATCACTGTGATTTAGAGCTGTATCCAGAGTATCTTAGGCATCTGAAGAAGTTCATATCAACAGTGGAGAAATCACCTTCACGAAGAAATACTTCTAGGAGAAGTGTAGATGGTATGGAACAGCCTAGACGGAGCACCGATTGTTTTGAGGCTCCACGGAAGAGTACAGACCGGAGGGAGAAACCAAGAAAAAGCACTGATAGACCTGAAAAACTGAAGTTTCATGAATACAAGTTTACCAATATTGAAAAACTAGAAAAGTTGAAGGTCTCCTTTGACCAAATGGAGAGGTCGCGGAGAAGTGTGGAATACCACGAGAAATCTAGAAGAAGCATCGACCTACAACTAGAAAAGGCACGGAAAAGCGTCGATTGGCTGGATAGGATTCGTGCTGGATAGAAGCCCAAGTCCTTTGTAAAATTTGTGCACTATTGGTTTTTTGGGGGGAAGGGGAAAGGAAAATGGGGAAAAAGGGAAAATTATTTGGTATTTTAACTAGTGAATTCAGAGTGTGTGCCTTGCTCATTGAAGTTGCATAATAACTGTTTAATGGGATTGTAGGGTTTGATATACTGGGTCCGGGTGGGATTGTTATCGTTGATTGTTAATGGAAGAATTCTAACCTCTTTATTCTACTTTGTCCAAAAGAAATGAAGCTCACAGGTTATAATCAGTCTATCTACTTGCAAGATTGCCTCTTGTTCTTTTAAGTTTTAGTCACTGAGATAAGTGTAGGTCTGTCGAAAAAGCTTTCCATGAACCAGTGAGTTTTTTGTTTGCTGATAGTGAAATAGTTCTCGGAAAAAGACTAAGAATGCACGTTTAAGCCTTAGCAAGATTTTTTTTTTTTTTTTTTTTTTTTTAGTGTTAGGTCTGTCGAAAAAGCTTTCCCTTGGAACCAGTGCAGTTTTTTGTTTGCTAAGTGAAATAGTTCTCTGAAAAAGACTAGAATGCACGTTTAAGCCTTTAGCAAGATTTTTTTTTTTTTTTTTTTTTTTTTGAAGGAAAAAAACCTGTGCTGGTAGACTGGTTGGTACTTGTTACGTACAAGTGTGTAAGCGTTGCTATTCGGATTACGTATATGATAATGATTCCCATCGCATTGCATTTTCCAAAATAGAGAATTTGATTTGGTCCGCGATTTGATAAATTCACTCATTAATTAAATTAATTAAAATTTTTTTTTTTTTTTTTTTTTTTTTTGAAGAAAAACCTGTTAGGTTAGACTGGTTGGTACTTGTACGTACAAGTGTTGTAAGGTTAGTAGTTCGATTACGTATATGATAATGATTTCCCATCGCATGCATCAAAATAAGAGAATTGATTTGTCCGGATTTATAAATTCACTCATTAATTAAATTAATAAAATTAATTTTTATTAAAACATGAATAGGATAATCCAAATAATTAGGTGAAGCTAGTTAGGACAAACTTAAATAATTGAAATAAGCGAGTCTATTACGTAGACCTCCCTACGAATAAAAATATAATTATATAATTACAGTCTTCTCAGTTCTCATCATCTGAAAAAAAAAAAAACATTATTATTTACTTAATAAATTAAGTAAGCCACTGTTGGGCTAGCCCAACCCGATATGAAACAGCAGTAAGAACTGTGGGCCTAGCGGCGCCACCTTTCTTAATCCAAGTCTCCAGACTCTGAGTCTTTCTGTGCTCTATCGTTCAACCGTTCCTTATTTTTTTCTTTCCTAAATAATTGTTGGGTCCTCAAAACTTTCACTTTATTCAATCTAATCGAAATCTAAGACAAGTTGGGCGTTCCTTCTATTTCTTAAGTTGCATAAATTGCACCTTCTTCCAACATTTCATTCTTTTTCTACAAACCCTAATTCAGATACGGTCGAGGCTGATACCCATTCAATCAAAATATGTAAGTAATTTAGATTCCTTTATTTTTCTTTTTAACTTAGATTCATTAACTTCCGTTTTTTTTAAAAAAAAAAAAAATTTCTGTCCATAATTGAGTTCAATTAAGTCAAGCTTCTAGATTACTTTTAGTTGTATTGATTTTCTTTCTGTTAATTTTCCTGCGTTTTCTTAGCTGCCAAACAACCAGAGAGACGATGATTTAATTTCGTGTGAATGTTTCAGGTTTCGGGAAGAGATTGCGAGAGAAGCTATAAACCATGCGCTAAAGGCCCTAAGGAAGCGGCATTTGCTTGAAGAAGTTGCTCATGCTCCCGCTTATACTGCTCTTTCCAGACCGATTATCTCTCAGGTCTTCTCTCTCTCTCTCTCTCTCTCTCTCTCTCTCACGCGCACTCACACACAAACAATTGCTACTAGCAATTGTCTATTGGGAAAAAGCTAATACTTGAATTATATACCTGGTAATGGTTTCGTTGGTCAATTACTTCAATTGTCTGAACATCAATTTCTATTCTTTTTTTTTAAATTACTATCATTGTAATTTTTGTTATTGTTGCTTTGTTGACTCATAATTATTCTCTTAACGGTATAATTTTTTGTTCCTTATATTTATGAAAGGGGTCAGAATGGAAGGAGAAAGCAGAAAATCTGGAATTGGAACTTCAGCAATGCTACAAAGCTCAATCTCGATTGTCTGAGCAACTTGTTGTGGAGGTAGCAGAGTCCAGAGCATCAAAAGCTTTACTGGAAGAAAAAGAAGCAGCTTTAACTGATTTGCAAAAGGAGTTAATACAAACAAGGTTGGCATTCTATCTATATTTTAGCCAGCTAGGAAGATGTTTTGAGGTTTATGGTGTCAGGAAATATTGAAACATGGATTTGTGCTGCAGGGATGAGTGCTCTCAATTAAGGGCAGATTTAGAAGAAAAGATTAAGGCTCTAGAATTGGTTGTAAGTGAGAATCATGAACTTCGAACACAATTGGAAGAGATGATTGTCAAAGCTAAGAATGCGGAAGCCGAAAATAAGATGTTAGTTGATCGCTGGATGCTGCAAAAGATGCAGGATGCTGAACGTCTTAATGAGGTACTTTATATCATTGCAATAATTGAAATGAAAATGTTGCTATAGAGGTTTTTTTTTCCCTGTGGAATATGCTTTCTAAAAGAATTTACTTAAGTTATTATAGTTCCCTAGCAATTCTAGAAAACTTGATAGGTTCTGGAAGGGCCATTTTAGTCATTTAGAGGATTTGGAGTTGAGATAGTTGTCTTGTATTGTTTTCTGATTTGGTTTCACACATGGAGATGGTGTTAGTGAAGCATTGCATGGTGATCTTACGTAAACAATTTGCAGAGCAATATTGAGTCATGTGACTATGAGTTTTGTTTGTTGTGTTCATGTTCTTTATCCTGCTTTTATGGACTTAAATTGCTTTCTTATTGCTTTTCTCATGCTGTGTATATGGCTAATCAATGATTTCCGTGTTTAACTTAGGCCAATGCTCTATATGAAGAAATGGTTGATCGGCTCAAGGCAAGTGGTTTGGAGAGACTGGCTCGGCAGCAAGTGGATGGAGTGGTCCGACAAAATGAAGATGGTGCTGAGTACTTTGTGGAATCAACTGTTCCATCGGTATGCAAGCACAAAATTACAGCTCATGAGGGTGGCTGTGCTTCTATAATATTCGAGTATAATTCTAGCAAACTGATTAGCGGTGGACAGGATCGCTCAATCAAAATGTGGGATACAAATACTGGATCATTAAGTCGTACCCTTTATGGTTGCCTTGGTTCTGTTCTTGATCTATGCATTACCCATGATAATAAATCTGTCATTGCTGCTAGTAGCTCAAATAACTTGTATGCATGGGATGCCTACTCAGGGCGTGTCCGTCACACTCTCACAGGGCACATTGATAAAGTGTGTGCTGTGGATGTCAGCAAAATTTCAAGTCGTCATGTTGTCAGTGCTGCTTATGATCGTACTATAAAAGTTTGGGATTTGCAAAAAGGTTACTGCACCAACACTATTGTTTTCCACAGCAACTGCAATTCGCTGTGCTTTAGTATGGACGGACAGACCATTTGTTCGGGCCATGTTGATGGGAATCTTCGCTTGTGGGATATTCAAACAGGAAAGCTACTCAGTGAAGTTGCTGCACATTCACTTGCTATTACATCTATCTGTCTATCACGAAATGGAAATGTTATATTGACAAGTGGGAGAGATAACTTGCATAATTTATTTGATATGAGATCTTTAGAAGTTTGTGGTACATTAAGGGCAAGTGGAAACAGAGTAGCATCTAATTGGAGTCGCTCTTGCATCAGTCCTGATGACAACTACGTTGCTGCTGGATCAGCTGATGGGTCTGTATACATTTGGTCAGTATCAAAAGCTGATATAGTAAGCACTCTGAAGGAGCACACAACTTCTGTTCTCTGTTGTTCATGGAGTGGACTTGGCAAACCGTTAGCCACAGCAGACAAGAATGGAATTATTTATACCTGGACATGATTATTTCCTTGTGTGTGTAATATGTCAGATTGTTAACCCCGAATCTGGTTGCATTCCTCTGCAAAATTTTACTGCTCGGCTTACTAACAAGTTTGTGATTGCTGGCTCATGATATGATATAAGTTAACTTGGGAATGACTGTTTGAATGACTGTTGAGGGGAAGAGGAATGTGCTTAGCAGGAAGGATTACCACTGTAGAAAAACTATACTGTAAATAGAAAGCCATGAATGGGTTGATTGCTTGTAAGTATTTAAACATGATTAAAGTTCTTGGACGTGATCCTTGAGGTATATTGCTCAACCTCATTGCCTCAATTGATTTTTTTTTTTTTTTATTATTATTATTGTTTTTGCCTGATCCCTTTACCACAGTTTGTTCTCATGGAACTTATGGTTGAACTTTGAGATTGTTAAAAGAAAGTTTTGTGTATTATGTGTGTTTTTTGTGCGACTTTCTTGTGAAAATTTGGTTTGAAAATCGAATTCGTGTTCTACTTTGTTTATTGCCCTAAAGAAAAAGATTGTCATCCTTTTATTCGTGTTCAATCTTTCAGGTTTCACATTATATTAAAGCAAGTACTTTATAGCAGACAAGATTTGGAAGTCTCTCCATTTTTTTTTTCAAAGAAAATTGCTTATAATAATTGCTGTATGTCTTTCGAGAAGATTAAGAGTATCAATTAATCTTTTCCGATTTTATTTTTATCTTTATTAAATACAAATTATTTTTTATAATTTCTTAAAACCCATCTTAGTTTTAGCATATTAATAGAGAAAATTACGTGAAATAAATGGTGATTTAATCAAAATTAACTAGTATTTTATTATATTTTATGTGATTTAATTATGTTCTTAATCATCATATAAAAATAGATAAAAGAGAGTAGTAGGAAGTAGCTGATTACAATTAATTAATTATACAAACTCCCAAAGACTTCCAATCGAGTATATCAAATTCATCATTTCATAATCTTATGTTGGTTTTTTCTCTTAGGTATACAGTAAATCTTTAGGAATTGGAGATTTTTTTTATGCGTTTTGCTAAAAATTGATAATCATGGTATTATTTTTTTAAAAAAAATTCACTCTTTAATATTATTTTATTTAATTATCTATTATTATAAAGAGATTTTATTATTAGACCTATGGGCAAAAATAATATTTTTCAGATTTTATTATTAGACCAGTGGGTAAGAATAATATTTTGAGTTATACAATAGAGTGTCTACGATTTATTGAAATTAAAATTTTAATGACATAAATTGATCAACTCGCAAAATCTTAGGAACTATAAAATTTTTTACTGAAAATTAAGGGATGAAAACACGTATTGGGCCATTTGAACGAGAGCAAACATGTCATGGTCTGCTCATAATTCGAACAGAAGAAGAAAAATTTCCTTCTATACAAGGAAAAGTTTCTTTGCGTGATGTCCAGCTTGTATAGTTGAGAATTGAGATTGGTAGTTGGAGTCGCCGATTTAAACGCTTGGGCCGGGAATTGAAATCCAAAATCCAGTACGAGCTTGGCCCATTGATCGATCTGTGCACGACGCGAAGCAACCAAGAAAGAGTGAGTAGCCTTGTCCGGCGAATCCGACCCGTTTATATTGGGAAAATCCAAATCCACTCATCTCAAATCGAAAGTCTTTCTCCATTGCTGAATGAAACGTAACTAGTCATTTCTAAATCAAAAACTTTGGAGGAAGAGGCGAAAATGGTGAGAGTGGCGACTTATTTCGCGATGTCATTGGGAGCCTTTGTATTTTGGCAATCGATGGATAGAGTCCATGTCTGGATTGCTCTTCACCAAGATGAGAAGGTGCGTTCTTTTCCTGTTAAAATTGTGCAATTATGTTTATTTGAAAGATTGAATTGGAGCTCCTCAAATTCATTTAATGAGATGATTCTTTAATCAAAATTTTGGTCATGATCTTAGAGTGATTAAAAGGAATTGTTTTCGTTTATGTAACCACTTAACCTTGACATGTTACAGAATACTAAATTAATGATCTTAATTTACTATGTTACAATGTGGTTGAAATTTGAGGTGGGCTTACTGTAGTTTCTTGATACTATTGAACAGATTGTCTGAATTTGATAGATTTATTTAGTATTATGCGAAAGCAAGAGAGCGGCTATTATCCAGGTGGGCAACTGAAGGATATATCGCTAGATTAGGTTGCCTGAGAACTTAAGGGTGACGCAAGAAATTGAACCTTACAGTAACCACTTAACCTTGACATGTTACAGAATTCTATGTTAAATAGGGAGTCCAAGAGTTAAAGATGTTGAAATTTTAATTCAACTTATGATGGACAATTTTCTTTTATATTGCAACCTTGTCCTTAAATTTCTGAAAGATTGCTGATTGACAACCTGTATAGAGTGTATATATATATATATATATATATAAAGATGTTTGAAATTTATAATTCAACTTATGATGGACAATTTTCTTTTATATTTGCAACCCTTGTCCTTAAATTCTGAAAAGATTGCTGATTGACAACCTGTATAAGCTGGTATATTAATTATATATTATATATATATATTATATATTGTGTTGTTGTGTAATTATACTTGGGAACTGCTATATATATATATATATATATATTGTGTTGTTGTGTAATTATACTTGGAACTGCTATTGCTATATCATTATCAATTTATCGAACGTTCGATATTGCTACATTATCATCCATTTATGGTTTTCTTTGGTGATTCAGTTGCTGTTAAAAAGCGATGCATGCTTTTATGAACACTGAGCATGCAGAACGAACTGTGGACTTGTTGCGAGTTTGCTTAGTTAAATTCCTAAATAGAGTGCCATTTGATTTAATTAGGTTTTATATCACTTGCCAGTTTCTGAGATAGTAACTTGATCTGAAAACAATATGAATATATTAATATCTATCAGTGACTGAGCATGTGAGTATCTGTGCTATTGTTGATGTAATTCTAGTTCTAGGGTTAGATTGATGTTGTTGGTCTCTTGGGATGTAGTTGCAGGCCACCCTTTTTTTCTCTTCTCGGTTTTGCAATTTTGAGTTTTGCTAGCAATAGAGGCGGTTTTGCAGGATAGCATAACTTTAGCCACAGTTTAACTTTAAGGTTATAAGGATAGACGATTTGATATAGTTTTTGATGGTTAAGTAACCTGGAGGATAAGCCAAAGTCCTTGGTTATTACTATCAAAGTGAAATGTTCTTCTGCAATTGGCATTGAGAAGATTAGAGAAGGGTAGCTCTTCTATACTCTAAGCTACAAATTTATGCTATTGCATATTACATCCTCTATGGATTGACATCTGATTGATATTTGTATTAGAATTTGGTCCTAGATTGACCAGGAAATTTGACATCAATGCTTGGTTCTTGCCTTATGAGTTGGATTATTCAATCTTCAGACCGATGGAAAATTTCAAAATATTGGTCTTGTCCATCAGGTTTAATCATATATATATATATATATATATATATGAAAAAGGAATTGTTTTTCATTTATTGTCTTTCAATTTAAAATCTTTTGTTGATTTTTGTTGTAGTGATGCTTCTAAACAGCAATTTGTTCTTGAAATTTGGTGTCTTTTTGCGTATCATAACTTGTTGCTTATTGGCTTTTGGATATCTTCCTTCCAGAAAGAAAGACTTGAAAAGGAGATGGAGATCAAGAGGGTCCGGGAGGAGCTATTGCAGCAAGCTAAAGTGAGGGATCCTCTTGCATGAGCTACTTATTTGATGAAATTTCTGTTTCTCTGAAGTGCCTGTAGCTCTTTGAGCTTCTTTTTACAAATTTTAGCTGAAAATAACTGAGTCGGCAAATTAATTTGCTTATGTCAGAAACAGTTCTTTTGCTTTTATTCACTGATTGGTAAAAAATAATTGATGATTGTTGTATGAAAGTTGTTTTGATGTTTAAGTCATGATCATAATTATTGATGGAGTTACATACCAAGTAATATAAGTATGCTTAAGGAGATATTGTTGTGAAACCATTTCCATTATCTTTTTTTTTTTTTTTTTTCAAAAAAAAAAAAAAAAGTAGATATGAAGTATGCTTAAGGAGGGAAGTGGTTGGTGAAAACCATTCGAATTTAATCTTTTTTTTTTTGTTTTTTCAAAACACGAAGAAGAAAGAAGAAAAAAGGGATCGGGGTGACAGCGGGAGGGGGTGCAGTTGGTGGGAGAAGAAGAAGATGTGATTGTGTCGTCGCTTGATGACCATGCTGCGGAATGTGACATTTGCATCCGTCTGATGTGCTAGGGCTAGCCTGCTTGATCTGTAAGTGGTAGTTTTTTTTTTTTTTTTTTTTCAAAAAAAAAAAAAAAAGGGAAGAAGAAAAGATTGATTTGTCTGTCTTATGACCATGCTCGGAATCTTGACTTGTTGCATCTGATGTGCTAGCGGCTAGCCTGCTTGATCTGTAAGGTGTATTTACTTATCTGAACCTCCAATTTTTGTTGCTTTCCAGAAATGATTAGAAAGAGATAATGGTAGATATGTTTGTTGTTCATTTTGCTTTAGGAAGGTGTGAATTATTCTGAGGTAAAGCATTAAATAATGGATCATAAGCATGTTATGAGCTATATAGAGTTTTGGATCTTTAGAAGGCATGAGAATTGAAAGCATTTTGGATTGTTCTTTCAGTCTAAAGATAGAAAAGAGAATCTCTTTTTCTCTGAGAAATGTAACCTTCGAAAATAGTCTACCATGAGGATTTTCTAGGTGTACTGATAATAGTTTATTTACTTAGTGATTTCAGTGGGTTATTGTTAAATGTATGAGGAGAGTTGTGAATGTAGCTCTTTGGCCGCATTCTGAAGTCATCTTCTGGAGTTTTCCCATTACACCTAAGAAGACCTCCATAATTGACAAGCTTCCAACGAGTCTAACAAATACAGCAATAATGCAACAAGCAATTTCTTGCAGGCTTCAATTTCTCCTCTCTCCCGCTACATGATCCAATCACTGTGTGCCATATTAATAGATCCCATTCTTCTTTTTTCTTTATCTTTAAATTTTTTAGGAAACAAAACAATTATAATCCTGAAGTAGTAAGTTAAGATTTCAGGTAAATTAAGTGAGCCAACCATTATTGGTTGGCATCTTAATTATTAATATATCGTGAAGGAAATGCTAATCTTCTAATATCGGAATGTGTAATTAAATACATAACTGTAGCTTTCAATTTGTGCTTCCTTTAACAAGTGCTGAATCTTTATCTTCATTTAAAAATTTGTTGATACATAGCTGGTGGTGTGGCTGGCTCGCCCCCCTCTCTTTCCTCCGTGTGTGTGATCTAAGTCTAACCGTAGAAGTGACTACTTGCCAATGCATTACGGCACTTTATCCCCACAAGCAATACCTTGACTATCTAGTCAAATAATTATGAACCATCTCGTGTTTGTTTTTTTTCCCTTTTTCAACAAATATATTTTTTGTCTCTTAATCTTATATATATATATATCTGCCACATTAAGTTTCAAATTTTGGTTTGCATGAGCGCGTCGTCCTACAACCGGATTTCAGATAGAATCCCTCTAGTAATGTTGATTTCAATATTTAATTTTATATGTAAAATTCGCCAGGAAACGTAATACTATATTCTAACAGGACTTGTTAGACCTGTTATTAATTAGTTAATAATAGGAAAGTGAAAGGAAAAATGAATGAGAGATTGCTGTTAGACCTGTTATTAATTAGTTAATAATAGGAAAGTGAAAGGAAAGTGGAGATGAGAGATTGCTGTTGTAGACCTGTTATTAGATTAGTTAATAATGAGGAATGGTGAGAAGGAAGAGGATGTTAGACCTGTTATTAATTAGTTAATAATAGGAAAGTGAAAGGAAAAATGAATGAGAGATTGCTGTTAGACCTGTTATTAATTAGTTAATAATAGGAAAGTGAAAGGAAAAATGAATGAGAGATTGCTGTTAGACCTGTTATTAATTAGTTAATAATAGGAAAGTGAAAGGAAAAATGAATGAGAGATTGCTGTTAGACCTGTTATTAATTAGTTAATAATAGGAAAGTGAAAGGAAGAAGGAACGAGAGATTGATAGGCAAGCAAAGCAACGGCCAACGAGGCAGTAGAAGAATTTCCCACTCATCCTCCAATTACGGGAAAGGTTAGCAGACATGCAGATGTCATGTCATGCACTTTCATCTCCTAAAAATCACTTGCTGTTCTGAAAATTGAATTACTTGGGCGGTGAGTTTCAGTTAAAGCTTAGGCAAAATCAGTTACGAGAGACTTTATTTCCCCCACTTGAAAAAAATCGTGGCGACTCAAACATCCATTCTCTTCTATTTTATGCTATAGATGGCCTTATCACGTAACCTGATTTTGTACAAATTGTCCATTGCACTTAAGCTACTTTATATGATTTACTTGTTTTATATGTTAAAGGAGATTAAATTGATAAAGGCTAAATTCCAGATGTACTCCTTTTGCAAATCTTGATATATTTCCAAGATTTAAAAAAGAAGGGGAAAAAAAAAAAGATTACGTGATGGTGCTTTATTTATGCATGTAATTAAAATCATATCATCCATTACGTTTTCTCTGTTTATGTGTAACTGGCTCAAAGAAATGCCAGTGTCTCTTTCCTTTTCTTGCTGCTACAACTGAAAGTGAATTAAAAGTTAAAAACCAATCTTTCACTGCTTATATAAATATAGACTGTCTATTTGCTTGTTTAGATAGTTTATAGACATATATATCAATACTATATCCATACAGCTCTTTCCCCATCAATAAAATATATACTCTCCCAATCTCAAACCCAATCTTCATATCTTCTTGTTAATAATTATCACAGATTGTTGATGCCCATAAGGAACCTGTAACTTGTTCATTTATTGCTCTTTGTTTCTTCTTCTTTCATTTCTTCATCTTCTGTTATTCATTTCTCTATATAAACCAACTACTATTCTTCATTATTTCATCAAGAGTTTTTCATATCAAAAAGAAAATGAAGAGCTTTCTACTTGTTGCTTTCTCGTTGGTTTTGATTCTGGGAATTGTTGAGAGTTTCGATTTCCATGAAAAGGATTTAGCATCTGATGAAAGTTTATGGGGTTTGTACGAGAGGTGGAGGAGCCACCACACTGTTTCTACCAGTCTTCATGAGAAACACAGGAGATTCAATGTGTTTAAACACAATGTCATGCATGTTCATAACACTAACAAGCTTGATAAGCCTTACAAGTTGAAACTTAACAAGTTTGCAGATTTGACTAGCCATGAATTCAGAAACTCGTATGCCGGATCAAAGATTAAACATCATCGGATGTTTCGAGGGACACCAGAAGGAAATGTCAGCTTCATGTATGAAAATGTGGATAGAGTCCCACCGTCTGTTGACTGGAGAAAGAAAGGCGCCGTCACTGGTGTTAAGGACCAAGGCCAATGTGGTAAGCCTTTGTTGTGAAGTAGGGAAGAATTTATACGGCTTTTTTTCTTTTTTTCGATTTCTCAAAAACAAAACATATACCGCAAACTCAAACATTAACATAACAGAAGGAACAAGTCAGCAACTTTTTTTTTTTTTTGTTTTTTTCTCTATTTTCATCTGTCTCTTGCTCACTTCTTTGGTTACAGCATACCCCTTTTACAGGGAGAAAATAAGAACCATATATACTTACCTAGCAAGACATCTAACCAAGCCATCTTTCCACGAAACAAGGACTTCCATTCCTTCTTAACTAACACAGGTTATAATTCATAGCAGTAAAATATGTCAGCAAAAACCTTTGTTCTTCACTTCATTTATTATTGTCTTATTTCACAAATTCATGAAGAGATTTATGCATATCCTTTTGGTTAGTGTCAGTAAATGAAGGATATGCAGAGACAGGTTATAAAAAAAATGGAATCTATGCTCCTCTCAATAAAGGAAGTTTGATTTCAGTATTTATTGCTTACAATTTAATTTTTGTCGTTTTCAATGTGGTACAGGTAGTTGCTGGGCATTTTCAACTGTAGTCGCAGTTGAAGGTATTAATCAAATTAAGACAAACAAGTTAGTATCTTTGTCAGAGCAAGAGTTGGTGGACTGTGACACTGAACAGGATCAAGGATGCGATGGAGGGTTAATGGATTATGCATTCGAGTTCATTAAGCAAAAGGGAGGCCTAACAACTGAGGCTAACTATCCTTATGAAGCTGAAGATGGAACTTGTGATTCTAAAAAGGTTAATTTATATCCATGTTTTCATTTACTTTAACCTTAATTAATTTAGATTATGAGACGTAATTTAATCAGTTATTGCTTAATTATAATTAAAATTGGCAATGCTACTTCCAGGAGAATTCACCTGCAGTCTCCATTGATGGGTATGAGAAAGTTCCAGAAAATGATGAGAATGCGTTGCTCAAAGCAGTTGCAAACCAGCCTGTATCTGTTGCCATTGATGCTGGAGGTTCAGATTTCCAGTTCTACTCAGAGGTAAACTTAATAATTCCCTTAAAACAAATATTTATGATTTGATTAATTAACTAATGCTAGCATGAATCTGCAGGGCGTATTTACTGGAAGCTGCGGAACAGAGCTGGATCATGGAGTGGCAATTGTGGGTTATGGAACAACACTTGATGGAACCAAATATTGGATTGTGAAGAATTCTTGGGGAGAAGAATGGGGAGAGAAAGGTTATATAAGAATGAAACGTGGAATCTCAGAGAAAGAAGGACTGTGTGGTATAGCAATGGAGGCTTCATATCCTATCAAAAACTCCTCAAATAATCCTACAGGAACCAAATCTTCTCCCAAAGATGAACTCTAAAAACGACATGCTGCTGCAATGGGCTCGCTGATATGTTAGCTTGGCTATCAGTTTCAATTAACAACAAACTCACAGATTCAATAATGTTGTATCAGTGATTCAACACCTTGTTTCCTGTTTCAAAATTAATAAAATCATTGAAGATTGTCTCTTTTGCAAATAATTAAGAAAGGCAGTTTATTCATATTATTACTGGAATTACATTGCATAAAGCGACTGCCGGTTTGCATAACAAGCAAGCATTAAGCTAGAACTGGTCTAGCTAGCCAATTAGCCATAACATCTGATAGGGTCAGTGCAACCTTTCTCAGCAGATTGCTTCAATCCCTCACCTCCTCCTTTTTCAAGATATTGCTGATGATACTCTTCTGCTCTGTAAAACCTTTTTGCTGGAAGAATTTCAGTCACAATCTTCTTATCTTTAAGTTCCAGCTGCTTAGCTTCCTTTGATTCTTGGGCTAACTTTGCTTGGGTTTCATTGTAATAGTATATTCCTGATCTGTATTGCGCACCCACATCACCGCCCTGACCAAAATGAATCAAGAAAACAGCTTTAGCATAATTAATACTATCAAGTTTTGAAATTTGAAACAAATATTGAACTCAATCGTACCTGGCGATTTAGGGTTGTAGGATCGTGGCGAGACCAGAAAAGAGAGAGGAGATTGGTATATGGGCAAAGTTCCGGGTCGAATTGGACGCGCACCACCTCCACGTGGTTAGTGGTGCCGGTACAAACCAGTTTGTAATTGGGATTATCCACATGACCCTGAGAGTAGCCGACCTCCGTCTTCACCACCCCAACCACTCGTTGAAAAGCCAGCTCCACTCCCCAGAAGCAGCCTGCTCCGAACTGAGCGAATTCGTGAGACGGGTTATCGGGTTTGTCGAGATCCGGATCCAGTGCAGGATTGGCTGTGCCGGTCGCCATTTTTTCTTAGCGCTCTATGCTTGGAGGAGCAGATCGATCAGTCACTTATTTAATTACGTCGATTGTGCAGACCACAAGCAACTTGGGTGGTTCAAATAATGAATGTGGTCAATTTACTGATCGGAGTCATAAAATTTGTAGATGTTAAGATCGAATTTAGGATTTGGCTGCTTACGAGGAAGATTCATCAAAAATTCAAAATCATTTTTCATCCACAATTTCCTACTCACTAATTTGTTTGGCTATGGGTAATGTCCATTTCATGAAAGGTACTGTTTGCAAATTGATAAAGGAAAAGGAAACGTTGACCTTACTTACACCTCTAAATATAATTTTAGATGCATCTAAAAATATTATTTTTGAATTGGTTAAATGCATAGATATGCGCTGTAATTTAATATATATTCATGTATATAAAGTTACCAGAAATACATATGAATCTATTGTCATCTAAGGATGGCAAAATGCTTCAAAGTGGCGGGAACACGAACCATCCGCCTTGAATGAGGTAGTTTTTTTAACATTTTAATGTCCCGTCTTAAAAATCTCTTTCTTAACATGTATAATATATATAATTTTTAATATAGATAAATATATAGTTTTATTATATATACATAATATATTATATGTCGTATAATATATAAAAATTTTTACAGTCAGTCAAGGCAGGAACAAAGATTTTATATTTTTTAAGGAGACAAGATGAAGCATTGATTTTTTTTACCCCATAATATCCCTGACTTGCCTTGTTACCATTCCTATTCTCACCATTAATGCAATAGATTGATATAGGGCGAATCAATTCATACGTGTTTCTCAAAATTGAGGGTTTGAAGTTCTGTTTATAATATTTTAAATTTATGCTTTTCTTGTGAAAATATTATAAGTACTGTAAAGCTATTAGTTTAGTAAGTTAATTGGTAATAACTGAGAGTTCGAACTTCAAACCCAAGAACAATCATTGAATTAGTAGCCCAAGAACAGCCCATACAAATGCCCAAAAGATGACCCATTATCTGGGAATAAGGTATTTTTGCATATGGGTCATTGAACAAAGCCTTTTTGCTTTCAAGTTCTTTTCCACTTTTCTCTTTTGACAAGTTCTTTTGGTCCCCTACCATCACAGCAAAATCCTTCTTTTCGCCGTTGATTTGCGCCCTATGTGCTAATAATATTCATGATTGCTTGTTCTTCAGCAATTAAAATTCTAATGTCTAAAATACATTTCTCTTCCTTAAATATTCAAGTATTTATATATAGTAGACATAGCATTCGGATTTCAGATCAGGCAAAAAAATTTCAATCCACTCACTTTGTTGGTGAACCAGAAAATATTTTAGTGTGAAATTGCAAAATTCCTTTTTTTAATACAGTTTCTTTAAATTCCATATTTGCTTAAAATAGAGATGGATACTTAATGGGCCCAAGAAAGAAGTCCAGCATTAGCAGGATCGACGTTCTCAATGTCGAGTGCAATTCACTTTCCAACGGAAGGCATTATTCATAGGACAAATATCAAAGTCAGCTTTTCATTAATCATTATTCACTAAATACATACTTTCCTTCTTAAATTTTGTCATTTTAATCTAATGAATAGTATTGTGATATAATTTTATAATTTAAAAGTGTTTAATAAAATAATTTACAAATTGAAGTTTTTAAAAATAAAATTTTATAAATTGAAGTGTTCGATGGATTAAAATAAAAAAAAAATAAAATTTAAGAATGAATTATGTGTTCGGCTATTAATCGTTATAACATGGTCTAAACAAATTTTTTTCAAGCAGGATAATCACATATATTTTTCTTTAATTATTATAATTTTTATTAAAAACCCTAATTAAATAAGCTGCCAACAATCAAAATTTGTAACAATTGTATATACATGTCTACATATATCATCCTCAACATTTAAATATTAGATATTTATATATCAAATCAGTAACTGTTTGCAGCAATGTTGGAGGACAAGTTGCAGCAAAGAGAAGCTTTTTCTTTTTTTGTCGTTAGCAAAACGTTTTCCAGCAAACCAAATTAATAAATAATCGATAAAAGTTATTATTTTTCTGGCCCTCCATGAAAATAACATTTGATTTTGTCTTCACCGTGAATGTACATATAATCATACATCCTACTCTGGAACTTTCTATATTCAATAAATAATTTTAATTTAAAAAAAAAAATAAATGAGTTTGTCTCCCAGTCCAATAATTCTTATCTTACTTTTTTTTTTTATTCATTTAAAAATATTTTGAAGTTTAATATGTTACCCTTATTTGATATGCTTATTTGTCCAGAAATATAATTTAATATAAATCTTGATGCAAATAAAATTAAAAATAGCAACCTTTTATCTTCTAAGAAAACTCTATTTAATCAATTATTTAATTATAATTTAATATAAATCATTTAATTTTAAATAATATTTAATATATGGTTATATTAAAGAGAAACAAAGCAAGAATTATAATTTAATTATATTAATTAATTTTACTTAATTTATATGCAAGTCCAATCAAAATAATAATTATGAAAATGAATGAAGGCGTAATATGAAAAGGAAAATATCCAACATCATCATGTCAATGCTTTTGGTAGACGTGAAAAAACAAAATTTTGGAAACAGTAAAGATTCATAACCATACACGTACGTTAAACAATAAGTTGAGTGGTGAGATATTTATTTTGTTTTTGCAGCTAAAATATCAAGACTTGATGCATCAGGTTTCTAATCTGAAAGCTACTGGTGCAGTTTCAATCATATAATCTTCTGAATCGTCTTAATCTGATGTTACTAATACTAACTGGGGGATGCATCCAGACGAGAAGTTTAAGGTGCAAGTGGGTCCCAAACATAAATATTTATTTTCTGTTAGAATTCAATAATACCAATGAATTAATTAGTGTTTAATTTATTTTCAAAAAATAATTTATTTAAAAAATGATTTGTATACAATTGTAAGGCTTCAATATTTTTGAATGAGAAAATTCAGTTTTATCATAATTCTATTTTGTATTATTTCTAACACTTTCAAATTTACGTGAAGTTACTTATTGAATTAATGAGTTAAAAAAAAAAAGAGAAAATACTAAATAAATCCATAAAATATTATCCGATTCAAATTTTAAAAAATGTTGGCCAATTAAATAAATAATCGATAAAAGTTAAAAAGAGAGTCAACTTCTGCTGAATGTTTAATTTTCTGGCCCTCCGTGAAAACATCATTTGATAGCTAATATTCAACATCCACTGCGAAATATTTGATTATGTCTTCCATAAAAATCGGAGAATACGGGGTTTTGATAAAAATAATAATCTTCTAATACTATTTTCTAATCTAATGTCATTTTAAAAATATTTATCGATTTAATATTTATTATGACATGGCATGAATTTAGGATATTGTATTAAAACTAATAATTGAGTTGGTGGTTTTAATATAATAGAAAAAGCAATCCGTATCGACAAGCAATCACTAAAAAGTAGTTATATAAATTAACAATAATTTTTATTTTGTATTCCAACCACCAATCGAATTGGTGGTTTCAATATAAAATGAAAATTTTAAGTTGTCAATTCGTCTTTTCAGTAAAATACACAATTCATTTAGTAGTTTTAATGCAACTATAAAATGTAATCATTAATCAACAAAAATTATTTAAAAATATTTTTTTACCAAAAGTCCATCAAATTAACTAGTGATTTCAATAAAAAAAAACACCAAAATTCTATTCATGGGAAATATTTTTTGTCAAACGCCGGAAAAATTCTAAATCCTACTCCAGAACTTTCGATATTCAAATAAATAATATTAATTATTTGTTTTGAAGAAATAAATAAATTCACATCGAAAGGAAATTTCAATTTCATGTCAATTGGATGTGAGAAAATGAATTGAAATCCTCAAAACCTCAAAGATTGATGACCACACACGTTGAGCAAGGACAGTCGACACGAGTTGTATGTATGAAGCGAGATATTTGCGGCAGAAATATCAGGAGTTGAAAGGAAAAAGCTGAGAGCAACTGGGAGCAGCTTCAATGAGTAATCTTCTTGAATCGTTTAAAGATGTTACTAATACTAAGAGGGTGCATTGAGATAAGATCTTTGAGGTGAAAGTGGGCCCTAAACATAGATATTTATATTCTGTGAAATGATCAAGTTGGAATTCAACAGTAGGAATCAATTAGTGTTTAAGTTATTTTTGTCCAAACAAATATTTTTCAGATTTTCCGATAATTAGAACGTTTGAGAATATCAGTTCGTAGAAAATATTTTTCTTGTCTAATAGAAAATTAAGTCATTTAAGAGAAAATAATTTTTCTGGTTTTTGAAGGAAAAATATTTTTTGAATATCAATAAAACTTATTATAATCTTAAAAAGCATATTCATTAGTCCATTAATTATTAGTAAACACCACCGTCAACCATGAACTCACCAATACTACTATAATTTTATTATATTTATGTATTTTGCTCATATATAAAATAAATTTTACAAATACTATACATTTAAATATTTGTACACACTTATAAATTAAAAATTATGGTAATATTTTTTAACTAATTTTTAATATTATAACTAAATAATGTAATATAAATTATTTAAAAAATATTGTTTAAGGAAAATGTCTATGAAAAATATTTTCAAAGGAAAAAATATGTCCTAGAGGCAAATATTATATCATTTTCCATGATTTTTATGGTGTTTTGTGTTTTGCGTTTTTGAAAAATCAATCCAATGAAATATCTGCTTTTGAAGAATTTTAGCAGTCGAGAATTCCTATAGAGAATTAAGTAAATATAATTAAATTGAATTGAAGTATTGCAATATAAGACTTTCTTTTTTCCCCCCTTTCTCAGTGCAACATTGAGATGTGGCATTTACTGTGAAAGGGAAACAACATCTGAGTTACCGGTTGTGGGCCCCTCAACCCAGGCCTTTTTCACTTCTCCATTTCTCATTTTCTCCTCTTTTATCTCATATCTATTTTCTTGGCCGTATAGGCCAACAGTGGCCGCCTTTTCATCTCTCTTTTGCTTTTTCTATAAAGAAAAAATTTTAAAGAATCCATTAAACATGATAATAATGCATTAAAAATAAAGAATTACCCAATAAAGTATATTCACATCTATTTTTTGCTTTAGTTATTTTTTTTTTTCATTAAATTAAACAATAAATATATTTTGGATAACCAACAAGAATTGTCAGAATTACGGCAGTACTGTAGTAATATAATTGGGAAAAAATAGTGAGCAAAATTACAAGAAAACGGCCACTTGCATTCATAGACACAAGGTTTGGGATTACAAGCAACTACCTCATGCGCTACATTTTCCTTCCTTTATATATACAATACTTAACTCATTTCCATTATCTAATTAATTAACACTTGTCTACTCCTTCCCATACTCTTAAAAGACAGAACCGGAGTACATAAGAACTAACTAACCAGGACTACGCTTTTGTTTACGATAGACCTGACATGGAAATTATTTAGTATACACAAAAAGAACGAACATCACAATGCATCTTGCTTCAGTACATTATAATCTGAAGGTTCTAATCCCATGATTCTGTAATGTCTCGCTCAATTGCTCTTCTCTTTTCCTTTTTGGCAAAGACAGAGTAGAAAGAACTCTGGCTGACATGACCTTCTTCACCAGTAATTTCCAGAGGGCGTCATCGCCCTTTTTCTCTTGTTGCATTTTGAATTGCCTGTAACATCCACGAAAGATCAAGGATAAGTGTTGGTAGTTGGAACTTGTAATTTTATGAATGGCGCAATATACCCAATAGCTGGTATTTAATACATACATGCCAAACATATGGACCCTTTGATAGCACTAGCTTTTACTGTTTCTAAAGGATCAATAATTATTCTGTGTTTTAATTCTACTAAGATGTAATTATATCTTTGCCTCCCTCTTAATTTATAAAAACAAAGGGCCATATAAAAACTAGTAAAGCCTCTTTAAAATTATAAAGAGGCTTTACTAGTTTTTACTGGACTAAATGAAACCAAGATATATATATATAAAGACACCAATCCACCATATGAACTGAGTTCACTGTGCACGAATGCAATCCAAAAACTCGTGCATCACATGGAAAATACCAAATAGTACTATCCAACGATGCTGCTGGAGATTAGCCAAAAGACAATAACAGTATTAGCTGGCAAGAGGCCCCCGTCCATTACACACACAAAAAAAAAAAAAAAAAAAAAAAAAAAAAAATGTCTGTCTGTATGTATATGCCAAAGACAAATGTAACAAGTATTAGCTGGCAAGAGGCCCTCTGTGTCCATTAACACAAACAACAATGAAAAAAAAAAGAAAAAAAACAAGTTTCCATTCCTTATGGATTCCTTAGAGATTATCTAGATAAGGACAAGTCAAAAATAAAACTCAGGACAAAAATTCTGAGAATTGTTGCCCTAGTTAAAGGACAAAATTGAAGGAAAAAAAAAAAAAAAAAAAAAAAAAAAAAAAAAGACATTTCCATTCTTAGATCCTTAATAGAGCATTCTAATAAGGACAATCAAATAATAACTCAGGACAAAATTCTGATTTGCCTATTAAGCGAAAATGAAGGATTTGGTGAAGTAATTACCTGCAGAGAGGAACTTTACAAGAATCAGGCTGGTCACACATCGAAGAGTGAAGTCTTAGAAGCTGCCACATCCGCTTACAACGGGAGCAACCTCCATTAACCCGATTCTTACACGTTGCAAAGTGCTTGATCAGGAGCTGGATGCCTTGACATGTGGAGAACTTGCTGCAGGGGCCTCTATTTTTTGTGGGATGTACGTCATAAGGCCCAACACTCGTGCACCCTTCAGTGCATATGTGTTCTAAGCATTCCATTGCTACAGCTAACTCCATGTACAAGCGCTGCTCCTCTCTGTGCCTCTTTGTTCTCTTTTTCCTCTGTTTTTGATTTACACTTACTGTTAATAACTTTCAATCATTTATTCAAAAAGATCTTATCATTTTTAATAACGGAAATTACCGATTCAGCTTCATCGATGAATTGGAGAATCTCGAGCTCTAGAAAGGGATCGTGATTTTGCATGAATTTCCAGCCTTCAGTCTTCTCTACACTCTTGAAATGGCTAGAGATTAATCTCATGCACTTCAAGTAGAGATCCGGTGCATCACAGAGCCTTGCCAATTGAAGTACATCCACAACATTGTCAACCGTCAACCGATGACTCACAGCCTTGGCGCATCTCTGTTTCAGCTGAGGTACCAAGTAAACATGGGATAATGCCAATAGATGAATCCCGAACTTCTCTAGCTGCTCCTCATCGCACCTGAACAAGAGGCATTTCTGTCATTTTGAATGAAAAGTATCCTTGGAATTTTCGATCTACAAAGTATAACCAAAATAGATTGCTTGGAATACAATTCAAAAGCAAAGTATCGACCAAATACTCCTCCTGTTCATAATTTTTTATTTTGAATCTAGCCACTCGTCTCAGCCGTCAAATTGGACTGTTTGGATTAGGGGGATAAGCAGAAAACTGACCTGAAGGAGTAGATGAATCGAACAAACGTCGAAACGGCGTCGGAAGGAACGCCGAGGATGGGAATGATTCTCTCAGATCTCCGATGTTTACGTGGCCTATCAATGATATTCTCCAACACCGGTGATACAGAGGCCTATGATATACCAATTCGTCGAGAAAAAAATGAAACACAAGTTAGATTTCCAACTTAGATCACAAATCCAAGAAATTTTCAAAAGATGAGGAGTTATATCTATACCAGAATGCTACTATGAGCCGGAATGCGTAAGCCGTCGGATGTAATGATTTGAACGTCGGCGGCAGGTAGTTCACGATAATTTTCATCGGTGATTCTATAATGATCGTTCATATCGCCGTAGACGGGGGCAGTTGTTTTTGTTGCGTTATAAGCTTCTTCCATGAGTAAAGAAGAGGAACGAACGTTTCAGTACTTTTCTTGCGGTATATTGCAAATGCAATGAGAATGGAGTTGGTTGTACCAAGCTTTATAGCCAACTACCGGGTGATAGTGCCAGCGAATTTTAAAAAATGCAAAAGACGACAGAAAAAGTACACGCGCTATTGCTTGACGATGCGTCGATAAACACATTTGACTAGAACAACTGTAGCGCAGGAAACGTGGCCACACGTAAGAAAAACCTATAACCAAAAAAATAAAATAAAAAATTACTACAAACCTTCTTTTTCAGATTTCGGAGACAGATTAACAAATTTCCAATATCTATCATTAAATGGTAATTTATTAAATATTTCCTTGTAAAAAAAATTGGTAATTTATTAAATATAAATATTTAAAATCAAGACTGCTTTTCTTATTATTTACTATAATTGCTGTTGCTATGTTTTTCTTTTTTTAATTTTTATATAAAACTTATTCTAGAAGTAGTTTACGTGCAAGGAAATGTATTTAATTAATTTACATATAAATATTTATGAAAACAAAGATTATGATTTTAGAATATCTATCAACATCCATCCTTACCATTGAAGTGAAAGAAATCTAAACTAATAAAAAATTATATGGGCGTTCATTCTTATTGGTCAAATTAAAAGGATAGAAAAAAAATAGAAAATAGTAAAAAATCAGGACATATCAGCTAATGTCAAAAGAATAGTATTAATTAATTAGTTAGCTAATTAATATAAAATTCTTAATATTTATTAATTCAATTAACTCAATTAAATTATTATTTGTATGTAAAGGGCATCATAACATAAGAAATGATATTAATTAATATAAGGAAGTCTTTTATTTTCACATTATTTTCTGTACATTCACAACTTTATTATAACCTTATTAATATATAGTTTTTAACTTATTACTTGCTGGTAACTAACACCATCGATTATTGGTCATCGTCGACCACCAACACCAGCCATCAATCAATTTATCCACAGCCACCACGAGTTAGCAATGCCTATTACTATCTATAATTCTTTATGCATTTTTTTTTCAAATTTGACATTAAATTTTTAAAATATAAAATTCTTATAATTATAAATATTTTTATGCTTAATATTTTTAACTAATTTTTAATATTATAAAAAAAATAAAAAATTAATTTTCAAGGAAAATATTTTCTAAAGACAAATTATTTTTCGAAAACAAATAGGGTTTTCGATTTATAAAATTATTATTAACCTATAGTAACATTATTATGAGCATCCGTTAAAGTTATACATGAAAATATACCAAAGTGGTATTGATTGAGATAATAAGCGACTTTAATCATCGTAGATGTAGATACTTGATAAGTGCAATTTAATTCCGCTATATATCTTATCAATTAACTAATTATATTTTCGTTTTCATTTGTTCTAAATAATAATCTTATTTTTCTTACTAGAAGAAAATAATTTTGCAATTTATTATTTTATCCTAATTTAAAACGCATTTTTTTAACAAAATATATCACTTTAACACCAATCAAATATTGAAATAAACAAAGTGATTATTATCGTCACATATATTAATTAATTCTATATCTTCCATCTTACCTAGATTATATTAATGTAAGGACTCAAATTAGGAAAAAGTATATAAAAATTATAGCTTATATATTTTTTTAATACGTATGAAAATCAAAGTAGGTTTATTTTTATGTGACGAAGAAGTATTAATTTTGAGCAAATTTTGTTGACTCCTTTTTTAGAAGGCCTGCATCAGTTTGACCTAAATTGCCATAACTCACCAAACTTTCCGAATTTATTTTCTGTTACAATATGATTGGTTAAAACAAGGACATGTCTTAATGGGCGCGTCGTGAACATGCATCATTGCTGAGCACTGGGGAACAATTTGATTTTCCATTTCTATCCCTTTCTCTTTTGTCCCCGGCCATCGAGATTTTCTCCCTGTATTTGATTTCGAACGGCGGCGATTACATTCTGCAGAAGATACTTAAAAAATTAGCAAAGTATTTTATTATACAACGAACAAAAGCAACACAAAAGGCAAAAAGAGAACATAAATAAATCGGAACACACATGTCCTCAAAAGCTGACGTGGAATGGATAAAATCACCACCTCGAGTTAAAGGCCGGAATTATGATAAACGGCTCTTGGAGAGCAGAAGAGCCTTAGCTCAGTCTGACGTGGTACTCGTACTAATCCATGCCAGCTTCAATTTTGTCCATTTATTTTCAAAAAAATGACACGTAACATTGAACTTCCACGTGGCGCTATCTTAATACTCAGGTCGGTACCACGTTGTCTCCGGTGAATCCTTCACACGTGTCAGATTTAATCAAGCATGGCAGAAGATGATGCCATCGCTTGATCTTCAGGCTGGCCTAACTTGGTTCCGGAAGGATCCGTGTTGGACCTGTCTAGAGATGGTAACAGACTCGGGTCAGATTTTGCAGCAACAATATTTAATCCGCAACAAAATATAATAGCCATCGGATATCTGCTCCTATTAGATCGGATCGGATTTAGATCGAGCTATATGGGTTACTATTTTTAAAATCATTAAAATGAATTTAGAAAAAAAAATTAATTGAATTAGACTCGAATTGGATAGAATCAAATTAATATTTATATCTATTTTATTTATAAATGGACCAAGTTTTATTTTATAAATTCAAATTTTGAGGAGGTCGGGTGAGAATAAGGATTCCAAGACCGATCCTAGGTGGTGCGTCAAGGGGCTGGATCACACCTTTTTCTAATTTAATGTTAATTAATTCATGTGGAGATAGATTTATCTTGATTTGTTTAAGGTATAGTTGTTTCTTGGACTGTTCCTCATCAAATTTAAAAAGGAGAAAAAAGAGATAACTTGATATGTTTGGTCGGATTGGGATTTGTTTTTCTTATTATTCTTTGAAAAACAGGAAATGATTGGATTTATTTTTTCAAGTCAGGAATATTTACATTCAACCTCTCTGACTCTGGAAATGGTCTTGTTCTAGGAAGCAACATAACCACCTTCGTTACGTATTTGTGTATTTGTAACTCTATTTTAGACGCAAGTTTGTTGGTTTACTTGTTAAAATCAAATGGTGCTGACAATTCTTCAACGAATTATGATTATACAACGGCGGACAAAAAAAATAGTTTGAAAGGCAAAAAAAAAAAAAAAAAAATCAAAATTAAGGATTCCAAATTGAAAATTTTCGTCAATTTATAGGTAAATTAGAAATTCTTTATATTTTATAAAATAAATTTTAAAATTAGAAAGATATAGCTAATGCTGGTCATTGATCAGTTTCACCATTGATAGTTAAAAAAATATCTTTGTAGAACGTATATCTCTTCACTTTTTTTAGCATGGACTAATCTTTATTTCAGATTATAAAACGAAAAAAAAAAATATTTTCTCGAGAAATGCACTTTTTAATGGTAACCGGACTCTCAAAATTTAGTTAATGCTTTGAACTCTAGTATGGTAGATATTTTCGATTTTAGTTTGATTGTAGTGGATTGTAAATAAATTTTAATCAAGTGGGTTCGAAAACAAACAAATATAAATGCTCAATATCTTGAAAGGATATACATTTGTCGTTCGCATTTTTATAGATGGGAGTACATTCCTCGTCGTGTTTCTGAGTTTTATGGATTTGATGAAGTTGTTTATTCCTTGAAAAAAAAAATTTTACATTCTCATCCTTACATATATAAAAACATTTACCAACCCAAAATATTGGAAACAAAATTCTTAAATAGGTTTTTCATCAGACTGCTAAAAACACCCAGGAAGCCCATACTAGTGTAGAAATCAAGTACGACCCATGGATCTATATAAAAACCCAGTTGGATTACAATTTCGAAACTCAATGGCCCAACAAAGCACTCTCGAGTAACTCACATCAAGGAAGAATGTGTAAGGCCTACTAATTAGCTAGAAAAGAACCATTTATTAGAGAATACTGAACAAGGTTTATTACCTGCTTCATACTCTTCCTTCTTGGCCCATTAAATTGAGTCCCATGAACACACATTTTGCAGTTCGCATACTGATTCGGTTGGTTAAATTAGTTTGATTTTCAGAAAATTTAATTGCATCTCTGTCTTAGTATATGATTTTATAACAAGTTCAAAATCAAACTGATCTAGCTCAAAAGTACATCAAAACCCAAAAATCAAATTGAAAGTTTGGTTCGATCCAATTCACAATTCAATTCATTTTTTGTGATTGAATTTAAATCAAACCAAACTGATCCAATGCTCAACCCTAGCTGTTGTCCAAGAAATTTGTGCTTTTTGCTGTTAGTTCCATCAACAGGGATTGTTCATTTTCTCTTCGTCGTTCAAAAGACAGGGAATCCTTTTTAGGTAAACAAAGTTGACCGGTGGTTTAACAGCTAGAGAGAATATTTGGTTATGGAAGTTAGCCGTGGAACTGAAAATTTGATAACGGTGTATTAGTTGAGGAATTATTGGCGCTGCTGAATGCTCATGGATTGTACAGATGACAGACGTTTATCATTGAACAAGTTTACTGCTTTTTACACTTTTTTTTGCTTCTTTACTACTGCTCCTGCTGTTGTGATTTTTCTACTTCCTTTTTAGTGGGGAAAATGTTATTGACTTTCAATGAAATAAAATTTTGCTACTGAAATAATTGTGCAAGAATCCTCTGAAGCAGCGGCAATTGCGGTTCTGTACTTCTATTGAATCAAACTAAATTAAAGCATGAGCCCATTGCTAGGGGATGCCTTTACTTTTAAGCAATAGACATTCAAACTTTGATTGAATTGCCTACCAGAATGACGACCTGTAAACGAGGGAAAGAAAACCCCCTTTTTTTTTTTTTTTTTTTTCCTTTTCCTTCCACGAGTTTCGTTGTACCTTTTTGCATATAAGTCTAATCTCGTTTTAGGAATCGTAGTGGCGGACCAAACTCCTAACCTCTCAGAATTAGTCTATCAAATTCAGATGTGTCTTGTAATTGAATTTAAATCTTAATTTTCTCAATTAAATTTGAGTCTAAGTTGAACTTGATCAAAGTTTTGAATTTAGTACAAGTCAAACGTTAATAATTAGGCAGCTCTTATCGTAGGTACAATTCAAAGCAGATAACCATCAGAATAAATTGTGAGAACCATGATGACTTCCATTTCAAACCCAATCAATAACCATTTTGCCTCGTCATAAGGCCAATTAGCTTTGCAAGTTGTGTAGTCCTAGCTATGAGTCGTAGTCATGTGGTGCACGTTATCGAAGCTTATCTTTCTATTGATCGTATTCGTATTCTCCCCAGTTAGGTCAATTTCTAATGTTTGTCTGCCACATGGATTGGTCCGTTAACAATCACCTAATTAATTTTAACTCTCTCCTTCTAAATATTTTGCTAATCTTGGTTAAACAAAAGAAAGTTTGTGTTTTTGGCATAGTGCATTGACTGAGCAGGAATGAGAAACGACCACTCCTGTGTTGTATGGTTGTTTGTTAAGTTGTGTCTTGTGAGCAACGGCAACCAGAATGCACATTGAGGGCCATATAGTGGACCCAATTAAAGCTCTATCTAATATTCTCTAATCTCCACACTTCACATGCTTGGATCAAACAAATGGACTTTTGGCAAATCGTGGCATTCCTCAATTCTGGGCCAGCCAACACTCCCACTTTGCCTCCCAGAATCTGGACCCATCCGACTGGCGGCTCACCATCACCTGAAATGGCATGCAGAAAATACTTGGCATCAATGGAAGTGGGCTGACTGCTAGTTATATATCTCCAAATAAACTTTACCAGCAAGTTCAGGACAAAAAATTCGGATTCCCAACCAGGAGGGTAATAGGTAAAAGCAACATTCGAATGCATCCGCAAGAATGGATGCTAGCTTGATGATGAATCATTATAGCCCACTTAAGATTTTCAAGTACAGTGCTAGAAGCCATTAATAAAGAATCAAGAAAACGATTCTGTTGAAAGATTGCGCGCAACATTGTCAAAGATGTAGCTGAAAATAGAATCAGGTTATAATTTATATTTAATAGTCCAATAAAAGACCAAAGTCCAATCCCATCAAAAGAAGTTAATTAATAAACTGGATTGCATGTGCCTTTCCCTTTTCTCCTCTCGCCAAATCTACTCTAAAATCAAATGTGGACCCATTTCGTTAGACCTTAGGGTAGCTTCCTTTTTGGTCGTTCCTCAGCAGCAGTACCATTTTCTTGTGCTTTAAACTTTGAAAACGCATTGGTGAAAGAGAAACTAAACACAATGGTCAAAAGTAAACCAAATGTGTTTTTTTTTTCCTTTTTGAAATTGCAAACGGAAATGGTAAAAATGGTTTGGTTGGAGTACACTTGGACCTGGGTGGATTGACATTTCTGTGTTTTTGCATGAGATTCCATTCTTGGAATATGAATTAGTTTATTTGTCGCTTTCTTTAAACTTTAAAATTAATTTGGAATCTGTTAAACTTAATAATTTTGGTGGTTGCTTTCATAAGTTACTTTATTGCATTAATTGAACTACTATATGGCTGAAACGTTTCTTCTGTCTTCACTTGCAATTGGAGTTTCCTTTGTTGTGTTATTGGAATTGTGCATTTATGAGAAACAGATATAAAGACAGAGAAAGAAACCATAAATATAAATAGATAATTACATATATAAATATCAACGCTTCTGCACTTGCTTTCTCTTTAAACACATCAAGATTCTCATAAAAGAATCCCTAATGGTTCTAAGAGTTACAGGCCAGTGGTTGTAATCATCAAAGTTGAGTACCCAAATAACTAAAAAGAAAAAAAAAATTAAAAATTTAAAGAGAATTAGAGAGCCCACAAAAGAAACAAAACTGGAAAACCTATGATTGGACCTTTCTTCACCTTCCACATTCTTTGAAGACTTTCATTAATTCTTCTACACACTTTTCTAATCAAGAAACATAACAAAATCACTCAATTCCATGTTATTATGAAATGTTATAATGATATTAATTGACAATCAGCAGCGAGAGCCTTTCTTACAACCGAGGGCACCAGCAGCTACTGTTATGGTACCCACAAGTGTAGAGGGTCTAGCACTCAAACTTGAAGCCTTAGCATAGCTTGAAGAAGCTCCTGCTCCTGATGCTTTAAAAAATGCACCATTCATCATTAAGTCTCCTTCTGATCTCCAATTCCAGTTCCTCCATTCACTTTCTGGGGCATCTTCATGTTTTGTCACCTACATACAAATAATTAATGAGTTCTAGCTCCATTTTACCACAATTGTTATAAAAGTATAAAGTGGGAGTTAAAAAATAAAGGTAGTTAATTCAGTTGATTCTGTCCTCAGCCCTAACCTCTTTACTGAATCGATTGTCAGGTGCAAGAAATCTATTCCCTTGGCTATTGATTGTAGGGTTTGCACTGCCTCCAATGGCATACATTTCCCAATGGGTATAGTCATTGTTGACTACATGGAAATACCCATGTCTACACCTGCAAATTTCAAACAGACAACAATTATTTACCACACTTTTTTGCTTTTCTTTTTTTTTTTTTTAAGTAATCTTTTTTATTTTTTATTTATTTTTTACCTTGGCATTCTTTGGACAAGGCCTTCTCCGAAGTGATTAAAGGCTATAGTGACTTGCATGTTCTTGTCTTGAGTGTAAGAATCGCTGTGACCCAATAACATGACTTTATCGTGGTGGGTCATGTAATTGTTTGAAATTGTGATAGCTGTGGACCCATGAATTGCATCAATCAACCCATCTTTACAATTTGACAAAGAATTATGATCCACCCATATATGACTTGCACCAAAGATGGACACTCCATCACCATCTGATATAGTCCTCCACCCATAATGCTGTGGAGAGTCCCGCACATAAGCATTCCCTCCTTGCTTACAGTCATGTATATGCAATCCATGAATAATAATATTCGTCACAAATTGTATAGTAATGCACGGACCACCAGCTATATGAACACTAGCACCTCTACCATCAAGAGTCTTAAAAGAGTTCATTATTAACTCTTCCTTTAATTGAATTGTCATGTCACGAGCGAAAATAATCCACAATGGCTCATCTTGAATCACTGCATGCCTAAGTGTCCCTGGCTTAGGTGTCACCGGGTCATCATTGCCGGGATCTGTTACCACGTAAATTCTCCCATTTCTTCCACCAATGGCATTTTTTCCAAATCCAATTGCGCAATCCGCCAAGCGCTGGCGGTTCTTCTCCCAGTTGGGGTCGCACCGCCAGCAATCGTCGATAGGGTTACCGGTTCCACAAGAGAGATAGCCCAAATTTCTTCTAGAGTCGTTAATGGCCCTGACATAAAAGAAATGTAACACATTGTAATTAATAGACATTAATATATATCATGTGGTACTATATATATACACATTAACAGTAACAAATGAAGCGGTACTTATAACTTACCTGTGTACTTGTTGTACAACAAGTTCTTGGTCTTGAACTGGGGAAGAGGAAGTGAGGGATAGGGTACTTAGGACATGGAAGAAGAAGAAGAAGAAGAAGAAGAAGGGTAGAGCTGCCAATGAAGGGGTTGCCATTTCTTGGGTGAGAGAAAATCAAAAGAAGGGAAAGGAGCGTGTGGAGTGTGAGAGAAATGGAGGGAGAGGAAAGGGTTTATATAAAGAGAAGAAAGATGGGACTAAACGAGCGTGATGTGGGTCCCATTTTGTGTGCTTCGTAATTTCTGGATTTACGGGATTCCCTTACATTAGGCAGTTTTGGCCGTTAAGCAAGGCGAGGGATTGACAGACAAAGGTAGAAATTACAGTAAAAAAGTACCCGAAAATATGAGAGGAAAATTCCATTATCTGTTCTTTTTTCATTTTTTCCCTCTCTTTTTCTTTTTTTAACTATGATCCATCTTGACTGACTATATATCCATGTCCCATTTCAAGTTACTGTAGCTTATGGTAACTTTAGCACCAAACGTTCCACTCATGATTGGGTTGAGTTGAGAGAGAATGGAAAAGCAACAATTTATCTTCTTGAATAATTTAACCGCATATTTACATATTCCAAAAATTCATTTTTTTTACTGTTAAAAACTTTATTCTTTTATCTTTTTAGAATTTAATTAATTTTATAAGGATTTAAACTCAAAACTTCTCACTGTTATAAACACAATCGAAGGCTATTTAACTTAGGTTACAGGTAAGTCAAATAATGTGAACTTTATACATGAAACACCTATCTAGTGCTTGGCGTAAACTAGGTAATGTAGTCTGATATCATGAAATTAATTAGGAGAAAAGAAAGGCTAACAAATATTGAACAAAACACCGACATTAGATTTGGAAAATGTAGACGTTGAAACCACCTGTTTTAATTTGTTTTTATCTGTTGTTTTTTTCTTGCTTATGTAATAGTCGTATGCTTAAATTCTGGTTAAATGCCTGAGCTGACACCGGCTATGGCGGAGATTAATTAAGATTTGAAAAGCTAAGACCACGGACACCGCTCTATAATTAGTTACCATTTTATGGTAACAGAATAAGTTCGTTAGATTTTATGGGGCCCCCCTACCCTTTGCTTGTCTTAGTTGCCAACATCAAAATTTTATGTTATCTGTTCATTTTATTATTTGGAAAAAATCGTGAAAGGATTTCAAGTGCAGTTAAAAGCATCAAGTGGATGGTGAAGTTGCTTTCTTTGCATATCAAAACCTACAAAACTTTTTTTTTTTTTTTTAAATATTTATTACTTAATTATACATGAAATGGACATGCTCCTTTTGATCCCACCATCAGTTTTTAAGATTCTTATCACCAATAATTATCTTGATTTTAACTTTTTATGATTATAACCCCAAAACTGGATTCCTACCATATATATTTTTAAGGAAATTGATAATTTTTTTAATTATTTAATTATTTGCAAATGCATCTGAAGGTGCAATTAAATTTAGAATATGATATTAATTAAATAAAATTGCAAATGAAACGAGTTGTGTTGAGTTTGAAAATCTAAATTATGAACTCGAATTATTTATTAAGTGATAGTATTGATAAACTGCAAACACGAGTTCAATTTATTAAACTTATCAACCAATTGTATTACTTGTTGCCAAAAAAATAGGTAAGGGAGTAACATTCATTATGGAAGAACATGCACAAAAAAAAATTTATCCTCCAAATAAATGTTGTCATGCAAAATGTAAAGAAGAGCTGATTAGATCCGATATAGCATTGAATAGCCAAAATCCCATGCATTAATTGGTTATGCACCACACAATATCAGAAATTTTGCAGCAACTACATTTAATTTAATTGATGATAAGTTGGACCAAAAATACTCGTGACACTTCCACCCTTGCACATGCTTTTGCCCTCCAAATCAAACCTTGCTGCCCTACTTCCCTTTTATTTTCTTTTTACTATATTAGAAAAATTTTCTTGGCCGCAAACTCCGGCGAAATTTCACATTACCAAACAAGAAGGAATATGGTCCTCCGTGCCAACAACCGTGACCTCTCCTGATGCCACTTGTCCACGACTCATGGCCCGTAAGTGAGGCCGAATGATCCGTTGATTTGCTTGCTTACTTGGAATTGAAATTTGATAGCTACGGCCTCACATGGGCAATTTTCATCCCTCCTTTCTATGATTCTCTTGCGTGCCAGGACGAATCTTGGCCCTCCATTTTGGATTTGGAGATTTGGGAGGTAATCGAAAACCGTTGATTCGAGATAGTGGAGGATTAATCGACTGCTTTTTACAAGAAAATTAAAATTGAAAAAAAAAAAGAAAAAAAAAGTAACGTCAATGTCTTTGTTAAGCCATGTTAATTGGCATTTTATTTATTTATTTATTAAAATTTTAGTTGTGCTAAAATCTTTTTAAAAAGGGTTTTGATTGGTAGATATAGTGCCTGAAAGCTATTTGGCAACTCCTTTCCTCCTGCCAACACGTGGAATCAAACTACTCTTCCACGTGGCAGTCTCACGCTTGACCAATAGGTTTGCTCATAAGCACATGCATGCTACTGTTATTTCACATCAAATCCAAAATTCTTGTTTATTGCCAAATTTGAAGAGAGAGAGTCTAAAATTTCATCGCATTATATATTCTAAATCTTTTTTTGTCAATTTTTTTTTAAAAATTTAGTTTAGTTGTAAAACATCTTTTAGTTTCACCGACAGTTTGTATAATTTGCTATTAACCGTTAAATTAGAAAATTCAAATTAATTAAACCATCAATTATTATTATTAACATATGGCCAAATCAACGTCTGTGTCTATGTCTAGCTTTTCTCAACTATCGATGGATGCATCATAATATAAAATAAATATATATAAATTCATACTAACACCAAATATTATTCAATTTTCCCCTTCGAAATTGATCACAGTGTAAAAATTATCTTAAATTAAGGGTGCAAATTGATTTTAATAGAAATATTTTATTTGAACTAAAAAATTAGTTATAATTGATTTTTTTAGCATTTAGTCAAAAATATTCTCATTTAAATTAAAAAATTATTTATAATATATATACGTGGACTCATACATGGTGTTTCCCACTTTTTAAGTTTAGACTCTCCAAATACAAATGGGAGACATGAGATGAAGCGGATGGAGGGAGACTGGCCCAACAGCTACCGATCAACAAAGTAGTATAACAAACATCATTATTGGGCATCAGCCAAGAGAGAGCCATGCCATTTGTATCTGAAACCAAATAAAGAGCATGTGGGGTTATATCTCTGTCTCTCACACACACAAATATGTGGGTAGTCCGTCTCCTTAACCTTGATTTGAGTTGCCACTTAACTTCCCAAAACCTAAAATGATACGTATTAGACTGTCCATAATATCATACTACAACGTAGGACCTCGACATTAACACAAAACATTATTATTATTGTCATTTAATGTAATATAGATAGATACCCAAATTTGCATGGGGAACATTTGGATATAACTTAAGCTACAAGATAGTATAACACATAATTAAGGATAATGTACAAGTGCTAATTAATTAGTGCCTCACCACTATAAAAAGTGAATAATAGTGCACCTGCTTGGCCTCATTATGCTTTCATACATCATGCGTAGCTTAATTTGGTACAATAATGGAAAATTTGACCACAATTTGAAATTTATATACTAAATAATCTAACATTTGACTGTGTTAAAGAAAGATTTACGAAACAATAATATAAGCTTAGAAAATTATCCTAAGATGTAATTTTTTCTTAATTATAATTTATAAACCAGGGTAACTAGTATATAGTTTTACCAAAATGCTTATGAAAGAGGCATGTAATGTAATCATTTGGTTTCATGTGCTGGGGCTGTAATTTTCAATCAATCAAGGTAACTTTTTTATTCTAGAGCTAATCATTTTGGCAGCAAGCTTTCTTATTGTAGCTGCAGATATGATAGTAAAATTTACTTTAATCAAGCATATCTGCGTCTACAAGCCATAAGGTCAAACCTGCGCTATAATCACATGCTACCCAATCCGCTTTCGCTTTTCGTGTTAGTTGCTTCAACATTTGCAATCATTCTGACCGTTGAATTTCAAGTCCACAAAATCGACACAAATTGCATAAATAATAATAATAATAATAAAAAAAAGGGTTGGATCTATTAGGGTGTCATATTGTATGGACTTTTAGCTGTTTGAGGCCCAAATTTTGCTTCCCTTTTTAGGCCTAAGGCCTAGTTAGTGAGTTCCTATATTGTATATGTCAAGTAAGCTGAAGGCCCAGAGCATAAGGTATTGCATTTTCAAAATCGAGCCGCAAAATATTTGGACCTTCTTGGGCTGGACCTGAAGTTGATTTGGGTCAAGACTTGTGCTCTCCGAACCTAGATAACTCTCGGGTGGATTTTACATAAAACAAATTTTAAATTGTTAATTTATTGATATTTATCTTGTCGTTAATGTTTATTTAATGGTATAATATCTATATTCAATATATGTAAAATATGATTTGTAAGTTTTAATTATTAATAATAAGTGGAAAATTTCAATTTATGGTACATTCTCTAAATTAACACAAATATGAAAATTAAATTTATAAAAAAATTCAAGAAATTTTATGAAATTCATGCATACTAAAATAAGTTATTAATGACAATAATACATCTCTCCGTATTAAAAAGTTTTAATTTCTTTCTCCAAATACTAAGAAATGGTACAGAATAGCATTTAGTAATTCTGATCTTGCATTTAAGAAATTAGTTGGTTTGGTCATTTATGCCCTATTACAGAATAGGGCTTAAATTACATAATTAGCAGTAACGTGTTACTGCTCGAGAGGCATAAATCAAATTTGAAATTTACTGCTATTACTTTCGTAGGTGTAATTATTAGCAATGCAGGAAAAAAAAAAAAAAGAAGATGATAAAACGCCACTGTTGTTATTACAATTGGTCCATTTGCCAAGTAAAAAGAGTAAAAAAATCCAAGAGGCTGGACCTGTTGTTTGTCAACTTGCGTGAATGAGTATATCTGTTTCTCTGCGGTGGCTCTGCAACAGCAACAACCATGGGGCAGTGGAAGATTAGTCGTATTCAGCGCCGCTCAGGCGTGGGGTTTGAATGTACGCTGCTGCGTACAGTATTTAGTAAAAAGGTACACAACAAAACAGTAAAGAAGCTGAAGCTGTGCCTATGCATGAGCTTGCATCGCGCAGCGAAAGCTGATAGTTACTGCCTTTTAACACCTTTTTTTTTTTTTTTTTTTTTTTTTTTCTGCCACAGCATAACAACCAGTGTGGGAGACCTCTGGAACATTAGTCGTATTTCAAGCGCCGCTCAGGCGTGGCGGGCTTTGAATGTACGTCTGCTGTTACGTTACACGTTATTTTTAAGTAAAAATTCGGTACACAAACAAACTCTCATATAATAAGAAATGCGTTGAAGCTGTTGCCTCTGCCATGCAAAGAGTTCCTTGTCATCGACCGCCAGGTGAAAGGCTCGATAGTTACTGCCTTTTAACAACCTCGCCCTTTTTATTTTTTTTTTATCTTTTTCTTTTCTCTATTGATTAAAAATTTCGTCTATTTCAACGAGGAATCTTTGCAAAAGTGAGAGTGACATTTGCCATTTATGAGAGTGGAGTCGACGTCTTCTTAGCACTAACCATTATCCTTTCTTGTCCTAACTTTCTTTTACATTTCGAATTGCTCTGTTACATTGCCAAACACTTGATGCTTTTTTTTTTTTTTTTTTTTTTTTCTGTAATTTGTTTTTCACGAATCTTTCAAAAGAGTTTTGCCATGAAGTGGAGTGGACTCTTCTTGACTACATATTTTTCCTTGCCTATTTTTTTCTTTGAATGCTTGTATAGCCACGCGCCTTTAATGTCTCTGTGAAGGAATACTCGTGACTATTAATTAAGCGGTTGGCATGTGAAACCTATAACCCAGGTCGGGAAGCTCCTGCCTCTATGGTTCTATTAATACACTAAATTAATTAAAATTAAAAATAATTTTTTAATTCAAACAAATGTACTTTCAAGTATTTATTAATAAAGTAAAAATAATTAAAAAAAAAACCTACATTTGTGTATAACCTCATATTTCCTTGCTCCATGTGATATAAAATTTGTTATTCAAAGACAAATTATCGTACAAGCTTTTAAGTTTTATTATATATACACGTAATTTAGTTAATTACTTTTATAATTCAATTATTTTTTAATTTTTATAAAACTTGTGTACAGGTAATTGGAACTTCAAGTAGACAAGTAGTCACGTTAACTTGTCAATCAAAAGGAAAAAAAATCTGGCGGTCAGAAACCGTATTCGGTGATAGGCACGTGACTCTATTGTTTGACTCTAAGACGTAGTCTGACGCGCCAAAAGCGAGAGTAAATACTAAATATGTAATATAAGAACTAGTCCGGACCACAGTTACAGCTTTTCGCTATTAACCCAAACCAACTAACTGAAACCGTCCGCATATCTAAATGACCAAAATGCCCTCCAACTAGGCTCATAAGCCGAGACCAGCTCTCTGCAGCATCTCTGCAACAAGAAACAAGAATTTCTGCATTAAATTTTCTCTATTTTCTGTACACGCTGTCTCTCTCTCTCTCTCTCTCTCCCCCCCCCCCCCTCTCTCCCCCCCCCCCCCCCCCCCCTGTCCCCCCCCCCCTGTCACACAAACAATGGTCCCTTGTTTATTATCACCCTCTTTCATCAATGGCATTTACTTATTTGCCACTCACCTCTTCTCTCTATCTCTATCTTTCCCCCCATCAGTGTTCAGTACTTTCTCCTACGATTATTTCTCTGCTGTTAACCTGCTGAAACGACATTCAAAGCTCAGCCATCGAGACCCGGGCTTTAGGGCTTGGGATTTTTGTTTTTATTATATTTTCTGGTATCCCGCTTTTTACGTTGTTAATTTTTCAAATTTCGTTAACCTCGAAGCTGGGATATGGACATTTCTATTTGCAGGTTTCGGTTTTTTTAATTTGTCGTTTCGCATTCGTTTTGTTCTTACCTTTGTATTTTTAATGTTTGGAGTTTGAATTCTTTGTATTCTCTCTCTGTTTTGCTTGTTTATAGTTTTGTTTTGCGTTTTTCTTTCTCCATGTTTGTGTCATTCTCTGCTTGGAATGTGGAGAGATGGGAGTTGATTGAGTTTTAGCTGCATTTGTCTTGTTTATAAGTATTAGAGTAAGGAATGGCTCTGTAGTTCTCTGGTTGTGCTTTTATTGGAGACAAAAGGTACTTTTTACTGTATTGTAGTATTGTTGTGGAGGCAAAAGGTTTTTTTTTTTTTTTTTCTTGTTCTTCAGTTTTTGAAATATTAGGAGACTGTTATTGTGGCAAAATTGAGCACATTGAATGTCATTTTAGTTTCTATTTTAAACAATCCTGCATAGTATGTTTTGAGAATTAGAAGACAATGCAGTGATTTTTCTTTTTTAAAGAAAAAATTTAGTTTATTAGCTTGTCAAAAATATATTACACTTTCATATTTCTACAAGGATTCTGGGTATTGTTCTGAATGGAATATACAGCGTTAACTGTTCTATTGGTGTTTGAAATGCTCTGAACTTTCCACATTTTTCTCAATCTGGACTATGTGGAAATTGGAAGAGATAAACACATGCACGAACACATAAAATTTAAGTGATATAAGATTCAAATGTTTTTTCTTATATAGAATGCTTGTTGGGATGTTTATTCTTTCAGGCTGGAAATGCAGCTCTCTTATGGTGGTGGATTCTGAAACTTGATTTTGCAGAGTGCAAAAGGAATTCCCTTGATTCTTAATTTTTTAAAATGATGGATGGGCGGCGGCATTCAGTTGACCTTCCCATCTCAAAGACTCTTATAGCGCTTAGGAGAGTAAGGTCTTTGAGGGATCCATCAACTAACTCGATGAGCAAATTCTCTGCTTTACTAGAAAATATGAACTGGGAATCCAATTCTAGTAATGAGTTTTCTTTGCAATTCATGAATGAATGTCAACAAGGTGGTTCTGATCATAATGGTCTTGCAAGATTGAAAAATTCAGGTCTTAATGGAAAGAAGGATGAAGGAGTTGACGATTTTGAATTGCAGTGTCATTTGCAATCATCCAAGCCTGAGTTGATCTCATATGAGAATTCCGGTGGAGTAGATAATGTGGGAATTCCTATTAGGACCAAGAAGCTTGAAGGATTGGATAATTGTGACCTAAATCAGGAAGATATTTACGGAACCAAGTCACTGAGTGAAAGATATTATTGCAACTATAGGGACAAAGGATTGGAATTGACATGTGTTATGCCTTTGAGTAATTGCTTGGAGGATGTGGATTCAAATAATGAACTGATTTTAGGATCACCAAAAGTAGAATGTGTCAACCAGAAGATATCAAGAAAGAAATCCCAATATAAAAATCAAGTCAAATCATCTGGTATGATGGGTGATGTTCTGAGTCGTCTAAGTAGTCCCTGTCTATCAGTAAGTGATGCTTTATCAAGCCATAGCATATCATTTCTTGCAAACGAAGAGCCTGATTTCACGGTTCAGAATGACCGTGGATGTGGGATAAGCTGCTGCTGGACTAGAACCCCTAGGTTCCGAGAATCGTATCCATATTCTGATGCAGAAGGTCACCCCTTGTTGTTCAAGGATGTTGCTGAGACAACATCTCATGGGCAGAGGAACTGGAAGCTCATTACCAGTGAAAGTCCTAGGAGTTTCAATCAGAAGTTCAGGCCAAAATCTTTTGATGAATTGGTGGGACAAAATGTGGTAGCAAGGTCTCTTTTGAGTGCTATTTCAAAAGGAAGGGTAACCTCTTTTTATATATTCCATGGTCCCCGTGGCACAGGCAAAACCTCTGCTGCAAGAATCTTTGCTGCTGCGTTAAATTGCCTCTCACTAGAGGAGTATAAACCGTGTGGTCTTTGCCGAGAATGTGTTACTTTCTTTTCTGGAAGGAGTAGGGATGTCAAAGAAGTGGATTCAGTAAGAATTAATCGAACAGAGAGGATTAGATCCCTTATTAAGAGTGCATCAATTCCTCCAATTTCATCGCATTTCAAAGTCTTCATTGTTGATGAATGTCATTTGTTACATGGAGAGACTTGGGGAACTGTTCTGAACAGCCTAGAGAACCTTCCTCAACATGCCGTCTTTGTGATGATCACACCTGATTTGGATAAACTGCCAAGAAGTGCAATAACTCGGTCTCAAAGATATCATTTTCCAAAGATAAAAGATGCTGATATAGCCACTAGATTGGGAAATATTTGTGTTGAAGAGGGTATTCACTTTGATCAGGTTGCTTTGGACTTCATTGCTGCTAAATCAAACGGCTCAGTTAGAGATGCGGAAATGATGCTTGATCAACTGAGTTTGCTTGGTAAAAGAATCACAATGTCCTTGGCCTACGAGCTTGTGAGTGCTTACATTTTTATTTCAGAAATGTCCTTATTGTGTGTCTGTTCTCATCCAAATAACTGAAGTTTGTCCTTATAATATGCTCCTTATAATATGCAGATTGGAGTTGTTTCTGAGGATGAATTGCTTGATTTGCTGGATCTTGCATTGTCATCTGACACTTCAAATACCGTTATAAGGGCTAGGGAGTTAATGAGGTCCAGGATAGATCCCATGCAACTTGTAACACAGCTGGCAAATCTCATAATGGACATACTTGCTGGTAAATGCCAAGGAGACGGTTCTGAAGTTAGAAGAAAATTTTCAAGGAGGCATGCATGTAAGTAAAATATATTTCAATAATCAATATATGTTTGTTATAAAACTTCGGAAACAATTTTCATTATTTTTATTAACTTTTCTATTTTTTGTATAATTGACTGAAATGCCTTTTTGAATCATCATTCATGCTACTGTTTGGAAATGTAAAAAAATTTGATCAGAACTATCTGTTCAACTTAGATTCGTTGCTTGGGGTCTTAGATCATGCTAATGACAGTTGAGTGGTAATCTAAAGTGCCCATCAGGTCATATTACTTGCTGTGGTTAAGCTTGACTCGTCATTTATTGCACAAAAATTGGGCTTGTATACTCATGCACAGTGGTGTTTGTACTAGAGACATAGGGTTGTTTGCCAATATTAGAGTCTGCTAGTGATTCAGTAATATCATTTACACACTTGGTGCTTGATCATTTAACATGTGATACTTGGACTTCATGCTGTCTTCAAAATGTTGTACATATTCACCTTATATTTCTGCTCACGTTGTCTTTTTGATTTTGTTATCAGTTGTATACTAAAGGTTTTGAGTTTTATTTCATAGCTGAGGTGGATATGCAGAGGCTGAGTCGTGCTTTGAAAATACTTTCTGAAACTGAGAAACAATTGAGGATGTCCAAAAATCAAAGCACATGGCTCACTGTAGCTCTTTTACAGTTGAGCTCTTTAGAATCTCCTTCCCTGGATGCAAATGATCAAAAGCCTACTTTGAGAAATGTGCGGGACAGAGGTTAGGACATTGATCAATAGTGCTAATAAGTGATATTTTTCTTCACCCTATTATGTTATTTTCAATACATTTTACTTTTCCATAGCTGCTGGCAAAACCATAACAGAGTCCATGTTTAATGGATGCAGATGTCGATTTTTGCAGTACCTCATCCACAGGGGAGAGCTTGAAAGTTCTTTTCCCTTGTTCGTGTGAAGACAGCAAGTCACATAAATTAATGATGCAGGCAGATTGTAAAGCAACATTGGAATCCATTTGGAAGAAAGCTACAGAATTGTGCGAATCGAATTCACTCAGGAATTTTCTGAGGAAACAAGGGAAATTGTCTTCTCTTTGTGTTAATCAAGGTAAGCATCTTTCTTAAGGCTTCCAGATTGCTCGAACAAAACATTGTCAAATATAGAAAGTCAGCTCAGGAAAAAAATAGTCAGAGCTTAAGAAGCCAACAATAAGTGGTCTATTGTGAGTCAGCAACCACATACCACTTGAAGCAAAAGTCTAGAAATTAGGAAAGAAGAATAGTAAAAGTGAACATAGGGAGTAAGAAGCAACAATGAAATTCATAGCCAACCTTAGTTTCAGTCACTGAGCCCAAATGCTACCATGAAAGTCAAGGAGTTCTAATCCAAATAATTACTCATTGGGGAATTGACAATCTAATGGACTTATAGCTATGACTAGTTTCATGAGATTGCTTCATCTGGATCAGTTGAGAAAACAAAAGTCATGAGGGCAGGGTAATATATCTCAAAATTTGATTGGCTTTTTACATATATCATCTCTCTCTCAATTGTAGTTTCTCTTTGTTCCTTTTGGCTGAAACTATTGCGTGTATACATGAAGTATTCTCCCCTTATAATTTCAGTCTTGGAGTATTTGAATATAAAAAATGTATATTTTTGTTTTGCAAGCAATGACTGAGCAACAACTGAAATTTCAGATCTGGCTGTTGCTGAATTGGAGTTTCACCATCCTGACTATGCGTCCAAGGCTGAGAAGTCATGGAAAATGATAGCAAGTTCACTGCAATCAATTTTGGGTCGAAATGTGGAAATCCGAATTAATCTAGTACTCTGTGCTCATGAGTCAAAGTGCACAAAACTGAGGAAACTATCTTTTAGGTTGTTTAGTTGTTCCCGCAGAATGTATCAGAAGTCACAATTGCCTATGGAATGCAGAAGTGATTCAGATATATCTGAAAAGCCTATCATAAGTGGGACAGCTTTTTTAACTTGTCCTTCTAATTGTGGATCTCAAATGCTGCATGACAGCTATCCCAGAATGGAAGTGGTAAGAGCTTTGAGAAATAGTGAAGGGAATGTCCTGAGCATGGGGACAACCTCTTCCGATAGATCATTGCAAGATAATGCATCAAAAACCCCTGCGTATGGAATTGATTCTTCAAAAGAAGAGGGAAGCAGCCTTGAATATGAGATTTCCTCTAGTCAGGAGACTGAAGACCAGCCAAACTGTTTTCCTAGAAGTCTGAGGTTCCAGAAGAGGTTACATTCTTCTGAGACTTCTCGAGTTATTTGGATGGGTAACCAACAAGAGGACAAGCTTGCACTATCTATTCCTGGGAAGCAAACCTTCAAAACGTGCAACAGCACCAATGGTTCTTATATATTCAGCAGCAAAGATTATACCAACAACTCTGAGAGTGAGGATGGGTAAGTGCTTTTCATTTACATTGCACCACTCCTTTTTCTGGTGGGATGCAGATCATACTACAATTCATGACGCAGACATCATCTGTGTGCTGTAGACCATAGTGCAAAGGAAGAGCCATTAAAAGGAAATGTAGCAAAAATCTTGTTTTTCAATAGTTTGGTTGACTTTATCAGAAGTATATACCTTTAGATCAGGGAAAATAGGAGAAAATAAGGAAACGTTTTTTTCTAATTTTCCTCCCCATAAAAAGGAGCCCATTGTGAAATTTGAAGTGAAGATTTTCTTATTGTTGTTCTATAACTTGGTCATTTTATCATCAAGTCAGGTTAAACCTTCAAGTTTTAAAGTGTAAGAGAGGTTGCCCCTTAAAAATTTAATCATTTTTTTGACAAATTATTCTTGATCCAGTTAATTTCTTATCCCATGTCTTTGGAAGTACTTTTGCATCTGCCATTTTGCTTGAAGTCCTTTCTGAACTCCTTGAGCTCTGTTTTGGCAGGCTGAAGAACTCTGTGACTCTTTGTTGGAGAACCCCCACGTTTCCCGTTAAGGTAACAATGCATAAATCTGTAATATGGCTTCATGTTTTGAACAATAAGAAAATGAAATCATAAAGCGGATAAATATATAGTTGTTAATCGCTATAAAGTTGGGCATGTGATTTATTGGCTCGAATTTTACATTAAATAGTGTGTCAAATACAGGCTTGGCAGTTGACGCATCAGCAAAGAAGATTTCCATTAGTTGGGTGGGTTCTTCCCTGTGCCTCTGCGAAATAGTTCTCCTCTGCTAGGGAAGGATATCAGGAATCTTGTGTTCACTGCATGGGAGTGTCAAAGGCGCTCATATATTTTTTGTTTGTATATATGAAAATCTTGCAGAATTTTGTGCTATTTAATGTTCCATTAGAGCTTACAATGGACAATATGCTGTATCTTATTAGGGGCAAATTGGGCAATTTCTGTGCCATAATTCATTTCAGTTTCAGTAAGTACTTAAATTTCTTGGTAAACTTAGAAAAAAGGATAGTTCTCTGGAAAAAAAAAATTGATAATTGTTAATTGTTCACTCAATCAAAGAAAATAAAATTAGGTGATTTCATTATAAAATTAAGGTATCATAAAGCTGAAATCAAGATGAAATTTTGCAATGAACTCTTGGTGAAATAAGTTAATGGAAATTGCTCAGTAAGGTATAATTTAGGGGTAGATGCATGAACCATTTGATATAGGATTCAGTCTTCTCCCCAATACTTTGAAAAAAAAAAAAAAAAAAAAAAAATTGATTATAGGATTCAGTCTCTCCCCAAATACTTTGAAAAAAAAAAAAAAAAAAAAAGAAAAAATGAAAATTTTTTTTTGTTAATTTGATAATAGATTTAGGATTAAGTCTTCTTCCTAGTAACTTTTGGAAAAAAGAAATAATGAAAAATTTTTTAATTTGCACGGAGTGTTTGGACTCATAATTTCCGTTTTAAAAAAAAAAAAAAAAAAAAAGAAAAAATGAAATTTTTTTTGTTATTTGATAATAGATTTAGGATTAAGTCTTCTTCCTAGTACTTTGGGAAAAAAAAAAGAATAATGAAAAATTTTTTTATTTGCACGGAGTGTTTGGACTCATATTCGTTTTAATAGTTCAAAATAAATTTAATTAATTTCCGTTCGCTCTCAAGCTAAAGAAATTTTACACCGTAGAAAGTGCTTTTTATTATTAAACTACTCCATTCGGGTTAAAAGAGAATGGAACGGCTAATATTCATTTTAAATTTCTAATACTTCCTAATCCTTCCTCACCCCGTTCTCTTGTTATTATATTTATTTGTATGTTACTGTGGACTCTATAGTCTGAATGACTGAATGTCTAACCAATCAATCCACACTACTATTTATTAATTACTTTTTTTTTTAAAAAAAATAATCTACACTACTACTTCATGTTTTGGTCAAAGAAAACAAAAAATTTACAATATGCCCAACATTATGCCTTAATCTAGATTTTTAGCCCAAAGGCCTCATTTGGGCCCTATGACCTATCATTGAGGCCCGAATTGTAATGACCAACAAACACCCGCAAGAAGTAACAGACTGACCATAAGTAATCAAAGGAAGATGAGAAGCGTTGTTTAATCAGAAAACAGGAGCCATGGAGAAGGCGAGTGAGAACGCAAGCGTAAGAGTTCTGTGTCCCAAACTTCAAATAACCAGAAAAGGGCCGGGCCTTCAATGGCTGATTGGATCCCCATTTTTCCCGCCTTTAACAATAGTATCCACCTTCAGATGTATTCACAACATGGAGAACTCTTCCTTCCCGGATTATAACAAAGAATCAGGTATTTTTCCGAGGAAATTACAGACTTAATTTTTCTATTTTATCTGGCATTTGGATCTCTTTATATGTGGAGCAGATATTGAAGCATTTAGTGGTAATTGAGCAGACGATATTCGAACTCTACTATTGAAAGGATTTGATGTGATCGGTGCGTTAATTTCTGGAAACTCTAGCTCTGATTCTCAAAAAACTGCTCGCGAGGCTATCGATGCTGCTCTACAATTGAGGAAACTTCTTTCTGATGGAAGAGAATTGGGGAATCAAGAAATTATCGGAGCAGTCGCGGATTCAGACAGTGGCGACGTTCAATTTTTTGTTTCAAGAACTGGAAATTTGAAGATCATTGAATCTCTTGCTTCTGTTGTTTACGAAGATCATCCCGAGAAGTATATTTGGGAGAGGGGTTGTTTGATTCGATGCAAGCTTCCTATTAGGCTGCCATGTTGTATTCCTGTAACTGATCGATCTGGTAAGTGTAGTTCGTGGTCGCTTGTCCTCATACAGTCACCTTTTTTCTTTTTCTTTAAGAAAAAAAAAATGAAGGGTGTACTTCACAAGCAGGGATATTTATTCGGTGTTAGGTTAGTACTTTTCACGTCCTTTGTAGTAGATATACATGGTCAAATTTTATGGTACACAGAGATTTCATTTTGCATGGCTTTATGGCTCACCTAGTTATTTCAGCGTTTATAACCTCAACTAGCATTAAACTGCATGGAATTCAAATAACCAATACGAGGAGAGAGAAGAAATAAAAGTGCATGCTTTAACCCATTTTGCTATTCTCAGAAGTCAGAACAATAATGTGTTATATTCTCGAGGCATTATCTCCTAGTAATTTGATTTGGAAGCTGGAAACAACCTGCAAAAGCATCAAAACTAAAAGGAGAGAACTTAGAAAAAATGCTGAAAGAACCATTAACACTTAATACAATAAGCGTGTTCAAGGTACCAATTAGCACACACAACAAAAAGTGGGTTAATTCAAGATGAAGGGGGATGAAAAGATTATGGATTGAACTTGTTGGTGAAAAACAAAATGACAGGGCTACTGGTTATTTGAAGAAGGAGATTACTCCGGATAAAGGCCATATGAGTGACTGGAAGTCATTATAATTTAAGGCTTGTGAATTGAGTGGGATGCTACTTTCGAACTAGTTGCTAATGGTTAATTTGTTTGTTTCTTATTTGCTTGTTTTGCTTCTTGGCCTCTCCTGAATTTCTATATTTAAGTGGCAGCTAAATCTATACATAGGTCATTTCTGCTAGGATGTGAAGTATATGTTATTTGTGGACAATGCTAAATCACAGAGGATTGATTCAATCATTGTCTCTCAGATGCAGAGAAAATGTACTTGCGTGCAGCTGAAGGAGCTGTTTCCCAAATCAAAGATCCACATATTGTATTTATGGTAGAGAGGTTAAGCAAAGAGACTGTAGAAATACCTGAACCTGTCATTGTCCGTGGTACAGAATTGGATTTTAATGCAGAGCTCTCTGATATCAAGTACCTGGATAAGGAAGCTACTCAAGGTTCTGTTGCAAAAATATCAACATGCAGAGGCTTCTGTTTGAAAAGCATATCTGCTCCAACAGTGACTTCTGCAGAGGTAAAAGAAAGGATATGTAGTTCCTTGGAGGCATAATTTGCATGTTGGAGATGTTGGGGAATTTAAATTGTTGCATCTTTATTTGGAAATTTGTCTTGCATTGCTTTCATGAGCAACTTTCAGAAATTGCAATACAATCCATTTTTTAAGAAGTTTTTTTGCTTAGAATGCAGACACTATCCAAGTGAGCCTTCTGCTTAATAAATCAGGAAAGTCTGCAAAAACCACGGCTCCTGTTGCTGCATATTTTCCTGGTATTGACTTCAATATCTAACACTTAAACTGCTACTATTTGGAATATGATTGTTATTACTTCATAATGTTACTCTAATATATCTATATCTTTATTAATCCCATCAGATATTCCACTTTTTGATTTCAGCTCTGGAAGGAGCAAGACTGCTGGTAGTGGATTTTGAGTTAGATGTGCTCTGCTATGCATCCAAGGATCTTTCACTGATGCATGCTGTTTCAAAGCTGATAATTCCAGGATTAATTGACCAATTAAATTCAATGAAGAAAGCAATCCTTCCCAACCTTTTAACACAACATTCACAGGTAATAAAATATAAATAGTATAGATTTATTTATGTGCTTTTTTGTTATTGACTATCCTTCTCAGACGACTAAATGCAGGATGCATCTAGATTGTAGTCGGTGTTGAGGTATTTTGGAGGCTTGGATACTAGTAATGCAACATTAAGGAGCGTTAACCTAGAAAATCAGATAGGATAATGCTTCTAAAAAGTAGCAACTGCTTGAAACTCTTATGAGAAAGGATGCAATATGGAAATAAGTGATAGTGGTGCACTTTTATTACAACAATAAGCCTACATGCCCTTGTCACTGTTAGTTCTTGATCTATTAACTCCAATGATTTTCTAGTAAGTTGTTTTTCTTTTGCAGCTACGGTCATATCATGTCAATCCACCTGGGCTTTTGCATCCAATAACTGTAACCTATGAGCTCAGTTATGGGGAGACTGAATTGAAACAAGGTAAGTACTAAGCAGTATTAACTACAGACTTTCTGGGCCTAAGAGTACAAGTGCTTCATCCAGCATATGCTTGTTATGATGAGAAAAGTAATATTTTGGTGTGAAAAAATTTATTCTGGAAAGACTCTAGGAGGTCTTTCAACTAACATAAAATTTTTTGTTTCTAATCCCATTTAAGTAGCTCACCTAAAATCTGAAACAGCTAAATACTCTTCTCTTTTTGGTTAATATGGTGAGGAAAAGAGCCAGTCACCAGTTAATATGTCAGCATATCTGAGTTATTGTCGATGGAGAAAAAAGGAGTTTGTCTGGTTGTTGGAAAATTTTAGGAAGTGGAAAAGAAGCCTTTACTGTAGTTTGATATCTTCTTAAGTTATTGGATACCATGGTATGTGAGTCTCTGAATTTACTTGGTTCACTGGAACTCATTCTCTGCAGTTGAAGTCAGAAGATCCTTGCACCTGAGGCTCGGGCTACCTTTTGATCGCCCTCTTCTAAGAGTTGCTAATGCACTGGATTTCTTTGTAAAGAAAGATAATTCAGGGAGCAGTGCGAGACAAAAAGGTAACCATTGAGTTTTAAACTGGAAACTCTCTAGACAGCAGCAGCATCTACTATTTAATCTTCCCACTCCTAATTCTCTCTTGCTGTCTGTATTTTATGTACTAACTTTGTGCTTTTTTCTGTTGATGTCAGGCCTTTCTTTGCTTAAAGATGTGCATATTGGGATCCCAAGTAGTGGGGGTTAGTGTTGACGTTATTTATTTTTCTTTTTTTCCTCCTGTCATGTGTCTCCTTAATATAAATTCATTAAAAATGTGATCTTCATGCAGTCTCAGGAGGCATTGCATCTTTGGTTCAGGGTTCTTATGAGTACCATCACTATCTTCAAGATGGCATTGATGACTTGGTAATGAAATTTAATTTGTTCTATCATTGATCGTCATTGAAATTATAGTTCTAATTTGGTATGTCTTTTATGTATGAATTGTTAGGGATGGGGTTGTGCTTATCGCTCTCTACAAACTATCATTTCATGGTTCAGACTCCAGCACTATACCTCTGTTGAAGTTCCTTCCCATAGGTATGAAAGGGTCACGACGGGTTTATGTAACAAGATTTCTAGATTACTGTTATCTGTGTTATCCAAGAGTGTACTATGTTTTCGTTTATCTATAAAGTAAATATAAATATCATATAATTTAAGTCCTTGTTTTTGGTATCAATATTATCCAATTAACCCATAGTTGTCTGTAGGGAAATACAACAATCACTAGTGGAGATTGGTGATAAAGATCCTTCTTTTATTGGCTCACGTGATTGGATCGGTGCCATTGAGTTGAGTTTTGTTTTGGATAAACTCCTCGGTGTAAGTGTGACATTTGGTTTCATTATTTCCTTCCCGATGAATATTGAGTATATTCCGCATTAATCTTTCTATTCTAAATATGCATAGAATACATTGGAAATGCCAAATTTCTGCCAATGGATTTGACAGGATAAATTGCTATTTTGATAGGTAACTTGTAAAATCATGAATGTTAGATCAGGAGCTGAGCTTCCAGAAAAATGTAGAGAGCTGGCTTTGCACTTTGAGAATCAAGGAACACCTGTTATGATAGGTGAGTTAGAATTATGAACTTGCCTCCAATTATTGTACATTAAATGCTCTTTCGAAGATAATCAATTTGAGATGTACTATTGCAGATTTCCGCGCACACAAAAAAAAAAAAAAAAAAAAAAAAAAAGGTGAGTTAGAATTATGAACTTGCCTCCAAATTAATTGTACATTAAATGCTCTTTCGAAGATTATAAATTTGAGATGTAACTATTGCAGATTTCCCGCGCACACAATAAAAAAAAAAAAAAAAAAAAAAAAATAGCCTCAGAATTTTGTATGATAAAAAAAAAAAAAAAAAAAAAAAAAAAAAGCCTCAGAATTTTGTATGATGTTTTTAGTTGGGAGAAGGATAAAAATAGTCATCGAAACAGAAAAACCATGAGTCTCTAATCGCAGTTACATGAATGTAGGTGGTGGAGTTCTTGCATATACCCTTCTGGGAGTTGATTACAATGAAAGCAATGGAGATTGTGCGTTTTTAATACTCGATCCTCATTATACTGGCAGTGATGAGCGCAGGAGAATTGTAAATGGGGGATGGTGTGGATGGAAGAAGGCTGTTGATAGCAAGGGAAAGAGTTTCTTCTTGCATGACAAGTTCTATAATCTTCTGCTGCCACAGAGGCCCAACATGATCTAATAGGAAAAAAGGGAAGCTTCATAGCAATTTGCATGAAGTGGTAAATTTTGAATTTTTAGTAGTTAAGGCCACCAGCAGAAGATAAGACCTTAAGTTTTTCCCTTAAGAAGAGTTTGTGAATGCCTTCCTCAAAGTGCTTGAGCTTGTTCATCCATTCTCTACAGTTGTTTGGTATTTGGTTTAAGAGAAAGTTGGCTTATGAATTATGATTGTGTGGCGAGCTGAGCAATATATTTTTTATTCTTTATTTGGTATCTATTTTAGCCTGGTTGTTTTGCCCCGCCGAAATTATTAGCCACTATTAACTTGTTTGATGACCATGCTAAAACCGTTGATCTATGTTGCACGGAAACGCAGAAGCGTAGACACGCGGAAGCAGACACGGGAAGCAGTATTTTTTTAAAATATAAGAAACGGAAAGACACGGAGAAACAGTATTTTTTTAAGATATAAGAAATGGAAATGCAGGGAAAATGCATAAATATAAAAAATATAAGGTTATATTTATAAATATAAAATATAAATTATTACAAATTATTAAATATATTTAAAAAGTTAAAGTTCAATCAATATTTAATTATATTTAAAAAAATTACAAGTTTCGTGGTCATAAAAAAATGCATATTTTATGAATTTATTCTAAAATTGGATTTATGCTTATTTTTCTTCTTTTTGATAACTTGGTGCAAGTTGAGACAAATTGTATAACAAGTTAAATTTTTGGACAAATTATATATTGTCTTCAAATTCAAGGGGCAAAATGAGAGTTATTCTTTTAAAATTCTATAAAATGTCAGTCAGTTTGTAAAATTCTTCCAAAATACAATTAATTAGAAAAATTAAATCTTGCTTTCAAACTAGATCAAATTAACAGTTGAGGAGGTGGAATGAAAATCATTTGAAAAGGAAACGACGTCGTGTGCAATTGATCGTGTCACTGTATGACTAGATACAGGACGAGCTCATCGGAAATGAAGCAGCATTCTTCCCAAAGCCATGGTTGTTCTCGGACGCGAAGCCTGCCACTCTGCTATACCCTTGCCACACTGTTCCTTTCATAAACCAAAATTTTCAAAACCTCATCCCTTTGTTTGCTCAAAATCCGTGAGGCCATCGTTGCCTCTGTTCGCTGCTCAATCCACTCCACCTCATCACTCTTCACCCTCCATTTTTCTCCCTTTCCTAGAAAAAGAAGAAGAAGAACCGAAAGCAGAAACTCAACAAGAGCAAGAAAATGAAAAGGATGAGAAGTGCCTTACAGACCCAATCGTTAAATTCTTTAAGTCCCGCACTTCAACCGAAGACCCGCCGCGTCCAGGCAAGTTCTCCCTCCAGAAAAACCGCCGCACTCTTTGGCGTCTTGCCCCTGACATCGAATCCGACACCGAACCTGATATTGAAGACATTTTTATCAAAGATGAAAATCAACAAATGGGTTCGAATTCAAATTCATTGCCCGACGGAGTTGTAGGGGAAATAATCAATCTTGCAAGGGGCTTGGAAGAGAATACAACATTGGGAGAGCAATTGAGCGCTTATGAAGGGAGGATTAATGCAATACAATGTGTAGAGGTTTTGCAGCTGATGGGCGAGGAGGGTATGATCACGTGTTGCTTATATTTCTTTGAGTGGATGCGATTGCAGGAGCCATCTCTTGTCACGCCTCGTGCTTGTACTGTTCTGTTTCCTATATTGGGAAGGGCAAGGATGGGTGATAAGTTGATGATTCTATTTAGGAACTTGCCGCAGACTAAGGAATTTCGAGATGTTCATGTTTATAATTCTGCTATTTCTGGTCTTCTTTGTTGTGGAAGGTATTAGATTCTTCACACCTTTCTATCAGTTTGGCTTTTTATAATGGCTGTCTTTTTTTTTTTTTTTTTATCCCACCTAAGACATCAAGGAAATAGACACACCACATGAGGCACCCTGAACCTGATATGAAACATCGTAATATCTAAAAGATTGTATACCGGGAAGTACAGGGATCCTTCGTTTAAAATGGATCAATCAACAAAATTGGTTCGAATTCAAATTCTTTGGCCCGACGGAGTTGTAGGGGAAATAATAAAATACAGATGTTTACTCTCCGGCAAGGGGCTTGGAAAGAAACATGACAAACAATATATGGAGAGCAATTGAGCGCATATATATGAAGTTGGAGGTAGGGAAATGAATATCATTATGTGGGTGAAGAGAGTTATTTGCGCTAATGCTTGGCGATGAGAGGACAGAAAGGAGGAGATGGATGGAATCACTTGCTGAATGCTTAGCATTTTTGAGTGGATGTCACGATTTGCAGGAGCCATTCAATCTATTTTGTTCACGTTCACTCCCCGTGAGATTTGTAGGCTGTTCTGGAATACTATATATATCGGGAAGGGCAAGGATTGGGTATGATAAAAAGTCTTTGAATATAGAGAATTACCACTAATTTAGGAACTTGTCCGACATGACTAAGGCGCAAACATGTGTCTCCGCAGATGTTTCATCTTTTGGAAAGGGAATGTTCTCGGAGAGAGGGTCTGCTATTTCTGGTCGGTCGCCTCCATTTGTTAGATGGAAGGTATTAAGTAGTATACTATCTACACTTTCTAATCAAGTTTGAGATATTCTCTTCGAGTAAAAATGAGCGAATCCATTTTACCTGTTTTTTTTTTAATAGGGATTTTATATATGCATGAAGTTTAATTTCTGTCGTGTGAATTAAGGTGTACATGAATGGTGGATAATTTTAAAGATTATGGAGCGGAATGAAGGATATTCCCAAGACCAGATGAATCTGTCGGCGCAGTCGGAGATCGTATAGCGGGTAATGTGTTTATTCCTCTTGCAGAATTTCTATGCAGCTGTTTCTTGTGGCATATTACTCGAAAACCATATCCGGTTAAAATTGCTTATTTGACTATTTTGAGGGGTGTTATAAATAGCATAAAATCGGTGGTATGTAAAAATTCCTTTAACATACCGAATACCCGTACAAACAACATAAGAATTGAGCTTCCCCTGGTGCTTCTGACAATTTGATGAAAAATTTTTATTTAGAGGGAGTAATGGTGTTCTTTAGCAAAATGGTTATAAACAAATATGTGTAGTAATTAGCATTTTTGTCTTTCCTTTCCAGATTACCATACAGCAATTAGCAATTAGATATGGAACCACATAGATTATATATTAATGGGCAGTTGAGATTTAGTTGTTCCTCATAATCTTGGTAGGTCGCTCAAAAGCTTATCTTGCTCCATTATCCGAATAATACAGGAATGTATATAACTAAATTACTTGGGTGTGAGCTAAAAAAAGATATTATATAATTTTTCAATTATTCCCTTCATGCGCTCGCTGTCAACTCATTTAATGGGATATGCTAGTGAGAATGTTATAACAGGTGTATGAGCATGCGGGTACAAGGTGTATTCGAGGCCATGGAAATTATATACATATCCTCTTTTTTTTTTTTTTTTTAATAGGGATTTATATATGCATGAAGTTTAATCTGTCGTGTGAATTAGGTGTACATGAAGTTAATTTATCGTTTGGCTAATGAAGTATTGAGTTAACCAGTGATCTCCATCGGAGATCTATGGTGTACTGTGTCTATTCCTCTTGCAGAATTCATATGCAGCTGTTTCTTGTTGGCAGTATTTTACTACCTTAAAATTGCTATTTGATTTTGTGTAAAATGCATATCGGGTGGTTTGAATTCTTTAACAAGAAACGCAATAACAAAGATGAGCTGCCTGGTGCTTCTGACAATTTGATCAATTTTTTTAGAGTATGGTGTTCTTAGCAAAATGTTTTATGTTGTAAGCATTTGTCTTTCCTTTCCAGATACCTACAGCAAATTAGCAATTAGTTTGGACCTGATTATTTTATGCAGTTTATTGTTCTCTAATCTTGTTGGTGTCAAAGCTTATCTGCTCCATATGATTCTGTTTCTAGATTACTTTACTAAAGGAATTAATAATTTCAATTTATTCCCTCATGGGTGCTCAGCTCATTATTGATATCTAGTGCAATGTATCAGGTATGATGATGCTTACAAGGTGTACGAGGCCATGGAATTAAACAATATCTCTGCAGACCATGTGACATGTTCTATAATGATTACCATCATGAGGAAAAAAGGCTGCAGTGCAAAAGAGGCTTGGGAGTTCTTTGAGAAAATGAATCGTAAAGGAGTCAAATGGAGTCCAGAAGTCCTAGGTGCTCTAATAAAATCATTCTGTGATGAGGGACTAAAGAGCGAAGCCCTAATTATCCAAGTTGAAATGGCAAGGAAAGGGATAACTTCAAATACAATTGTGTACAACACATTAATGGATGCTTATAATAAATCCAACCAAATTGAAGAAGTTGAAGGTCTCTTTACTGAGATGAAAGGAAAAGGCCTCAAACCTACAACTGCTACCTTTAACATTCTTATGGATGCTTACAGCAGAAGAATGCAGCCAGAGATAGTTGAGAAATTACTGCTAGACATGGAAGATGCAGGATTAGAGCCTGATGTCAAATCATATACATGCCTAATAAGTGCATATGGGAGGCAGAAGAAGATGAGTGACATGGCTGCAGATGCATTCTTGAGAATGAGGAAAGTCGGTATAAAGCCTACTTCCCATTCTTATACAGCTCTTATCCATGCTTATTCTGTCGGTGGATGGCATGAGAAAGCTTACATCACATTTGAGCATATGCAACAGGAAGGAATCAAACCCTCTGTAGAAACTTACACAGCTCTACTGGATGCATTTAGGCGTGCTGGTGACACCCAAATGCTGATGAAAATTTGGAAACTGATGATAAGTGAAAAGGTTGAAGGGACAAGGGTGACATTCAACATTCTTCTTGATGGGTTTGCTAAACAAGGTCGATACATTGAAGCAAGGGATGTGATATCTGAATTTGGGAAGTTGGGCTTACAGCCAACGGTAATGACATATAATATGCTGATGAATGCATATGGACGGGGAGGGAGACACTCGAAATTGCCGCAGCTATTGAAAGAAATGGCAACTTTGAGTCTAAAACCTGATTCTGTTACTTACTTAACCATGATCTATGCATATATTCGTGTTCGTGATTTCAAAAGGGCATTCACCTATCACAAGAAGATGGTCAAAAGTGGGCAAGTACCAGATGCCAAGTCTTATCAAAAGCTTAGGGCAATATTGGAAGAAAAAGCGAAAATAAAGAACAGGAAGGATAGAAGTGCCATACTTGGTATAATTAATAGCCAAACGGGTTGGTTGAAAGTTAAGAAGAAAGGAAAGAAAGACGAGTTCTGGAAGCACAAGAAAAGGCATCCAGGAATGCATAATGCTGCTCATGAGTCATGATGGAGAGTGATTATGATTTTTGCGTAGCTCTATAATGTGAGAAAGCTCAAGTGACCTGTATTGGAGTTCTGCAGGGAATATCTATCTTCTGCTCATGTAACAACCTATACTCCAGAGTGTGATATTTCAACATGGTCTTAGCTATTAAATAGAGAAAGGAAAAATCCAGCTAACCACATGAACATGCTTACACTGAAAAACTACAATGGAGCATTTTTCATCATCCTATATGAAACATTACAAGAGCATTTGGCTACAATTGATTTTTTCAAGTCTCCAGATAATGCTACAGGTAATTCTCTCTCCATATTTCATTGTGTACAAAATTTTCATTCTTTTGATGAATCCTTGGTCTAGAAATCTTTGTAATATTAGAATATAAACTCTATGAACATCTAAAATTTGCTTCTTTGTGTTAATACTGTTTCCTGTACTAATGGTATAAGTTTGATCGTTGGCTGATCAGTTATTTGTCATAATTGTTGAAAGAAAATAGAGAAGAGAATATATCAGAAACGGTCACCATTTCATAGGGTGAAGCGGTTGACTGGGTTGTTCATAGCAATAGTCAGTATCACTGTGACTAACCATATCTTAGTTCCATCACATGAGAATATGAGATCGAAATTTCAGTTTTAAGGATAATCATTAATCAGTAGATAGTAATCTAATATATGTATATATATATGAAGCGGTTGACTTGGGTTGTTCTATTAGGCAAATGAGTCTAGTGGTATCCACCCCTCGTGACATAAAACATATCTTAGTTCCAATCACACATGACGAAGATGAAGAAAGTCCGATTGCAATTTTTTTGCCACTTTTTAAGGCGCGAGAATAATCATATCAGATCATGTAAGATTAGTAATCTAATATAATGTTATATATTTGATAAATATTATACCATAATTAAGGTATCCCTACCCCACTTTGGTTGTGTATTACTACCATAATCTCCTTAAACAGTATGGTGTATAATATAATTTATCCCGTATTGTATATTGATAAAATAGTGACGTAAAATTTGATATTTTATTCAAAATTTCGCCATTCTCATTGTCATTCAATCTTTTCCACCAACTCTTCTTGAAAAAAACATAAAATATTTTTTACTTATTTAAAATTTTAATAAATATTGTTATATCAGCAAGCTTCTACTGAATCATAAGCAACAGCCACTTATGTCTCCCTACTTAGTGTAGATCCTTATAATATATGCACAGGAGAAGCATGGGGGCGGCACTGAGCTCAGTAAGAGGATTCGATTGAGGACAGAGAAATATTAACTTTCGTTTTGTCAGGTTCATAATTATTATTTATGTTTTTCTTTTTAATATTTTCCTCAAATATCGCAGCAGAAGAGCAATATATTAATTTATGATGGATGAGGATTTAATTGACTCTATTTTTTTGTATTTGATATCACATCTATATAAACACAAAAAGAGTGTTATTGGTGTAAAACGTAAATTTTAGTTCTTTGTTTCTTATTTAAATATATAAATTTTATAGATTTATTGTAATAAATAAATTAGTATTTTAAGAAATTTCTCACCAGTGTATATATATCAAGTTTGGATCAACTCTCAGAGAAATCATCGTCAGTGACGAGATTAAACAATGGTTAAAACATTCTAACATTTGTTAATAAATTTTACTTTGTAAATTCATAGGAATAACAAGTTATAATAAAGTTAAAACATAGGAAGAGGAAACATATTGTGACACAAAAAACAATTTTTGTGTTCACCTAAAAGTACACCAATGAGTATGTAGGTCAATTAAAAACTAACTAATGCACTATAAATATATACAATTAATAATGTATTATAGTCCTAATAGGATGATTACAAATTTTCAGGTTAACCCCGCGACACCATAGCAAGGCATATGCGAGGTTTTGCTATTTAAGAGTAGTTAAATGTGCGCGTCGCTAAATACATATATGAGACATGCTCTTAGATTACTTTTTTTGAAATGCTGTGTGGAAAGGTAATTTATATATATTTCTATATACTAAAAGACAAGAGCAAATCTCATAATATCCGCTAAAGGGTATTAAAAAAGTTTCTTCTTGTTATTTATTTTAGAAAATAGGTCTTGATGGCCTAAAATAACTCCACCGATTGGCCTCTATCACATAATATATACCCTCTGGAAAGTACGTTAATGATTGAAAAAGTTCACCAGAGTAAACACACGATGCCATTTTAAAAAATAATCAAACACCCAGTTTCATCTATTGTTACTCCTACAGACATTTAATAATCCTTAATATATGGTAATATATAAATATTTGATTTTACATACTAAATATAAATTAAATTGGAGATATATTCTTAAATGGACATTAATAATACAATATGGTGGATGATAAATTAATATATAATTATAAACATAGAAAGAAAGTCGCAATGATTTTACCTAAATTCATGTGATGTATATGGACAAATATAGATATAACATTTTATTGCCTTCCAGAAGAGGAGGCAAATACATTCTTATATGTTTTATATTTTATTTCACGATCAAGCCTACACCTCATAAATCATAAAGGTAAGTATCGTTATGTTTCGGATACAAAAGTAGATGAACAGCATGTAAAAGTGAGAATAATAAGACTATTTGCGTAAATTTTTACAATTTTATGATTATAACTTAGCAATATGACACGACAATCGCATTATGCCAACTTTTATGCAATAAAATACATCCGAGTAAGGTATGGTTAAAATATCAATAAAATACAATTTTAAAACCAATTTTATATTTGTTGGATCCCGGCCCATGTAAGCCACCCTTAAGTAAAAGATAAATAAAGTGCGTCTTGCCTTAGCGCCCTTACTTGGCAAATAAATACCATGACCCTTTATTTATATATGTATATGTGAAGTAATTTGTTCATCGCCATTCTCATGTCATCATCTAAATTTTTTGAAAAAAAAAAAATATTTTTTATATTTAAAATTTAATAATTGTTTCACAAGCTTCTTCTGATCATAGCAACAGCACTATGTCTCCCTACTAGGAGACCTTATAAATTGCCAAGAACATGGCTGCCAGTAAGGGCTTCGTGGACGAATTTAACTTGTTTGTCAGGCAAATTATTATTATGTTTTCTTAATTTTCTCAAATGAGAGAGACATTTAATTAATGATAATGACTCATTTTTTTTTTTCTATACTAGAGGTATTTGTACGTTAAATTTTTTTCTTGTTTCTTATTTAAAATAAATTTTATAGATTTTGTTAAAATTTATTTGAAATTTCTCCTTTTTTCATGTTTGGTGTCAGAGAAAATGTTTATGCGAGTTTAACATGGTTAAACATTCTAACATTTGTTAATAAATTTTACTTGTAAATTCATACATAACAAATAATAAGTTATCATTGAAAACAATATGTGAAGAAAACATTTTTGGTGTATAATACATGATGTAGCTCTATATCTAATAATTTCATTAATATTTTTTTAATAGATGATACAATTTTTTCAGGTAAAGGAATGCTAGCTACAGTTGCTATTTAAGAGTAATTGTGTAATACTTATTGACATGCCTCTATTATTTTTTTTAAGGTAATTTATTTTCTTCTAAAACAGGCAAATCTATTAATGTAAAGGGTATTAAAAAAGTTTTTCTTTTATTCATTAAAAGGCTTGATGGGCCAAAATAACACGATTGGTTATACAACATAAATAACCCTCTTGAATACGAGGATTTGAAAAAGGAGAGTAACAAGTTGCCTTAAAAAATAATCAACCCATTTCACTATTGTTACCTCGGCATTTTATTTTATATATGGTAATTATATTAATATTTTGATTTTACATACTAAATTTTAATTGGATGATATAATGGACATTAATAATAATAATAATAATAATAATAATAAAACAAGAAAGATGTGTTTCCTAATTACATGTTTATAGACAATTTCATTTATTGCCCCAGAAGAAGCATACTTCTTTTGTGTTTTTAAATTTTTTATGATCAAGCTCACCTCATATCATATTGTCGTTTGTTGGTATATAATGAAACGCATGAAAGGATAATACTCTATTTACATTAGTTAATTAGCACTATGCACGACAGCATTGCACTTTTATGCAATAAAATACATCGTATATGTAAATTTCATAATACAATTTACCAATTTATTTTGTTGGACATGTAAGATAGTAAAAAGAAAATATAAAGTGTTTGTTAGATTATTTTCAAATTAATACATGAGTTTTTTTTTATCTAATTATGAGAATTTTAAATTATAATTTCCGTTAACACCACGTTTTTCCTTCCAAAATATTAACGAAATCATAAGTTAGATATAATATAATTAGTCTTTGAAAGTAAAGATCTTTTATGTATTAAATTGACTATAATTTGAGAATCAATTCATATTTTTTCCACCTTAATTTTTTTAAGAGATCAATTTTAACTTTTCTTAAAAGATACTACTGCAGACGGAAGTATCTCAAAATGTTAATGAAATCACGATTTAAATATCTTATAATTAATTTTGAAAAAAGAGCTTTCATTATTTATTTGCTAATAATTTAACGATCCAATTTATATTTTTTATAAGATATTTTTATTTTTAAATTTAATAATTGGCTGAAGCTAAAATTTCAACTGGCACTTTCACGTTCCAATATAAGTCATTTGTATGTAAAGTTGCCCAACAAATTATGAATTATTATAAAATAAATTTATTATTAACGCGATTGGATCGAAGGAGATAATTACATTTTAAAATGAATCTAATTGTAAAAGATCGTCATCAATGAAAGAATTTATGTCCAAATTATCCTTTTACCGATTATCAATAATTGCTTCCAAATTTCTTGCCATGCAAGAAGCATCGTGCTTTGTCATTTGTAAACAGCCCCCATCCCTCTGCTATTATTTATCCAATCGGTGTTAAAAATAGACAACACAAAAAAAAGGAAAAAAGGAAAAAGAAGGATATTTCCGTAATTAAAGTCGTATGTAGAAAGAACTAAAAACCCTAAACCGGTTGCCACTGTGCCGGGTGGAAGCCAAAGACGGGCAACAACGGTATCGCCTGTGCCACGTGGACACACAAAGCGATAATATACCCAAAAGGCCAAAACCTCCTCTTGACGTGTACCAGTAACCGTAGCCTCCCTATAAATACTCCTTCCTCTCATCTTTTTCATTCTCATCCATTTGTCTTTCTCGTTCTTTTATTCTTCTTATAACAGATAGAGACACTTACAGACCCATAAAACACATACCTGAATTCGGGATCCAAGGTTCTGGCCAACCGGGAACTCCTTTTGATCTAGGGTTTTCAGATTCAATCCTACACTTCCTCTGTTCTCTCTTCATTTCAGTTTCGGATCGGACGCCCCGTTTTGGAGATCCGATTGCTTCTCTTGTTCTTGGCTCGAGATCCGGGCCAAGCACAGGAGTGTCGGATTCCGGTTTTTCGATTGAATCCTCCTCAACTATACTTGCGTAAGCGTACAGGTTCTTTCTCTTTCTCTACCATATGATTTTTTTTTTTTTTACTGGTGGTATGTTTGGTTACTGGGAAAAGGAGGGAAAGGAAAGGAAAGTGAGCTTTTGAATCTTAGGTTTTCGCATTTTTTTATATTTCAAAAAACACAGCAACTTTACCTAAACAATTTACTGTCAGAGAGTGACTTTTATGCTTAGAAGATGATACTATTGTTTGAATACCATAGCTTCTGCTTTAAGTTTTAGCATCTTAATCAGTTCTATCTTGTTTTCGTAATTCATGGTTTAAAATTCATTGTTTCCTTCTGTACTGTGAGTTATGCTTGTCCAAGTCTTATTTTTCTTTTTAGTTGAAGTTTTTACTTAACTATCCGTGCTGGCATTCTTTACATTTCTAATTAATTGTCAAGACTTTTCTATGGTCAGATTATTCTGATAATTTGTTTAGTTTTCTTCTTCTAGGTTAGGTTTAGTGACTGTATAGAATTGGCAAAGCTCAAATGGCGTCCAGTGAGGGATTTCTGACGGAAGAGCAGAGGGAAATGATGAAAATAGCGAGTATAAATATGGATAATTTATCATCCTCCCTGAAGAATTCGTCATCATCGCCAAAATCCCCGTCAATGTTACTTTCTGAACATCCGTTAAAAGTTCCTGCTTCTGGCGAGGCAACGAATGCTGGAATTGCAGTGAGGCACGTGCGAAGGTCGCACTCGGGCAAATATGTGCGTGTGAAGAAGGGTGAGTATATTTGGTTATTTATGCGTATCATGATCGTGAGCTACATAAGAAAATTTTGGGACAGTAATAGTATGTGGTGACTCTTACATATTTAGTTTTTTTGTTACTACAAAAATTATGTTGGTGATCTTTTGCATTTAATAATTCAGTGTTTGTCAATTGATCATCTGATTCATATGGTTGGTTGATCATTTTATCATATTTAGCATTTTCTTCTGATTTATATCAATGAACTTTCTGATCTACAACAATCTTATCGTTTTACTTTAGTTAATGGGAAAACTTGCCATTGTCCTTTTAATGAATTAGTTCATGAGAAACCTCATTAACTTTCATTAATTGTGATTGTTTAGTGATTAGTATTTTAGTCTTCATGGATTCTCCATTTTGATGTAGACATAGCTATTTGGAAGTTACAATGAAGTTACTTCTATGTGCATTGTGGATGAGATTTTATCCTTGCATCCATCATAATGTTATTACTTTTTTGGTATTCAAATGGAAAAGAATCCCAACTTTTGGCTAAAGAGATCTACTAATTTGCCCTATGGGTATAGTTTTGTAAGCCGTCAAAGTGTGCATCGTATGTCAGCCATCATATTTAAGCTGCCAGTCAAGATGCCAAGTTTGGATAGTTCAGACAGTCTAGTGCTGTCAGTGATCTCTAATTGAGCAGTCTGATTTTCATAGAGCAAGCAACCTAGATCTATCTTCATGTTTTTGTTATATTATTTTGTGAATTTAGGCCCTAAATGATTCACTGGTTGGCAGTATTCATAATTGATTGTATTTAGAAATTTGTATCTTTGAAATGATGATACGGCGATTTTTGGGTGGAAAAAGACTGCATCCTAGTGCTTTATCTTCACTGCTAGGGAAGTTCTGGCTTTCATTTGGCTTTTGGATGACTGAAAATTGGCCTGATGCATGTTTGCTTGACTGCAAGTCACTCATAAAATAGCATTGATAGTTCACAATGGATAGTTGGCCTGGGAAGCATTGCCAATAATCATCGCTTTTCAGTACTCTATTTTTATTGCATCAACAAGTTTTTATCTTAATGAAGCAACATAATCCTCATTCTAACTAAAGCTGGAAGAATAAAGCTCAAATGCGTATGCATATGTTTCTGCAGTTTTTCATGTGTGAATATCTAGGTCGCTCTGGTTATTTGTGTGCTTCTTGATGTTTGCATTTGAAGTGAATTGAGGAGAACTTTGTGCCAAATTTTCAGTGCTAGGAAGCTCTGAATACAATTAAACCACCAGCAACCTATAAATGGTTTGGCAATAATTGATTTAGGAGTAGTTACATTGTCCATTCTGTTGCATTGGATGCCAATTCTTGGATAATTTTTCTCCCTAATAGAATCATTGATTTCATTTGCTGATGAACATAAGGGATTGTTACTGAGAAGATAAATGGGGAATTGGGGAAATTTTTTTTTCCATAAATAAAAAGAAAGGAGTTGTATGAAGCACGCTTGATGTTACTTTTTTGCTTACCCTGACTTCATAAACTTACGTTTATGATTCATTGCTGTCTGAGGTTACCACAAGCAGCCTCCATCAATTGTTTCCGTTAATTGTTCCTGGTATATGGGCTTGCTAAATTGTTTGGTCGATCTTTCTTTGTTTCTTCCAGTTGTTGCTTGTTGATTGAATGCTGAATTACTTACCTTGTACATGCCTGGCGTTCTTTAAACTCATGTTTGTAGAGTGTATGACATTAAACTTCCTGTAAATTAAACTTCATGTCAGTTACAGGCTGATTAATTTTCCTCTTTAATTAACGTTGGCAGATGGCGCTGGTGGTAAGGGCACATGGGGAAAATTGCTTGACACAGATGGTGAATCCCATATTGATCGAAATGATCCCAACTATGACAGTGGAGAGGTAATTGCTATTTTGCAATATGATTTGTATTTTATTCTTGGTTTTGATATATTCTATTGGTCTAAAGAGTATTGCTCTCAGGCTGTGGGCAATCGTTGTGTTCACATCTTACTCCTGTGTTCTGTCCCTCTCTGCCTTTTCACTTGCAAATTTTTTTGGCAATGGTTCGACTATGAATTATATATTGCTTTCTTCTACCTTCATTTAACAGGAGCCATATCAGCTTGTCGGAGCAACTATTTCAGATCCTTTAGATGAGTACAAAAAGGCTGTTGCTTCCATAATAGAGGAGTACTTCAGTACTGGTGATGTGGAAGTGGCAGCATCTGACCTCAGAGAACTTGGCTCAAGTGAATATCATCCTTATTTTATTAAGCGTCTTGTTTCCATGGCCATGGACAGGCATGATAAGGAGAAGGAAATGGCTTCTGTTCTGCTATCTGCACTATATGCTGACGTGATAAGCCCATCCCAGATTAGGGATGGTTTTGTCATACTTTTAGAGTCAGCTGATGACCTTGCAGTAGACATACTAGATGCAGTTGACATCCTTGCTCTGTACATAGCTCGTGCCGTGGTAGATGATATTCTTCCTCCAGCTTTCCTCACTAGGGCAAAGAAGACCCTTCCTGAGTCCTCAAAGGGATTTCAGGTTCTCCAAACTGCTGAGAAGAGCTATCTGTCAGCCCCACACCATGCTGAGCTTGTGGAGAGGAGGTGGGGTGGTAGTACTCACATCACCGTTGAGGAGGTAAAGAAGAAGATTGCTGACCTGTTGAGGGAATATGTGGAAAGTGGGGATGCTTTTGAGGCTTGCAGGTGCATAAGGGGATTGGGGGTTTCATTCTTCCATCATGAAGTTGTTAAGAGGGCTTTAATTCTTGCCATGGAGATTCGAACTGCAGAACCACTTATATTAAAGCTACTGAAGGAGGCTTCCGAGGAAGGCCTGATAAGTTCCAGTCAAATGGTGAAGGGGTTTGCTCGGTTAGCGGAGAGCCTTGATGACCTTGCCCTTGATATTCCATCTGCAAAAGCCTTGTTCCAATCCCTTGTTCCCAAGGCTATTTCTGAGGGTTGGCTGGATGCTTCATTCATGAGGTCATCTAGTGAAGATGGACAAGTACTAGCTGAAGACAAAAAGGTTAGAAAATATAAGGAGGAGGTTGTAACAATAATTCATGAGTATTTTCTCTCTGATGACATTCCAGAACTTATACGGAGTCTTGAAGATCTTGGCATGCCTGAGTTTAACCCAATTTTCCTGAAAAAGCTCATCACCCTTGCTATGGATAGGAAGAACAGGGAAAAAGAAATGGCATCTGTTCTGCTTTCAGCTCTTCACATTGAGATTTTTTCAACTGAAGATATAGTTAATGGCTTTGTTATGCTTCTGGAATCCGCAGAAGATACAGCGCTGGATATTTTGGATGCTTCAAATGAACTTGCCCTCTTTCTGGCTAGGGCAGTGATTGATGATGTATTGGCTCCACTGAATTTGGAGGAGATAGGTAGCAAGCTGCCGCCGAATTGCAGTGGGAGCGAGACAGTGCATATGGCTCGATCACTTATTGCTGCTCGACATGCAGGCGAGAGACTCCTTAGGTGTTGGGGAGGTGGGACTGGTTGGGCTGTGGAGGATGCAAAAGACAAGATATTGAAGTTATTAGAGGAGTATGAAAGTGGGGGGGTTGTCAGTGAGGCTTGCCAGTGTATCCGTGATCTTGGGATGCCCTTCTTTAATCATGAGGTGGTGAAGAAGGCATTAGTTATGGCCATGGAGAAGAAGAACGATAGGATACTTGATCTGCTACAGGAGTGTTTCAATGAAGGTCTGATTACTATCAATCAGATGACCAAAGGCTTTACCCGCATCAAGGATGGGCTTGATGATCTCGCTCTTGACATTCCAAATGCAAAGGAGAAATTCAGTTTCTATGTGGACTATGCCCAGAAGAAAGGGTGGCTCCAAGCATCTTTCGGGTTGTCTGTTGCAGATGCAACTTCAACCTTAGCAAAAGCTACTTGAGATGAACATATGTCCGTTAGTTTCTCTCGTGTCTGTTGTTGCCCATTACCTCTTTGTACTGTTTAATCTTCTCTGTGCTTCAAAGGTGGATAGATAGATATGATGTTTGAATATCTTCTGATTTTTTTTTTTTTTTGGGTAGGGAAAAGAAATGGAATCAATGTTATCTGCTTCAACAGCTACTCAAATTGAAGATTTTTCAAACTAGAAGATATAAAGTTAATGCTTTGTTTATAGCACTTCTAGAGAGAATCCAAGACAGAAGATACAAAAGCGACTGGATATTTATTGGAATGACTTCAAATGAACTTGACCCTCTTTCATGAGCTAGGAGACAGTGATAAGATGATAAAAGAGGAGATAAGGAATAAGACAGAGAGCCGCCGAATTGCAGTGGAGCGAGACAGTGCATCACTTATTGCTAAGCTGGCGACATGCAGGCGAGGAGACTCCTTAGAGAGGTGGGACTGGTTGGGGCTGGTGGAGGATGCAAAAGAGAGAGGAGTATGTATAAGTGGGGGGGGTTTGTTCCAGTGAGCTTTGCCCAGTGTATTCCGTATCTGGGATGCCTTATATATCATGAGGTGGAGAAAGAGATGTTATGGCAGATTGTACAGATATGAAGGTACTGATATAACTATCATCAGAATGACCAAAGGCTTTAACGCATCAAGGATGGGCTGGAGAAGGAGACAGAATATGTGGACTATGCCCAGGGAAGGAAAGGGTGGCTGGCCAGGCATCTGTTCGGGTGTGTCAGAGGAGAACTTCAACCTTAGCAAAGCTACAGAAAGAAACAATATGTATATTTCTACTCGTGTCTGTTGTTAGACCCATATCTTTGTACTATTACTCTGAGCTTCAGGTGGATAGATAAGATATGAAGAATATCTTTGATTTATTTTTTTTTTGGGTCTTTCGTTATCTAACATGAATGTGATCCCCACATGTAAAAGAATTTGTTCCCTTGTTATTACCGTGTTAACATAAGCTTAGAGAATAGTAAGTTGAAGAAGGATGCTAGCTTACATGCATTATGATTGTATTAGGTTGGGTAGTTTTATATTATACACGGAAGCGTTATTGGTTACATGTTCCTTCATTTTCCAAACATTGCTTATTTAATGTTTTTAATTGAGTATTATCCTTTCTTCAGTTCATATAGAGAGCAAGGAAGAGGATTTGCAATCGCATGGATTTTGCATCCATAGGACTAATAAATGTGATTTTTTTTTTTTTTTGGGTCTTTCGTTATCTAGTGATCATCTGATGGAGATTCATGTGATCCCAGCCAATGTATAAAGTTGGTTCCTTGTTATTACCGTTAACATAGCTTTAGGAGTATCTTGCATCAAGAAGTAAGTTGAAGAAGGGGATATGACATGATGCTGCTATTACATGCATTATGATGATTAGGTTGGTAGTTTTTTTTCCCCACGGAAGCGTTATTGGTTATGTCCTTCATTTTCACATTGCTATTCATTTTTTATTGAGTATTTATCCTGTTCTTCAGTCATCAGAACGTCGAGAATTTCTGGGGAATTTCCGTTGGATTTGCATTCCATAGGACTAATAAAATTCATGCTTTTTTAATTTGGAATTGCCTAAGTTCCTTTCGCCCTAAAGTGATTGGCGTGTTTGGCGAAAATACAGGAAGGAGTATAGGACTCAATTTTCATGGGGTGGACTTTAGAGCTTTGTTTTTCACCTTCTGGTTTTGGTTTTCTCGTGTTCTTTAAACCATATTCTCCGTTTTGTTAACACTGAATCCATTTGGTTTATATAGACGCTCTTGGACTCCTAGTCCCAGAGAGTCAGAGACTAGAATTAAATCGCAATCGAACAGTAAAATACGGTTAAGTTTTTTTTTTTTTCCCCTGCAGCGGCCGAAGGTCTACTGTACTCACGGGCTCGTTGCGACAATCAAAAATGCGTTATGTTTCGAAAGTGCAATACCCAAATTCTAGCCCAGCCCAAAGACATCTAAACATTTCCGTTAAAAAACCTAACTTAAACGAACCAAACAGAGTTTTATATTTAACTTCTGGCAATTATTTTAACTCTCGTCTTCGTCGTCTATCGTCTATTAAAACTTAGAAGCACTAAAAATGTCTGAACCAGAGCCTCAACAGCAGGCAGTTACTTTGTCTATTAAAACTGAAGTCGATACCGCTGACGGCTCCATGGAAGAGACCTGCAAGACGCTTCAGCCTCCCAAGGTTGTTGTTTTAGCTGACCTTAACGTCAATCCTCCTGAAACCGACGCTACCGATTCTGTCCACCTTTCAGTTCCAGAACTCACCAGGTCCGTTCAATTCCGTTTTCATCCAGCCTTTCTCACCTCCATTTCAATTTATACGTCAATTCTTTTGCTATTATAGCTTAATTTCTTGGTTTTTGGTTGCTGAGAGAACGGCGGTAGAGTAATTTTATCTTTAGTGATCGATAACTGTGAAATCTTGATAATCGTGCTTCTTTTTCACTTGATTTTAAGTTTGAAGTGTTTATACTTCGAGGAAAATCTGTTTCGAAGTGAGCTACCAAATAATTGACTTGCTCTTAGTTTTGTTTGGGTTTTACAAATGTAATTGTTGATTTCTGATTAAGCGTGAACTAAGGGTTGGTACGTGATTTAGATTAACAAATGATGAAAGTCAAGATAAAACTAACTTTTCATGCAAAGAGGTGGATACCGCGGAAGCTGAAGGTAAAAAATTGAACAAGTTGGGGAAATGTCGTTCGAGAAACAGTAAGGTAGATGCGTCTCTTGACTATGGACCTGACATAGATGCTGATCAACCTGGTCAAGGACCTCCCTCTTCTCGCGAAGAAAAAGTCAGCAGCCTTAAAACTGTCAGTTCTCCTATATCATCATTTGATGGTTAATTTTTTATGAAAAAACAAATAAGGAAAATTATGTGGCTTTTTCTATTGGATATGTGTATTCCATTAGTTTGATATAATTTATGAAATGCTTTTAGGGCTTGCTCCATGTTGCAAGGAAGATGCCAAAAAATGCTCACGCTCATTTTATACTTGGTCTTATGTATCAAAGGTTGGGCCAACCTCCGAAGGTAGATTTTTTGAAATTTGTTTAACTCTGTGTGTTTTGGTTGATACAAATGATGATAGTTTTCATTTTGTTATTTGAACTCTTCTAGGCAGTTTTTGCTTATGAGAAGGCAGAAGAGATATTGCTGCGCTGTGATGCTGAGGTTGCTAGGCCAGAGTTACTTTCACTAGTTCAAATTCACCATGCTCAGGTGAAATAATAGTTCATAGGTGCATTTATGTGTTGTACATGTTGTATGGTGTTTTACTTTTCAATTCACATTTTGTATTGTGGTTTCTGATTTCGTAACGTGCATTGTGAACTATGCAGTGTATTCTCCTTGAGTATTCTGCCGATAATAGTTTGGATAAAGAACTTGAGGCTGAAGAGCTTGAGGAAATCATTTCTCGATTAAAGGAGTCAATGCAACTAGATATAAGACAAGCGGGCGTGTGGAACACGCTGGGTTTGATACTTCTTAAATCTGGTCGTCTGCAGGTACAATAACATGCTATATTGTTGTAATGATTTTGAGTTTCTGTGTTTATGGCCTCATGTTGACTAACTAATTTTCTTTCTAGAGTGCTATTTCAGTTTTGTCATCTTTATTGGCAATTGACACTAACAACTATGATTGCCTTGGAAATCTGGGGATTGCATACCTTCAAAGGTAAGACAATTGATTCAAACAATTATAGAAGGAGTTCTGGAATCATTAAGAAAAGTGTAGACAAGAAGTTGTAGAATTGTTATCTGACTCATGCGTGAAAGCGAGAAATAGAAATCATCTGATTTTGGCAGAAGAGTGATGCAATAATAATCTAGATAATATAAACGTTATAACATCTAATATTAGTGAAGATTTTTGAACAATCTTTACTATTTGGCAATTTCTTATTGGGACAGTGTTGAAGTGCCTTCACCTTCTCTTGAAAAGACTTGAAGAATATTGCAATCTTGCTTCTGCAATTCTCTCTCAACCTCATAGTAATACTAGTCGTTTTCAATATCAGGAAGTTGTTTCATCAAATTAATATTTACTTGATAAAAGTGCAAAATTTGTGTGCGGGCTTTCTTATATGGAGTCCAATGAGTAATGAATCTAACTGCTCTCTTCCAGATTTTACTATCTTCATTTTCTTTATTGTGATAACTGATATAAATTAAGGTTTTTATTGCTTGTATTTCATTCTTTATTGTGAGGAATCTTATATTACAATTGTGCTATGATTATCCTGTGATCATCTGTTTCTCTCATTCATTCTTTTGTTGGGTTTCTAGATCAATCTTTATTACCAAAACTTGTGAAATAAATATGTACTATGGTTGTGGTTTGAGTGGTATTTTTTTAGGAGTTAAAGCAATTAATCCATGATTAGTTCATTATTTAATGATCTTGCAGTGGAAATATAGAGCTATCAGCAAAATGTTTTCAAGATTTGATCCTTAAAGATCAAAACCATCCTGCTGCCTTTGTCAACTATGCTGCTCTCCTCCTCTGTAAACATGGTTCTCTTGTTGCAGGTATGATTTGGGTTGAGTTTAGATCCATAATTCTTAAACTCTACCGGCCATTTGCTTACATTCTTCATCAATCTTCTGAGATGTTGTCACTTATTAATCATACGATATGGTTAAGGAACTTGCACAACTACAGCTCTCCTTATTAAATTCTCAGGTGCTGGAGCAAACGCCGGTGAAGGTGCTTTCAGAGATCAGTTTGAAGCTGTTGATGTTGCAAAGGAGTGTTTACTTGCTGCTCTAAAAGTGGACCCTAAAGCTGGACATACATGGGCAAATCTCGCAAATGCATATTACTTGATGGGTGACCATAAAAGTTCCAGCAAGTGTCTGGAGAAGGTGCTTATGGTTCATTGATACAGTCATTTATTGCCTCTTTGTTGAGGTTGTTCATTAGTTTCCTTGATCTTTTGAAGAGAAATTTTCTTTCCTTTTTGGCAATGAACAATTTCGAAATTCCTTTATATTTTATGCTTTATGGATGCATGAGTTCTATGTCAGCATTTTTTCTACTCTTATCTTTGTTTTAAAAGCTAAAGTAGTTTTCTTTTCATATGTTTATTGCTTTTCAGGCAGCAAAATTGGAGCCGAACTGTATGTCTACTCGATATGCTGTGGCAATTCATCGAATAAAGGATGCAGAAAGGTCTCAAGATCCCAATGAACAGCTTTCCTGGGCTGGAAATGAAATGGCTTCAATATTGAGAGAAGGTGATTCTGTTCCGATTGAACTCCCCACTGCATGGGCTGGACTTGCCATGGTTCACAAGGCTCAACATGAGATTGCTGCAGCATTTGAAACAGAACATAGTGAGTTGGTGGATATCGAAGAGCGTGCTCTCTACAGTTTAAAGCAGGTAACGTTTTGGGAAGAGAGGGAGTCCATTTGGCATTTTTAACTAGTTGTGCCTTCCATTTAAACAAAAAGTAACTCAAATGACTTTATAATGCAAGAAGATATTTTCATTCTCCATAGTTGTTCTTCAATAGAATTTGAAAGCTATTTAGCTCTACAATTCAATCATGGTTGCAGACGTTTCCGTCTTGCTTGAAGTCGATGCTTTATATTTTCCCATAATAAATACAATGATAAGGTTTTGATAAATTTTTTTTCTTGGAATCCCTATAGAAATGTGTGGTTTTAATTATTTTAGTCAATAAAATTATGAAGTAGAGTAATATCATTTTTGAAAAGGGAAACAAAGAAAGGAAGAAGATGCTTTTTTTCTAGGGTTTGCTTTTCAGTGAATTATTGATTGTTGATACTTGCAAATATTTTTATGATGGCAGTTTCTTGTTTTCACTCGGTATCTCTCTATTGCATGTGATTGTTAAATCTGGGGTGACCGAAATGTGCAATCAGTTTAAATCAAAGGGGGGATAACATTGTCTTCTAATTTGGTCCAAAAGTCTAAATTTATCCTCGCTTCAGAATTAAGTTTTATCTTGCGGATGTTGCTGTCATTGACTGCTAATATGTAAATGTGTCGCTTATATTTGTCCTTTTCATTATTTGTATGCATGTGAATTAGGCAATAGCAGAGGATCCGGATGATGGGGTTCAGTGGCACCAGCTTGGCCTGCATTGTTTCTGTTCCCGACAATTTGAAACAGCACAGAAGTATTTCAAGGTTGCAGTCACTCAATTAAAAGAATGCAGCTATGCATGGTCAAATCTTGGTATGGCAGATTCATGAACTTCCTTCCCTGTCTTTATACTTCTGGCAGTTAAAATATCTTTTGCAGTGTTGCCCTTACAGTCATTTATATGATCTAGGTATCTCACTCCAATTATCAGAAGAATCATCTCAAGCTGAAGATGTATATAAGCGGGCTTTGTCATTCGCAGCTTCTGAACAAGCACATGCAATATTTTCTAACCTTGGAAATCTATACCGGCAGCAAAAGCAATATGAACGTGCTAAGGCAATGTTCAATAAATCTCTGGAACTCAAGCCTGGCTATGCTCCTGCATATAACAACCTTGGTCTTGTATTCGTAGCTGAAGGTCGATTAGAGGAGGCCAAGTTCTGTTTCGATAGAGCACTTCAGTCCGACCCATTGCTGGATGCGGCCAAGTCCAACATGATTAAAGCAGTGGCCATGTCCAGATTGTATGCAGGTTAGTCCTTGTGCCTTGAGGATAATTATTAATGTAGGTAGGTTTATTCAACCCTGAGATAAGGGGCATGAACCATCATGTATATCATTTGTTTAGAAGTAGATTATCTTAAGAAAAATGTTTGTACCTGTATAGCTGTGCCTCATTTTGCTTTATCTTGTTTTAACCAGTTGAAGAGAATCATCAGCTTGTTAATGCTGTAGTAAATTTCCTTCTACATTTAAAATGGATTTGGATAATGTGTACACACACAGCTTCAAGTCGAAGCATAACTCAACCGAAAAGTTTTATATCTGTACCTGTTTCGAATTTATTTAACTGTTACCAAATTTGGCATGGGTTGAGGTGGGGGTACACCCACTTACTTCCATTTCATGCCTAAATTAGCAATTCAATTCAATCCAAGCCAGACGCATCCAATTACGTTATCACAAGAATAAATTCTTCCTAATCTTTCAATATAATAAAGGAGGCTATACCTTCCATTACTCGAGATAGAATATAGTTATGAGTTGGTTGTCATCGAATCAATCCATAATTGTTTTTCTTACAATGGCAGAATGGAGTGAGTTACTGGATACACATGATATGGTTCTCTTAGAGCAGATTTTACAAGCATATAGCTAGGGTTCATCACTCCAACAGTTTCAATCAATTTCGGTGAAATTTTGATAGAATTATTTTTGCAATTGAACCTAATAACATACTTAATCGAATTAAATTGATCAAATTAATTAATTTTTATAATTTAATCAAACCAAATTGATTAATTTAATTAAATTGGCCAATTTAGCTGAATCACTTAGACCTAACATTTATTTTCTTTGATCTAATTAACTCGATAAATTATGTTTTAATCGATTTATTACCGATCGTACGAATAAATTAAATTTTATCTTTCAAACAAAAAATTGATTCGCTAAGAATCGAATTATTAAACGAACCAAATTAGCCGAGCCATTTCTAAACCCCTGTACACAGCCCATCACGAGTCCTGACTCCTACTAACTCAACAACACAAAGAACAATAAGATCTCGTGAAGTTATGCACATTTAGAATATTTAAGTCACGAGGATAAATTTCTATTTGCAAGCTAACCTTTCTTCAACCAATAGTTATAACCTATAACCAGCAGATACATACAGAGGCCAATAGCTTTTGGGTCCCAAACACTGACCACCTGATCAGTGATCACCAGTCTTGTAACCTCATCACGGGTCCACACCGCAAAACTTTTACTAGCATAAAATATGTTAGCACTTTGCACTTGGCACCTAGCCCCACTACCACCACCACCTTATTTTATAAAAGCTAACCACTCTCTTCTCTCTCCAGTCTCTACCATATAAAATCAAACCAAACCAAATCAAACCGCCAACTTCTTCTAATAAGTAACCAACTCCAAAGGCAAAAGCTCTATCACAGTCACCACTAAAGCTGTAATGCTTCACACATATCGCTAAATTTTCGTTGAAAGAAAGAGAGTTTTTAGGTATTTGAGTTCTCTCTCACTCATAATAGAACACATGCAAAGATGTTATCACCTCTTCCAAAACTCCCTCTTATCCTCAAGCCCTTCCTTCTCTCTCTCTTCTTCTCTGTTTCAGCTCTAATATTCATCGCTTCCATAACTCCTCATCACCGCCAAACCACCACCAAAACGCCCCTCTTCACCACCAACTCCACCGGACTTGACCTCCGTATCCGGCCCGGTTACTCTTCTTACAATGCATACATCCAGCACCAACTGAACAAAACCCTAAATCCGAAACTCCGGAACATTTGGAAAACCCGAGATTGGGAACGCAAAGTTCGGGTGTTTTCCTATTTCTTCGAGTCCTTAAAGCAAAGAAACCTCTTGTCTAACGCTTCAAAGGCGTTATCCATTGGCGCTCGCGTAGGCCAGGAAGTGGAGGCGCTTCGTCGCGTAGGTGTCTCCGAGTCTATCGGAATAGACTTGGTGCCGTCTCCGCCTCTTGTTGTAAAAGGAGATTTCCATGCACAGCCATTCGAGAATGAAACTTTTGACTTCGAGTTCTCCAATGTGTTCGACCACGCGCTGTATCCCTGGAAATTTGTTGGGGAGATCGAACGGACATTAAAGCCAGGTGGAGTTTGCGTTCTACACGTGGCACTATTTCGACGGGCCGATAAGTATTCGGCGAATGATTTGTACAGTGTGAGGCCATTAGTGGAGCTGTTTAAGGAGTCGGAGTTGGTGGAGGTAAAGAGAGTTGATGGATTTGGGCTTGACACTGAGGTGGTCTTCAGGAAAAAAAAAAAGATGTAAAAGATTAGGCGCAATTAACGGTTTAATTGAATTCTTTTTATTGCTTTATTGAAAATTAATATGAATTTTCCTTTTCTTGGTTGAAAATATAATTGATAATGATGAATGAGGAGGTTGATGACAGCCAGTTTGAAACAACTAAGATGGTTTAAACCAATATATTTTATAAATTATGCATGCATGTCTATGCTAGCTGTGACATGTGCCATGTTCATCTTTCCCTTCTACCCAGTCATTGGTCAAGAATAAAAACAGGGTATTAAAAAAAATATGGATGTTGATTGAAATGAAATTAATAGCAGTAGTTGAAAGAGAATGTGTGCACATATAAAACTATAGCTTTGCGGTTCATTCATTGTGCTTTTGCTTGCTCGGAAGACAGCTATTGGATGTAAATGGATATGTAGCCAAAAGATATACGCAGACTTATGGTATTGATTATTCAGATATTTTCTCTTCGGTAGCAAAGTTTGCTTCGGTTGCCATCTTGTCTTTTTAAGGAAAGAGCCTTTGAAGTTGAAAGAAACAAGTCTTCTTTCTGCAAGTGCCAATCATGTGACTCTTCACATGTATAAATACACATACGCTTCACATATATACATACACATACTGGTTTCCAAGAAGACAGTTAACAAAAGACAAGGAGCAATAAGAATTTGGACGAAGAACTTAATTAAATTGAAAATGAAAACGAAGATTGACACTTTGTTAGGAGATAGTGGGGGACCATTAGTGTGATGAGTAGGTAGCCGTTGTGTGTATAATTAAATTTGTAGCTTCTCTTTCCGTTGCTTGCTGCAACTGCAAGCCAAAGGAACGGGGGACACCTTCAACCCTACAACTACAATTCACATTGCCTAATAACTAGCTAGCTACATATGTATCAGATACATTTTTATACAACCATGCACATGGAGAAAAGTTACTTTATAAAGAAGTTAATGGCAATAATTGATAAATCATTATAGGAATAATTCAAGTTCTTTCTACATATCTATGTAAGTTATTAGATTAATAATTTAATTATTTTCTTCTTTTTTTTTTTTTTTTTTTTTTTTTTTTTTTTTTTTTTTAGGCACATTGGAGAAAAAGAGACTAATATATGTATTATTTTGCATACTTGTTTCCATGCTTTAATAAGCTTTTTTTTTTTTTTTTTTTTTTTTAGCACATTGGAGAAAAGAGACTATATATGTATTATTTGCATACTTGTTTCCATGCTTTAATACACGACATGTGAACAGCTAACCTACTCTTTAAATGTATACCATAAAACACATCATATTCTAATAATTAATATGGGATAGGGCCATATGTTTCAATGTAATGGCATTAGTTTTCTACCATATGCACGATCACTAGAAGGAATATTGTGGATAGGGATAATACGTATATGGTCACAGAAGGGATAAGAAACACTGAAATATACATACATATATATATATATATATATATATGAATATATATATGTATGTATGAAAATCAGCCTTCAAATTCTCTTCATAATTATAGATATTGCTAGAAAACTTATGCACAAGTTTAATTAGCTCCTCCATGCTTAGAGCTTTAAATGCATAAGTTGAAGCCTCCAACTTATCTTTTGTTTTCTTGGGAAACAAACAGCATTGGGATTTACATCTTCACTTGTCGTTTATTGTTCAAATGGTGATCTTCAATTGTAAACGACAAACGCCGTTGCTTATTGTCGCACGACTAACTGCGCGTTTCATGATAAACAATTGACGTGGCTAGTGATTTGATACTGACCGACTTATCTGTCTCGAACGACAGATCGTCCAATCACCGCATAACAGAGTGAGTGAACCATGAAATGGGCTCAGGTCCATTTCTTTTGAGACATGAGGTTTGCAATTGCTATATGTATATAAGAGTTGGGCCTTCAATTTTTGCCTTTTTGGACGCAATTAGGTTCTTGTTTAGAGGCAGAGCCAAGTTTGGTAAAAACCGGAAGCCCATTCAAACCGATTTAGTTGGATTCATGAGTCGATTATTATAAAACCGGACTTGCTTAGGTGCAGTTTGTTTCAGTAAAAATCAATTTTCGGTTCGGTTTTCGCCTGTTTGCTCACCCATAGGAAGAGGCATGTTGCATAATAACGATAGGACCTACTCAAATAAGAAATTGTAACAGCATATAAGCTTTCAAGTTTTCTTTACTTGTTTATCATAAATAAAGGTAAAATAAACAAGAAATAGACATACAAAAAGCAATGGAGCTAGGGAGAGAGAGATGATCTAGCTGACATATTGCTTTTCAAGAAGACTTCCACAGAATGCCAAGTCAAAACACTCTTCTGGAGGATCTCCAATGCAATCAAACACCGCATCTGCATTTAAGAAGTCCTCATCCGCTGTGTAACTGTAAATCAAGATTCAGACATTGAGAGATGAGAGGCTAGTAAGAGTTGAAATGAAATCGAACTAATTTGCTAATGGAGTTTCTGCAATGTGGAGAAAGACATTTCAGTCAGTTCTAAAGTGATTCCTAGTCCAACAACCAAAATGGTTAACCCCATCTCAAAACTTAAACTGATGTATACTTTTCATGACAAGAATGTATCCTCACTAATGAAATTCCCTTCAAAATAAAGGGACCTAAGCAGTCTGTTTATGCAGTTGAACAGAAACTTACCCGCTTTTTGTTACTATGCACTTCATTCCCGCAGCTTTAGCAGCTGCAAGGCCTATTGCACTGTCCTCTACCACAACACAACTGCGGAAATCAAGAATATGTGCATTTGCTCTTAGTGAATAGAAACTTCTAATTTCTCATTGAATGCCAACTACAGAATATAGATTACGGGACATAAACTTGCATAACATAAATCAAACCGCAGGACTTGTTAGTCTTGGACTAAGCATTGCTTCGTTGATTTTGCAGAGTAATTCGAGGCGCAGTGGACAGATTTCTTTCAACATTATTTGATACATAAATTAAATTTAATCTGACCTTATTGCTTACAGTGATATAAAATACATCAAAGAGTACCTTGAAGGATCAACACCAAGCGTGCTGGCTGCTAATGTGTAAATGGCCTGTTAGAAGAATGAAACATCTTTGTGATCAGCAAATGAACCCATTCTTCCTAACCACTACAAAATCTTGATGATAAAATCATGCTAAATGTAGGGAAAAAAATATTCTATAAACTATAGCTTAAAAAGAAACTGAAAATATTTTATTCAGCTTTTTTATGATTACAAGGAGCTGGACTCGATTCTTTTAGGATATAATGACATGCAATTTCAAAACTCTTGCTTGGAAGTGAACATATAAATGATGAATTTGAGGCTAAGAGCACATAAGACCAAAATCAAAAGGCATTAGATCCCACACAGCATTTGGAAAATGCACTGAATCAACAACAAGAGGGATATACATCATACCGGATCAGGCTTTTTACGGGGAACCACATCTCCTGCAAATACCTGGATCTTCTCTGCTCGCTCAGGTCCCAGCAAAAATGAAACTACTGCAGAGACCTGAAACCAAATGTCTGATTGCGTCACCAAAATGACAAGGGTATTTAATTAAGTATTTAACCATACATCAAGGGTATAAATCTACGAGTCATAGTCATGGCTACATGGCCTTTTTCAGGGTGTTGCAACCAAAGTGATCAGTCCTATCACATGTATTTTACAGAAGGTAACACGGTTACTGAAAATACTGCCAGACAATATACGAGGGATTGATTTCTTAAGAAAATGAATCTCAGACTTATGACATGTAACAGTTCTATAGATTTTAATATCCATAGCCTATCATTCTCAATCAAATTTAACAAATTATATTAGCAAATTTTAGAACCTTGTTGTGCATACCGCCTTCTCATTGGAAGTGCTGCAGACAGCAACTTTTACTCCTTTTCCCAAAGCTTGATCAACCAGCCTGTAAAATTGGATAAGGAAGCCATCACTCATGATTATGACCACATTCATATTTGTAGAAAAGAATTGATACATGAAAAGAAAAAGTATTGTTGCAAAAATTGTAGTTTCCATTTATGATGTCAAGAGTAACCCAGCTGCTTAAAGTACAAAATCAAATGAAATTATAATTACTGCCACTCACATATACGGTTAATTAAACAAAAGCATCAAGTGCTAATATCAATGGATAAGCAAACATTCAATAATCACCCACTTTGCAACACCTGGCCGAAGAGGTAGCAATTTCTTCTCAATTAGAGCCATGAACAACTCCGTTTTTCGCTTATGAAGTGAAGCTATGAATTCTTTTCGTTCCTCTTCACTCTTTGGAGCCTTTTCTGGCCAACCAGTCTTGTTAAGGTAGGCTGTCATCCTACAAAGACGAGAATGAACTAATAAAAAATTCATTCATGTATTTTTCTAACATCCTAGTCCAAACTTCACAGAAATAGGTTTAGGATTAAACAAAATGAATTAAGTATGCCTCGGTGTTCATAAATCAAGCTGTGAAGATTTCATAAGGCACATATATAGTTGAAAAGGCAAGGAAATTATTGAGGGAAAACATTACCGTTCCTTTCCACCACCAATTTTGAGCAACTCGCCATACAACTCTACATCCCAAGTGACCCCCAGTTCTTTCTGTTAAAAAAATTAAAGCTGAAATCAACCAATGAACTGAAAGGAACATAAATAACATTTCTTTCCAATGCAGCAACTACTAGTACATACGCAGTTTCTTCACTCTCTTTTGCCTCTGCTTGGTTAATTAATTCAATCAATGAAACATATGTAATGTATAAGACTAAAAGTACAATGAAACCCGGATTCGCCATAACCTCACCAAAAGCAAAATCCACTTGCTAAAAAATGCGATAAATATGCCAAATTCGTTGCTCATTCAAAACAAACTGAACCAAAATTAACTAAAGAGCCACATTATCAAACCAATAAAAGCAAAAGAATGAATATCTACTTACTTCTTTGAAAGTATCGTTGAAGGAAACCCTGTGACCGTCTTTCTCAGTATCAACAAGCACGCCATCGCAGTCGAATAAAAGAGCTGATGGAAGAACAGAAGAGGAAGCTAAGCAAGTGAACCCACTAGAAGTGCTTCTCTTGCTCGTTGATTTTGCTATTAGTGTCTTATTTACACATAATTTTGTACCCAACAGTGAGGATGAAAATTTAGTTTGATGAGATTGGACAAGAAAAGCTTTGGAATGAGAGGCTGAAGAAATAGAAGAAGAAGAAACTGTGGCTAAGGAAAGAGAGAAAGTCGTTGAAGCCATTAGAGTCTCTCTTCCTTTCCGAACACTTCCTTTCGTTTTTTCTTTGTTTTTTTTTTAATAATTTTATTAATTTGCTTGGTGTCTTTTAACGGTTTTGGCTAACCAACTTATCCTCTGCCACATCGCCACAAATAAATAATTGATAAATTACTATCTAGTCCCTAAACTTAATTTAATTAATAAAATATCATTAAAAAAAAATCCCGGTTTCTAAAATTAATAATTTTTAAAGCTCTATGACATATCAAATAATCTTTTGAAATACAACGATCACAATGAGGCATCTTCTTAGAGGTTTTATCTATAAAATCATCGTATTGGTTATTGACATTACTTCTCATCATCATATGTCTATATTTATTGTGTAATTATTAATTTTACTTCAATACCTCAATAAATAAATTTTATTAATTAATTAATAAACCATAGACATCCACAAATTAATAACATTATCATGTGATTGTGTGTATTTATAAAGAGGATATGAACATGCCTAAAAATACTTGTAATACAAAATTTATGAGTTCTATCATTCACAAATAGCTTATACGTAAGTTTTTCACGACATCACAAACTCATACAAATACTGTTAGGATAATGGTATGGTATTTTGATAAAAAATATGATTAAGAAGAAGTTTCTCTAATCTAAGAAATTAAATATAAATTCAAACAATTAATACTTATTTTATAGACAATTTATCTATCTAACTCTCTCTTTCCCTCTCTCTCTCTCTGTATATATATCGAAGATATACAAGAGTAGCAATGGGAAGGAGAAGCATGAAAATCATAAAAAACGCCACTACTAAGTTTATAGAGTGACAAAAATATTGTTAAGAATTTTAATTTTATTGGTTGAACAAATAAAAGTAATTTAAATTTAATTGATCATATTAATTTTTTATTTAAATCTAAATTTTATTGAATAAAATAATAAATTATATTATATACTAAATAACAAGGTATATATTCAATATGATAAGAATATAATATATTTAAGGATTTTATTTGTATTGGTTGAAAAATAAAGATAAATTGATTTTGATTGATTATATTAATTTTTTATTTAAATTTAAATTTTATTGGATGAACTAAGAAATTATAAGTGTCTATTAAATATATTAATATATAATATTTTTAAAGATTTTAATTTTAAAGAAATAATAATTATTTAAGGATTTTATTTGTATTTGGTTGAAAAATAAAGATAAATTGATTTTTGATTGATTAATATTAAATTTTTTATATATATAATTTAAATTTTATTGGATGAGACTAAGAAATTATTAAGTGTCTATTAAATATATTTAATATATAATATTTTTTAAGATTTTTAATTTTATTGGTTGGAAAAATAAAAGTTAATTTAGAAATTTGATTGGATATATTATATTATATAATATATATATTTTGGTAAGAATAGTATATAATATTATTTTAATTGTAATTTAATTTGATTGGTTATAAATTATTTTATAAATAAATATAAATTTTTAATTAATTATTAAATAATATATAATATTATTGGTATATTGAAAACACAAAAAATTTCACTATAGATATGTTATATTAATAACAAATTAGAAAGCATTTTTTTTTCTAAAAAACCAACTATTATTTATTAAATAATATATAATATTTATTGGTATAAAAAACACAAAAAAATTCACTATAAGATGTTATATTAATAACAAATTAGAAAGATTTTTTTTCTAAAAAACCAACCACAAAATTAATTAATGCGTTCAGACTTTAGCAAAAAATAAAAAAACAAGAAAAATACAAAAATTATAAATGATATTCTAAGATTAATTAATTATTATTATTATAATAGCTATCTATCTATAATATAAATCAAAATATAATAAATAAAGTTAAGCTAATTCTTATTTCGAGAATATTAATTTTTTTTATTTTATAAAAAATATATATTTTTTATTTTCTAAATCTTTTTAGATTTTTAATAATATCAAGAGTTGGTAATATTATAATTTATATATATAGATAATGAATTAGTAAAAAATTATATGTACAAATTAAATTACATCTGCTTGTAACTTTTGATATTTTCTACCTGGAGTTCCTCCTCCTCACGGCGTACACTCTGTGTATGGCTCGGTAGTCTTTTTGTTAATGGCATAAAAGAAAATTACCTATTACTTACTCCTTTGCATTTCGGCCTCTATTGGAGAAAAGCCGAAAGTTCTTTAACTTTGAGTTCTTGCCATGAAGCGCTTTTTCAAGCCGATAGAAAAGGATGGGTCTGCAAAGAAACCCGCGCTCTCTGCAAAACAAGAAGATGCTGACAATGGTGGGAACAAGAAGGAGCCTTTGAAGTTCGTTACATGGAATGCTAATAGCTTGCTTCTTCGAGTCAAGAACAATTGGCCTGAGTTCTCTAAATTCGTCTCTGCACTTGATCCTGATGTCATTGCCATACAGGTACCCCTCTCTCTCTGCTGCGTTACCCATATGTTTATATTATGACACTATGATGTGTAGTAATTTCTTTTCAGCTGGGTAATGTTCGCAGTAAGTGGGTTTTTCATGATTGGTATTTTGAAGATTGACTTTTTATGTAACGATAATGACATGGGGGTATTTAACGAAGTAGGACTGTTTTGGTTTTGTTTATGTATTTGAATTCGTTTGCATGCATTTGAATCAAGCAGTGTGTTTTTCAGTGGAGAAAGTAGCATTTAAAACTATGGTCGATTCTGTTGTCAAAAACACTAACCAGATATCCATTTGCTGTTTATTTTTAGTTCCCCTTTTTTGTGTAGTGCTTTGTGAAAGTGAATGTAATTACTGCATCAATGGAGCCAAAGGAAAAGAAAGTTTGTGTGATTCAACACTTACACTTTGATTCTTCGATTTTGTTGAATTTGAGTCACCCTTAGCTAGAATACGAGCAATAGACACAGTAGACATAGTCTAATATAGGTGCAAAGAGGTTTGTGAATGTGCTATGTTTAGCGTTCTGATATAATGATTCCCTCTGCTGTAAGGTTGAAATCTGTGTTTTGAATTATTCTCTTTGTAGTTTGATTCAAGGGGCTCAATGTTGTTCACGTTGATGTTACTTGGGTCTGTATGTGAGGAAATTAAGGAAGTTGCAGTGTTAGTTTTAGTGCTAAGATCACATTCATCCATTTGATCATTTATTTTTTAGAGGGGGGTGGGGGTGGGGGAGATTTGTTTTGCTTGAGAAATAATCGTGAAATTTGAAACATAAGGTCATATCCCAGATATAGATAGCCACTGATGAAGAAACTGCAAATAATGTTTTTTCTTTTTTCCAACTGAAGTAATAGATGGAATAACTTTACATTGCAAGACTTTATTTGGAACTGTTTTCTGATAGGTGTACTTCATTGGTGCATATCATGGTTTATTTTGTCATCTTAAAACTATTTATTGCATGGTGTTTTTTGTATTTGCAAACATAAATCATGTCACATAATTATTATTTTTGTCGCATACTAAATCATCAGCTGAGTTAACTTCACTAACCATGTAAGCAAGACAGCATCTAATAAAAGTACACTAATGGTAGGAAGTAAGGATGCCTGCTGCTGGTTCAAAGGGCACACCTAAAAACCCTGGAGAGTTGAAAGATGATACAAGCTCATCCCGTGAGGAAAAGCAGGTAACATTTACTCTTATTGTTACACAGTGGACAATCTCACGAATTCAGGACCTATTTTGTGACCTAGAAATTCTTTAAAACTTATGTAACCCTGTAGTTGATGAATTTTGTGTTTGTTTTATTGTGCGTAGCTTTGGCTAGGGGTGTTTTACTAACAACAACTCTGAGTAACAAATGCGTATATATTTTTGTTATATGTCTTCCCAATCCTTGTCCACTTTGAGAGATTTGATGTTATATGCAAGTTCCAAGTAAAATAGCAAATGACAACTGTTAAAACTTGTCTCTTTTGTATTCAATTTAATTTAATTTATTATTATTATTATTTTTTTGGTTTTCTGATATTCTGATTTTTCATGGCTAAAGTTAGGAGTTTTTGTTCTATCTAAGTAACAGGCTTTAATGATCCTCAATATTGTAATTTGTCATGAGAATTGTCTTGAATATAAAAACAGTAGCTGTGTCCTGATAACTATCTTAAATGAACACAATGTGACTGGAGCTGGTAGTTATTAGTTGATCATTTTCAGTGAGAAGCTTTAATTAAGGAGACCAAGTATATATAGCATTTTGCCCTAGATATGGATCCATTATAATTCGTCTAGCATCAATATTCCAAGAATTTCACAAAATCTTCTGCTATGGTAGTTTATTTCATGATCTATAATGTGAAATACAACTTGGCTTGGAATTGGCTCTTGTGAGTCCTAAGACTTTCAAGCTTAAAAATTTTTTTATATTCATATTTTAACTGTCACCAGAAACTTCAGAAAAATGACAAAGATGTTCATGTGATCTCTCTGTTATATCTTAAGTGATGAGTTGTTGGAGATGATATTGATACAATCTGGATCTATGTGGTAAAATTCTTTGTTCTCTAGAAAATGTGGTCTGTTTTTCACAGTTCATATTTCTTTCTGGAAGTCTTTGCATTAAGAGCAGTTTCATATGAGATATAATTGATGTGTATAAATATCAAACTTCTAATGGTTACTTAAAACCTATTATAGATTTTGTCAAAATCATGCAGATATTATTACGTGCTCTTTCCAGCCCACCATTTGGAAGCTATCGCATTTGGTGGTCCCTTGCAGATTCAAAGTATGCAGGGACTGCATTATTAGTAAAGAAGTGTGTTCAACCAATAAAGGTCTCTTTCTCTCTAGACAGAACAGGTATTTGGTTCAAACTCATTGGTTCATACAATTGGCATGAAATATTTCTCTCTTAAGGACAAGAAAAATTGTACAGTATAATCTGGACATACCTGCTGTACTTGATGGAAAATCTATCATTTTTCTTCTCCCCTCACATTTGCGTATGAAGTGATAGTCACTTGTAAATTTTCCTTTGTCATTAGCTTCAAAGCATGAACCAGATGGCCGGGTTATTTTAGCTGAATTTGAGACATTCCGACTATTGAATACATATGCACCAAACAATGGCTGGAAAGAGGAGGAGAACTCATTTCAAAGGAGAAGAAAATGGGACAAAAGAATGCTAGAGTTTATTGTACAATTATCAGATAAGCCTCTTATATGGTGTGGCGATCTGAATGTTAGGTTAGTATTTCCCTTTTTCTTTTATCTTTCTTTTATGGAGGTGTGGGAAAACTTGTGTTATTATCCCTTTCCAATTGCTTTCTTGTTACATATTGACTTTAGCATCACCCAAGCTATTATGATCTATGGAGTAACTTGGAAACCATAGAATTGATTTAGTTGGCACTTGACATATGTGCATACAAATTGCTGTTTTAACTCTACTAAGATGGTAATGCACTAATGCTTAATGATTAGTATTTTCTCCAGAATTTATGGTCAACACCACATGTAGATGGTCAAATACCATTTGCAATTTTTTCTCCACATATCTTCAGTTTCATGAACTGATGATGATCATTGATAAACTATGAAAAATAAAAGGTGGAACTGTCTTCTACACAAATGATGAATTGATATTTGTTTATTAGTTTTATGATTAGATTACCTTACTCTTAGAAAATTGTTCTTGACTTTTTAAGAAAGTTTTCTTGCAAAGAGATCTACTCTTATGTGTCTAATTCTTGAAATAGGCAAATGATTCTTATCAATGGTCTTAGACTTAAAAAGTTAATTTCTAATGTGCAGCCATGAAGAGATTGACGTGAGTCATCCTGAATTTTTCAGTGCAGCAAAGCAAAATGGTTATGTTCCTCCAAATAAAGAGGTGTCAATAATTTTTTTCTGAGCATATATTCTGACATGATATATTTCTAATCAACTTGATACATGCATCCTCTTATTACAATTGCTTTTGGAACCAAGACTCTTGGGAAAATATAAGCCGCTGAAATGAAAGCAGAAATTTCCTGTGACATCTTTTACATTATGCATTAAGATTTGGTCCTTGTAAATTGCATTGTTTCATTGTCTTGCACATTTAAAGTGTGAGGTATAAATCCTGTGGTCCAGAAGGAGTCATTAGCATACTGCCGGAGGTAGTGCAAGAATGGATGCTATTGAATAACTTCTTTTTGCAGTGATGTGAGCTGAAAGGTCTCCATTTATCTGAGGGTTACCATTTTATGTGTGTGTATGTGTGTGCGAGTGAATGGGCATGTGCAGATGTGGCTGTTGTTAATGTCCTTATTTTCAGTGTGGTTTTGATTTTCAACTGTTTAGCATTCCTTTCAATTCAACATTTAAACAGTTTCCTTGGCCTTTACCTTCTGTTATTGCAGGATTGTGGGCAGCCTGGCTTCACCTTGAATGAAAGAAAGCGCTTTGGTTCCATTTTGAGAGAGTTGGTGCTTCCACTAAATATATATGCTACTATGATTTTGAAGCACTTTGCTCTTAATTAATGGACTTTCTTTTGCTTTTTAATATTATTTCCTAATTTTGCCTGTTAATAAAGTTTGGAGTTTCGGAATATGCTTCAGGGGAAAGCTCATTGATGCATATAGATTTTTACACAAGGAAAAGGACATGGAGCATGGCTTCTCATGGTCTGGTCACCCAATTGGGAAGTATGAAATAAGTATCATCAGCTGTTTAGCATACATATAAAACATATGCTATGAGTATTCAAGTTTTGTAATTATGGAAATCTTTTGTGCATATGTTGTTTGCAGCAAGTGTTATATTTCCTGATGGGTGGTTTTTTTGTAGGTATCGAGGGAAAAGGATGCGAATTGATTATTTCTTGGTTTCAGAGAAATTTAAAGATAGGATTGTTTCATGTGAGATGCATGGGCAAGGAATTGAATTACAAGGTATTTTCATATCCTATCCATTTCCCACATGCCATGCAAATTATTCTGACGATTTTAGTAGAGAACCCTTTTGTCATCCATCTAATGATTGAGCCATTGAAGTGTTGGTATGGTTGTAGAGAATTTTAGACAAGGCCTTGGGAACTAGGAGCTTCTAATTATGGCCACCAGATTTCAGTCATTTAGCACATCTGGTTGGTTTTGCTGATGACTTGCTTTAGCTGTCGCATATAGCACATGAAAGGAGAAAGTTTTTTTCATTCGTCAATGCTCCTAATCTCTGTAAATGATCTGTGCCTGATTATTTTCTTGGTCTTAAATGCTTGAAGGGGGTATTTTTTTTTTTTTTGTCGTACATGTTCTCGTGGATGTTTGAATCCTAATCCCAGTGCAACTTGAGTTTGCTTTTGGATTGAGATTTCAACCCATTGGCAAACCATTGGTAAATGTGAAACAAATTTATCATTCTCATTGTCCTGGTCTTCACTCCACTCGCTTTTTTCACTTTTAGCTAATCAAAGGAAAATGCAAGAAAGCTTTTAAAAAAAATTTGCATTATTATGAATGTGTGCCTCGGTTTTTGCCCTTTTCCTAAATTCATTCTCAGATCCTCACCGTACAAATTTTAATGCCTCAATTAATCTTTCATTCTTTGCAGGTTTCTACGGAAGCGATCATTGTCCAGTTTCTCTTGAGCTTTCTCCAGCTAGTTCTGATTCCAAAGAGAGCTAATTTTCATATTTATCCATTTTGTGATGATTCAGTTATCTAATTTCTAGACATGTTAAATGGAATCTCTTTTCAGGGTGCTTATTATGTTGTTTATAGCTGGAGGAATCTGGAATCATGGATTTTAGTTAAACTTGTGTGTTGTCTGATATACACTGAAATTTGGTCCACTCCCGGATGATACGATTCAGGAAAACTTTAGAATTGATCTGCAAGAAAGAAAATATGCATTTGCTGAAATTGACTGTTGCCTCTGCCCTCTGCTGTACAAATTCTTTGGATTACTCCACTAGATTTAAAGAAACACTTTATTCTACTGGTCTGATGTGACAAAAATATCTATAGTTTTCTTTTATTCATGCGAGGGGAGTCGTGGCTCTTTTTTATGAGCGAAAATACCAATCAGATTATAATTGACATAAAAATATCTATAGTTAACATGCAGGGAAAATAAGTTATTATTGGTGGGACCGTTTTGATGGAGCATCACGTTGATGTAGGAATAGAAAGGATTATTGCTCATGATTGGGGCAGAGCAGTTGTCATGGAATCTTCACATAATAAAATCTGTTTCTGCTCTCTACAGTATTGCTTTGTACCACATGATGCATGCAATATAATATAATACAATACATCTAATTTAGTTTGGTAGCTAATATTTGTGTTTTTATTTTTTTTTTTATATTTATATTTGGCCCTTCAATATTTTATATTTTAGTTCTGCCCATGGTTTGAGAAATAATGTAAATGAGATAAAAATCAAATGACACCCAGAATGTAGACAAAAAAATATCCCATACTTGAACCTATTTAATTATTTTATTTTTAAATTTATTTAAAATCTAATTTATTTGAAATTTATATGCCAATTTGATTATTAATATTTGCACATTATTTCAAACTTTCTAAATTTATTTAACTAATTTTTATAAGATAATTAATTATTACATATTTACAGAGAAATCCACATAAGGACAGATATTTGCTATCTGCAATTTTCTCCATTGGTGGATTATTAACGTAACATATTTTATTTCACATAAAAAATTATTAGGATAAAAGGGAGACAATTACATTTTTGATAACAATCTAACTGTAAATTGAAATTACTTAGTTAATAAATTCAAAAAAAATATATATATAAATATCCAGATATAATAATCCATAATATAAGAAATAGTAATCATTTGACTAAATACATGAATAGATAAATAATTCGTATAATAAAAATTTATCTACTAAATGAAATAGTCATTTCAAAATTATAAATTTTTAGTTGACTATATAAATAAATATTTTTTTATGTTATTTCTATCATATATTTTTAAAAAATAATTTAATATCATAATTACAATTTATAAAATATTAAACTATATTTATTAAATTAAATTTGAACATTGGAATAGTTATCTAAAATCAGTTATATAAATATTAAAAATATTTTAATAAAAAGCGAGATATATAAATTTAAATTAAATATTAAAAGTTAATATTTATTATAATAAAAGAAAAAGATAAAAAAATAAATATATTTTTATTTTTTGTCAAAAAAAAACTTTTAATCCAATGCAAAATATTTAAATTATACGTTTCGAAGACTTACAACTACTTGGAAAAAGGCGATAATAATTATAGTCCTGTAAAAAGGGTTGACACCTTAATTGTTCGTATATGGAACCAAAATTTATCAATATCTGCAAAATCCTCAATCGCAATTAGAGCAGGTAAAGCTCATGCCTTGTACTGCGCAGTACGACGCTGTTTTAGTACAACGGGCCAATTACAGTGCCAAACGATTCTATGGCCCACCACAGTCGCTCTGACAGCCAATCAAAACAGGACACGCCCTTCTCTGTATTTATTTGGGGTTTATCTTCTTTTCTTGCGGCTGTTGACATTTAATTACTGTCATTTGACATGTCACGCTTTGGCTGGGTCTACTTGTGGACTCTGATTGACCGCGGTCCGAGTCAAATCGGAAGAAGATTGGTAAAATTTGCCGAGGAAAGGAAATTAAATTAAAAAAAATAAAAAAAAAAGGCAAAACGGGAATAATATACGGGTAAAATGTCTTAAATACAGAAAGATAAGGGCAGATATGCAAAATGATAATCTGATTTTGCATCCCAATTCTTTGCCACTTATCCCGAAATGGAAAATTCAGGCCAGCTTTGGCCAATTGCAGAGGATGATCTGTCTTTTGCAGTCGTTTAAATTAAATTCCACCAACAATATAATTTTTTTTGAAAGCAAATAAAAAAACTTGCATTAATACTCATAAAAGGGTAATAAACAGTATGAACCGACGTTTATCATTGAAGACGAGTATGTAAATAGAAAGTTCTAGTTAAGATGTGAACCCATGTGTTAGCTTGTCTTTGAATCTATCTAATAGTCACAATTGGCCTAAAAGCTAATAACATTTTACAACCCTAAGTAACCAAATCAAATTTAGATAAATCAAAATTACTAGAGTTTAAAGCAAAAAAATTACTTTGATAGTCTAAATAGAAACATCCATGTGAATGGAGATTTTCCTGTAACCATACCAAATATTAACGGAGAGCTACTGTCTCAACTAGTTGATGGGTCGTATGAGCATAAAAAAAGCTAGACAAAGCACTAAGAAAAGAGTCGCCAGCAATATTTTTTATTAAATAAATTTTAATTACTTTACTATAATATTTTTAAGTGCATCCGATTCATGTAGAGTGTTTTCTCGAGATTACTCAAAGTACTATGTATAGGTTTGATTTTGGCGCAGTAATGGCTCTAAAAATATTTTTTGGGGTTAATATATAATTTTTCGAAAGAAAAGGATCAAATACGTAAATAAAATAAACTTTATGAATTAATTTAGATATATATATATTAAAAAAATTTTAAAAAGGTAGATCGACCTCTCTTTTTACAATGTGATTCACCACTGTTTCAGTGTATTAAAACAAATTTCAACCTATTTGTATAAAAAAATTTAAGCGTTAAGCTTTAATTAATTAATTTATAAAATTTTTCGACTCTAAAATTTGAAAATGCGAGACCCATCGAGTAGTAAGCATTCTGAAGACTTTAATAAAAATTTGAAAGAAAAGAATTTCAATCCTCGTATGTGGTGGATAATTAGTTGATTTCTTCTGAATTGATTTTGATTTGCTTTTTATTTCTGAGTTGTTTATAATAATATCAGTTTCTGTTTTCATTAATTTTCACTCTCTTGATAAGTGTTTTTTATACGGATTGAAACTTAAATTTTATAGAAATTATTTGCTAAACTCAAATGTTGACTTGAGTTATTCCTCGTGAGTCTAAAGATATGACCTTTTAACATTATTTGTAAAAAGCACATCAATGGTATTCGTTTGATTTATGCTTAATATCTATAAGGGTCAAATTTATAATAGGTAAAAGGATTCTAAATTTTGGGGTGGAAATTCATAGTAACAATAAAAATAACTGGCAGAAACTGTAAATAACAATAAAAAAGGTGTCATTTACAGAATTATTCCAAACCCACGATAAAACCCCACTAATTCACTTACTCTGCTCCTTCACTTGCCTCATGGAGATACTCTGCCCCTCTGCAGTTTAACTTAACCACTCTGTAATAAACAGAGCAAACCCAAAAAAAATAACCCAACGACAAAGACAAAAAGCCCCCAAACCTATCAAACATATACATAAATTATATATAAATAAAAAAGGCAAATGAAGCAAAGAATCTGATTACCTTCTCTTCCTCCTCTGTTTCTCTCTCTTCTCAGTCCACAATGGACTTTGTATGAGAAAGAAACCCACAAATCCAAAACTGCCGTTACCAATTTCTCACCTTCTCTCTGTTTTTTCATGGCAGCTTCTGCTGGGTTGGTCTCTGAGCCAACATCACAACAACCAGAAGTGTTTCAATGGCTAAAAAACCTACCATTAGCACCAGAGTACCATCCTACTCCAGCAGAATTTCAAGATCCAATTGCCTACATTTTTAAAATCGAGAAAGAAGCTGCCAAGTATGGTATTTGCAAAATCGTGCCCCCTGTTGTTGCAGCTCCTAAGAAAGCTGCAATTTCTAACCTCAACCGCTCTCTCGCAGCTCGTGCTGGCTCCCCCAACTCCAAATCCCCACCCACATTCACTACCCGTCAGCAGCAGATCGGGTTCTGCCCGCGAAAGCCCCGTCCGGTGCAGAAGCCCGTGTGGCAGAGTGGGGAAAACTATACTTTTCAAGAATTCGAAACTAAAGCCAAATCATTTGAGAAAAGCTACCTTAAGAAAGGCTCTAAGAAGGGTGCTCTTTCTCCTCTAGAGATCGAAACCCTATACTGGAAAGCTACTGTCGATAAGCCTTTCTCTGTTGAGTATGCAAACGACATGCCGGGCTCTGCTTTCTCACATAAGAAGACTGGAGGTAAGGAGCTAGGGGAGGGGGTTACTGTGGGGGAAACGGAGTGGAATATGAGGGGAGTTTCAAGGTCAAAAGGGTCATTGTTGAGGTTTATGAAGGAAGAGATACCAGGGGTTACTTCACCTATGGTGTATGTAGCGATGTTGTTTAGTTGGTTCGCTTGGCATGTGGAGGATCACGATTTGCATAGCTTGAATTACTTGCATATGGGGGCAGGGAAGACTTGGTATGGTGTACCGAGAGAGGCTGCAGTGGCTTTTGAGGAGGTGGTTCGGGTTCATGGATATGGAGGAGAGACAAATCCGCTTGGTAAGTTCCTTGTACTAAATTACGCGAGAGAACAAATTAGAATTTGGCTTTCCTGTTTTCAGGTCTATTTGTGTCCACTATGTGCTAATGTTGAGTAGCATTGTCAAAAGCATTTAGTAGCATTGCTTAATTAATATGCTAGATGGAATAATGGTATGATCTCAAAGATGTTGAGACTTGAAAATGCTTTTAGTGAGCACGAAAACTTACTAAGCTTAGCTATTGAACAGTGTAAGTTATGACAATGGCAACAATTGAGTGTTCTTGTGTGATTCAGCTAGTTTATGAGAACTGTAGGTCTCTTGTGCTTTAAACATGGAGCATTGTATTTGTAGATGTCTTCAGCATACTTTAGGAGGACTTTGGACATAGCACAGGATTTCTTGCTGAATGATTAGTTGTTCAAATGTTAGTGCTTTCTATATTAACCTTTATCCACCTAGTTGATTGTATGTATCTTAGTTGTAACTCTTAATAGCTGCTTTGGCAATGAGGTTGTCACTTGATTTTTAATGGAGATTGAAGCTTGGATGATTATAAAGTACTAATCAAGAAGATTCAGAAAAGTAAAACAGGCATTCTTGATGGAATTTGTAATAAAGTTTTGATTTTGCAAACAAGAACTTTAGTTCTAGTTTCTTTCTCCCACCATTCAATTCCTGCTTAGTTTCTTCAGAGTTTTTGGATCATCCCTGCAACCGTATTTGAACGTCAGGGCAGGTGTCTAGCTTTCTTTTACCTCCTCAGTTTCATTATTAGAATAGATTCTCTTATTGTAAAATGAAGGCAGTAGTAGCTGTTTTTTTCTTATCTATTTCTTGCGATTCAAAAAACATTTTCCTTCATTATTTCTCCTAGAAGACATGGAATTCATGTTACAACTAGAGGACACTTCTCTGTGGCTGCTAATCACTTAATACAAGATTGATAAAATTGGATCCTACATTGAATTGTTGGGGCATTTATAGGATCAGATCAAGAATCATAAGATCCTACAAATTATAAATAAAAAAAATTAAAATATTAAATATTCATTATCATAAGCCTTTATTATCAAATGTTATCCTGTAATTTTGATCATAAGTTGCTTATACTAGCAATATAAAAATGTCCATCTACCACTTTTATTACTCTATTAAACAATGTAAATATATTTCACACTACAAAATTTCGTAATCCAAAGTTAAAGATTATGTCTCTCCATACATCATCAAACCAACACCTTTCTTAGATATACAACAATAATGGTCTCATTAACATTATTAGTGTCTATGGAGATGGAAAGATAAAAAGTTATAAAAAGTTTCTGCATAATCTTTGCCTCAATTTGGATAATTAAAATCTAATTTTCTTGCCATTATTTTATTTTCATCATTTTTTTCCTTTAGAATTTGCTTGTTAAAGTTTTTTTTTTAAAAAATGGAGCAAACAGATGGAAAATTACATTTTATTATTAATAACCTCTAATAACCTCTACGGACTTGTTCAATAAGATTTTACTCATAGAACTCAAGTAGTATGGATGAAAAATAAAGGAGTGCAATAGGTGTACTTTATGATAGGAAGATATCTAATAAGGTGAAAGGTAAGTTCTACAAACAGTTGCAAGACCGACAATGTTTGATGGAAGTGAATGTTGGGCATTGAATGCCCAACATGTTCATAAAGTGAATGTTGAAGAAGTGCGGATGCTAAGGTAGATGTATGGTCACATAAGGTTGGATAAGATTAGGAATGACCATATTTGACAAAAGGTGCACGTAGCTGAAGTTAGAAATAAAATGAGAGGAGGAGGTTTGAATGGCACAACCATGTGTTGCGTAGAACCTCACATGCCCCCAGTTCATAAATGTAGTACGTTAGTAGTAAAGGGTGCTAAAAGGAGAAAAAGCAGACTTGAACCACATGGAAAGAAGTTGTCGAGAAGGATCTTCAGTCTTTTGATATTAGTGAGGATCTAGTTACGAACAAAATAGAATGTAGACAGAAGATTCATATAGCAAACTCTATTTAGTTGTTAGTTGTCTTGTGCCTTGCTTTATTTATTAACACATCAAATTAATTTTAAGAAAAAAATTACTTTAATTTTTTTCCCACAATATTTCAATATTTTCCCCTATTTTACTTTGCTTTTAATCTTTACAATTCGGATATTGGTTACAAAGTATTCATATAAACGACCCCAACTAGTTTGAACTAAGACTTAGTTATTGTTGACTTGTTTAATGGCCTTAGATATTTGGTTTTAGTATTTGAAATAATTGAATCTTCAACCAGTAGTAAAATGACATTGTTTTTAGTATTTGGCAAATTTGGTAGGTCCTACTTGGGATCCTAATATTGAAATGGTCTTATATGAATCTACACAATCGTAATGATCCTACAATAATTCTACCAAAGGAAGGATTCCACATGAGATCTGAATTGATTAACTAAATTTGAATTGTAGGATTGTGTGATCCTACAATCTGGGTGGGGATATTAATAACTATGACTTGATGAGACAATTGCTTGTCTATTGGCTTTTTGACTGTTCTTTTGGGTTGCCTCTTCTTTTTTTTATTTTTATTTTATAAATAAAGGTTACATGGAGTGATGTTCTGGTTTAACTGAAAAACTACTAAGTTTTGAAAATTCATAGAACGATAGTTGACTTTGCTTATAGTCTTATTGATAATTCCAAATTAACTATTTGTTACTTTCATTGCAGTAACATTTCAAGTTCTTGGAGAGAAAACCACTGTCATGTCACCCGAAGTATTTATTAGTGCTGGTGTGCCATGCTGCAGGTGACCTCTTCATTTCTGTCCTGTTATGCTCTTCAGTATTCTCCTTTTTCTTTTTGGTAACTTGCTTATATTTCACTCTGTTGGGAACTTGTTTATGATGACCTTTGGGGTTTATGAAGCTGTATTTGGTGGAACTTGTGTCACTGTACAACAATTGGCTGAAAGAGAAATAGTCATTTGACAGGGGCCTAGTTAGACCTAAAAGTTCATAACACCTTTTCTCTTCCCTTCGCAAACAGGAAGCTGTCAATTACACTGGAAATTATCTTAGAATAGTCACAGTTAGTAAATGGCTATCTTTTCAATATGCATTGGAGTTCATCTAATATTCTAAATGCTCTGAATCAGGTTAGTGCAAAATGCTGGGGAATTTGTTGTCACTTTCCCAAGAGCTTATCATTCAGGGTTCAGTCATGGTAAGAACCTTTGTTTTTCAGCCTAGTGTTCATGTATTGGTAAAATGATTCCTTCTTCTTCGTTCTCTTCTAATTGGCATCATTCCTACTGATTAATTTTGATGCTGTTTTCATTCATGATTTTTGACATTTAGGGTTTAATTGTGGGGAGGCAGCTAATATTGCTACTCCTGAATGGTTAAGGGTTGCTAAAGATGCAGCTATTCGAAGAGCTTCAATTAATTATCCTCCAATGGTGTCCCATTTCCAGTTACTTTATGATCTTGCACTAGAACTATGTACGAGGTATGCTTTATTGAGAATTGCAACTTTCCTTTTGGCTGCTGAACTAGCAATGTTATTATGTTCAGTAACTTCCTTAATAGTCTTTCCCAGGGATTCTGCCTTTTCAGATTGGATTATTCAAACTGAAACTTTTGAAGTTCCTGAAAAATTGAAACGTAAAAGATAATGTTTGTTAATTTTTAATTGAGGTTGAAGTAGTCAATTACATTGCTTCTGGGAAGATTTTCATGGGAAAACTAATTCATTTCACATTCATGGGAAATTTGCTTTCATGTGATAGGATAGACTATTGTCATCAGTGCTCCCTTTCTAACTTGTCATTTCAGCCGTATTTTTATGCATAAACTGAAAAATAGATCCTTGGTGAACTCTGCTTTGATGGTACGGGTATTTGATGTTGTCCATGTAGAATTAGCTGCTGTAATTATAAGCCATCCTTTTTTTTCTTTTAATCTTTTTTTGGCAGAGTACCTGATAACAACAATGCTAAACCTCGGAGTTCTAGGCTAAAAGATAAACAAAGGGGTGAAGGAGAAACTCTGGTTAAAGAACAATTTGTAAAGAATGCACTTCATAATAATGATCTGCTTCATATTCTTGGAAAAGAATCTTCTATTGTGATTCTTCCTCGAAGTTCTTCAGACATTTCAGTTTGTTCAAATTTACGCGTTGGATCTCAGTTAAGAATGAGCTCCTCACTTGGGTTATGCAGAAGCAAGGGGATCATGCAATCCTCAAAAAGTTCTGTTCCTGATGAAATCATGCTACAAAGGAACAATGGAATTAATCAAGTAAAAGGCCTTTTCTCGGTTAAAGATAAGTTTTCTCCTTTGTCTGAAAGAAATAGGTTTTCCTCGTTGAATGGAAATGACAAGGCACATACTATGGACACAGGCATTGAAAATGGGTTTGCTGTTCATGGTGACAAGTTGTCTGATCAGCGACTGTTTTCATGTGTTACTTGTGGAATTTTGAGCTTTGATTGCGTTGCTGTAATTCAACCAAGAGAAGCAGCTGCTAGATACCTCATGTCTGCTGATTGTAGCTTCTTTAATGATTGGGTTGTTGGTTCTGCTGTGACTAATGGTGGGCTCTCTATTGCTGGTGGAGACACAAACACTTCTGAGCAGAATTCCTCTACTAGTATGTTTTAAATGGTCTTCATTTGATGTTGTCTTGCCTTTATTGCATGATAATATTATATCACATATAGATCAAAGTCAAGTGTTTTCTATTTATATTCTGACAATAACCATATTTAGCTGAACCATGCTTACTAGATTTGCCACATGAATGTATTTGGTAGGATTTTTATTGAATTGGCTGATATTAACCCTTAAAAAGCAGTGTGCTAATATTGAATCCCACTGGTTAAGAATTGATATTGAAAGTTAGGAATGAGGTGTCTGGGCAGGTTGAATTCCCTTGTCTATTTTTTAGTGCTTTCTCATCCCTTTGTAAAACTAGATGCTGCATTAAAGATCACATTTTTCTTTTATGTTGATATTCTTATGCATGCATTATGTAGTTGGCCTATTTGAAAGGCTGGTGTTCATGCAGTATTACTTTTTTTTTTTTTTTGTTCATGTAGATTAGGATTGGATGACTTGACATGAGTTTATCAGTATGGATTTTATTTCAACCTGGGGATTATTGATACAAGAATATATACAACAGAATATATTTTGTGCTATCTAAACTCATTCTCATATGTAATCAGTTCTTGGAGCTGCTAAACTTTCAATTTGACCTGCAGCTTTTATGGTCACTAAAATATACAAAGGCTTTAATCCATCTGTCTGTCTGTCTGTCTCTCTCTCTCTCTCTCTTTTTTGAAAGTACTGTTGTCCCTTCTTTTTTAATTATGTACATTCTCTTACTATGTTCTGCTTTTCTTATTTGAGATTGTCGTTTTAAACGCTTTTTTTTCTTTCTGAAAATACAGAATTGGCGGAAAAGAATATTGTAGATGGTTTATATGATGTCCCTGTTCAGTCTATTAATTATCAAATTCAGATAGATCAAAATAAAGTGGCTTCCAATGCCAAAACAGAGAGAGACTCTTCTGCTCTTCACCTGTTAGCTTTGAATTATGGAAATTCATCTGACTCGGAGGAAGACCAGGTTGAACCAGATGTATCAGACCATGCAGATGAAATTAACAAGACAAACTGTTCATTAGAAAGTAAATATCACTATAGGAATTCTGCTTTGTCTTCTTTCAAGCAAGAGTGTCATCATGGTGGAACTGTCAGTCATAATCTATCTTCATCAAGACTCGATTGTGGAGATAAAGTTCCTCCAACTGTGGAAGGCCATGTAGAAAATGGACATGGGTTTAGACCAGCCAATTTTGAGGTCAGAAGTGATAAAACTCTAGACTGTTCCATTGAGTTTGAAACTGATAATCTTGCTTCTATGGAACCAAATGGTTTGGAGCATACATTTAGAGATCCAATATCAATGCCACGCAGAACTTCAAATTGTTCACCAGCTGTCCATGATACTGAAAAAGCAAAGTTTGGCAGAGTTGCTCCAAGAGAGAATACAGATACATCATTTGCTCAAAGATCTGATGAAGATTCTTCTCGTATGCATGTCTTCTGTCTTGACCATGCTGTAGAAGTGGAGCAGCAATTTCGTCCAATTGGAGGAGTGCATATATTGCTACTCTGTCATCCAGGTATATTGTAATACGATCTACCTCAACAATGACTGCCTTTCTACTTTTTCTCCCTGTTTTTTCCATATTCTCTTTCCTAATTGATGCAGGAGGATCACTAATGCTTTTCAATGGCCAAAATCAATGCAGAATTTATGCAGCATTGACATTGGATTATGCATGTATGATCTTAGTTGTTAGATAATTGAGTGTGGTAAATGCACACCCAATAATATGTTGATTTAATGAAGTTTTCCCACTTGTGTAGGGATATTGCACTTGTTTTTTCTTTTTCAAGTGAATCTACATTAGTTCTCTGTATTACTGTCACGTCTTCTCTCCATGGTTTAGACTTCAGGGATTTACCATATGGTGAATTGCATGTTACACTTAGTTCCCATAAACTTCAATTGAATTGTACAAGAGGAATGTGCTTTCCACTTTTGGTTTTCTGGCTCCACATTTTGTTTACACTGAAAATTATTTCTTTGAAGGGAGAATGGCGTGTAATGGAGAGTGTTTCATTTAGAAGGCGCCATTTTACTGTGGATTAAGAGGAATTTCTGATTTTATAAATGCTTAGTTGTCGTCGGTCGTGATTGGAAACACTGAGTTTATACTTATTAACATTATAAAGAAAAGAGCTCCATGAGCTAGCCTTCTGCAGTGAAAGCTCTTATTAAATTACTCAACAAAGTCTGGTAAACCATAATCATGATTATAATCAATACAAAAACTTTGGAATTTCTACGAAACAGTTTTCTGGCAGATCTATACATCCATGGTTGTGTTCTAGGCTTCTCACATGTTATTTATGTTATGGTTTATCTGCTTCTTTGTAATTTCTATGTATTCATTTGCAGAGTATCGCAGGATAGAAGCTGCGGCAAGATTAGTGTCAGAAGAACTGGGAATTGATTGTGTCTGGAATGATATTACTTTCAGGGACGCCACCAAAGAGGATGAGGAGAATATCCAGTCTGCTTTGGATAGTGAGGAAGCCATACCGGGGAATGGGGACTGGGCTGTAAAGTTGGGGATCAATCTTTTTTATAGTGCCAATCTTAGCCGGTCCCCTCTTTACAGTAAGCAGATGCCATACAATTCTGTAATATACAATGCTTTTGGTCGTAGCTCTCCAACTAGCTCGCCTACAAAGTTAAATGTTTATGGAAGGAGGACTGTGAAGCAGAGAAAAGTTGTGGCAGGGAGATGGTGTGGGAAAGTTTGGATGTCTAATCAAGTTCATCCTTTCCTAGCAAAACGGGATTCTGAGGATCAAGATCAAGAACAGGAACCAGAAAGAAGCTTCAGATGTTTGACAATGCCAGATGAGAAGCTTGATAGAAAACCACAATATATCCACAAAATTGAAACCACATCAGCTGCTAGAAAATCTGGGAGGAAGAGGAAAATAACAGCTGCGAGTGGGCCACTTAGGAAAGTGAGATGTCCTGACATAGAAGGTGCAGCTTCAGATGATCCAGAAGGGGATGTTTCTCATAAGCAGCAAACAAGAGTTTATAGTAGGAAGCAAACTATGCGAATTGAGAGAGATGTTTCATATAATTTATTGGAAGATAATTCTCATCAGCAGCCTGACCGAATTCATAGAAGCAAACAGGCTAAATCTTTTGATGGGGACAATGCAGTTTCTGATGATTCATTTATGGGCAACTCTCATCAGCATCATAAAAGAATTCTTAGAAGTAAACAGGCCAAGTCTATTGAGAGCGAAAATGATGTTTCTTATGCTTCTGTGGAGAATAATTCTAAAAAGCAACATAGCAGAAATCCTAGAACTAGGAGTAAGCAAGTGAAATATGTTGAGAGGAAAAATGAAATTTCAGATGATTCGCTGGAAGCTGAAGTTCATGAATGGCATGGGAGGCTTCCTAGAAGCAGAATGGCCAAGTATTTTGACAGGGAAGACACAGTTTCAGATAATTCACTTGATGAGAGTTCTCACAGGACACCAGGGAGGGCTCACAGAGGCCAACAAGGCCCATATATTGATAAGGAAGATGCAATTTCAGATGATTCAGTGGAAAATAGTTCTCTTCAGCAGAACAGAGGGAGTTTTAGGGGAAGCCACACCAAATATATTGAGAGGGAAGATGAAGTTTCAGATGATATGCTGGAAGAAAGTACCTATCAGCAGCATGCAGCATCCCATAGCCGACGAGCCAAATTTATGGACATGGAAGGTGAGGTATCTGATGAACTACAAGAGGAAAATACTCATCAGAAGTGCACGAGGATTCTCAGAAGCAACCAAGCCAAATTTGCTGGTGCTGGTTCAGATGATTCCTTTGAGGACAGTATTCAGCGGCAAAGAGTCCCTAGAAGCAGAAGCACCAAATTTTTTGAGCGTGAAGATGCAGTTTCTGATGATTCGCTGGAAGATGATGCTCATCTGAAGCGCAAGAGAATTCCTAGAAGGAAGAAGGCCAAATTTATGCGGAGAGAAGATGTCTCAGATCACATGCAGGAGGATGATGCTAAATGGCAGCCAAATAAGACTCCTAGATTCAAGCAAGCCAAATTTATTGACAGGGAGGATGTATCTGATGATCTGCCAGAGGAGGATACATATTGGCAGCCAAGGAAGACCTCTCAACGCAAACAAACAACACATACTGAGAGAGATGATGTTTCAGATGATATGGGGGAGAACAATACTTGTTGGCAGCCAAGTAAGACTACTAGAGGCAAGCAAGCCAAATTTATGGAGAGGGAAGATGTAGTTTCGGATGACTTGCTGGAGGATAATCCTAATAAGCAGCAGAGTAAGATCCTGAGAAGCAAGCAGACCAAACCAGTGGCTGTTCCCAAAATGAAATTAGAAACTCCTCGGCAACTGAGACAAGGGACTGCTAGGCCAAAAAGGAAAGAGAATTCCCAATCAATCAAACGAGGTAAGCAAATGAAGCAAGAAACTCCTCAGCTCCGGAATGCCAGACAGGTCGAGTCACATTTTGAAGAGGAGCTAGATGGTGGACCTAGCACACGCCTTAGAAAAAGGCCTTCAAAGCCTTCAAAAGATCCTGAAACAAAGCCAAAAGAGAAGCTGCAAAACAATAAGAAAAAGGTGAAGAATGCTTCAGCTATGAAGCCTCTGACTAGCCGGAAGAATGTGAGAAATAAGGATGAGGATGCAGAATATCATTGTGACATTGAGGGTTGCTCCATGAGTTTTAGCTCAAAACAAGAGCTAGCATTGCATAAAAGAAACATTTGTCCAGTCAAGGGGTGTGGAAAGACTTTCCTCTCACATAAGTATCTAGTGCAGCACCGCAGAGTCCACTTGGATGACCGCCCCCTTAAGTGCCCCTGGAAGGGCTGCAAGATGGCATTCAAATGGGCATGGGCTCGGACTGAACACATCAGGGTTCACACCGGTGCTCGTCCTTACGTGTGTGCAGAGGAAGGTTGCGGGCAGACATTCAGATTTGTATCAGATTTCAGTCGTCACAAAAGGAAGACAGGCCATTCGGTGAAGAAAAGCAGAGGTTGATGTAGTTTGAGAAATGTACAATTTAACATTGCTAATGGAACTATTGTTCAATTGACAGGGTAGCGCTTAGGTTTAAAGATAGGTGTAGATCATTATCCCTGTAATTGTCATTCTGATTTAACATTTAATTATCCTTCTTTTGTCATGGGTCTTAATTAGACCCATTTATTCACTTCTAGCTGACCCTATTGCTTGAATCTTGAAAAAGAATAATCTTCAATTAACCTAGTCGAGCTCCCCTTCAGAGGAAAGAAGACACAATCACCACAATTTGATACAAAAAAGCTTATTACTTTTTCAATATTTTGATCGATTTACAACTTAGCTAGATCTTTTATTGAGCTCAACTTTTCCTTTCCCTTTCAGAAGAAAAAGCAAAATAGATTTGATGACTACAATCTACATAACGGAAGAGCAAACTATGGTCTGTAATAATCTTTTAGAAGGGAAAAATCAAAAGGGGAGACACGTGCATTGCATCCTTTTTTTTTTTTTTTTTTTCTTTTGTGGCTTTATGGAGCGATAATTTCTTTTTTTTTTTTTTTTTTTTTCCTTTGTTTCTGCGTTTGTGCTTTATGGAGCATAAAATTTAGAAAGTTGCTTCTTCTTCTGCTTCTTTGTATTGCTTTTAGGACGCCTACGAAATCAAACATCAATCATTTTTCATTTCCGCGCAGAAAAGAAATGTCTTGCTGTTAAATGCTTTTATTTATTTTTAAGATAAAAGGAAGAAATATATATATTTATATTTATATAAATAATCAGATTTTTCTTTACTATGAAATAGTGAAATTAAGACTATTTATCAGTTCTATAAATTGTGAATCTATCTGTTAATTTAAAAAACCACTGTGTTTTTTTCTTTTTACATATTTATGGAAGTGATCTTGGTTGAATATGTAAATAATTTAGAAATAAAGTTAGATAAATGAGAGAGGAAATATTTATCCCAATGGTTAGATCAAATATTTTTAGTTGAAAAAACAAACTTATTAATTTAAATAATTTATATTATAAGCCACTTCATTAGCGAAACTCATCTGTCCTACAAATTTTTTTATTTATTATAAATTATAATTATATATTTTTATTTTTTTAAAAGAAAATAAATTTTCAAATTTTTTATTTTATTTCGATTTTAATGTAATTTCCATGATAAAATCATCGTTATTATTATTATCATCAATTTTAACAATACATCCTTTATGGCTTTGATTCTTTTTAAAAAAAAAATTAAAATTTGATTATTTTTAAGAATAATTTACCATGCTTCTAAAAAAAAAATTACTAGTATGTATTATTTAATTAAACAAGATATTATAGATTATTGATAAAATTAGATGCAAAATTTATAATTTTGTAGTTTACTGGAGGAGGGTGTAAATTATATACGTTTGGACAAAATAAACGTATAGGCGCACATCGTATAAATATACATTTGACGGATTTATATACTTTTTCTTTTCCCAGCTCTTCTTCTACAATTTTTATTCGATTTGGCGAAATACTAATTTGTCCTTTACCATTCTATCCTTGTCCCTCTCAACTTCACATCTGGAATTAGGGTTTTTCAAAATTGAGATGTGCAGGCACAATGGAATTCTCTGAAACATCCAATTTAGTCAGTACAAACGCTCTTATAGGGTTTCAATCGCCCACATACGCTTCCAATGCTGATCCAGATACTAAGCCATCTGATCAGACTGTGGAACTACGCAAAGAGGGGAGGAAAAAGCTGTATTTGAAAGACGGCGGGGATGCGGAGACTAAACCTGATAAGGTGACAGCGGTGGTGGTGGAGAAAGTTCAAGAACAACTAGAAAAGCAGCTCCATTTGAAAGAGGATGAAGAGGACAAACATTCGATAGAATGGAACCAAGATGACGACTTTAAGAGTGCGGACAGCAATGATGGAGAAGAACATAACATGGACGATAAAGAGGATAATGGTGATGACAAGTTCAGTGATGAGATGGAGAGGAAGGATGAGGGAAGTAATGGTAATAGAAGGTATCAATATCCGGTCAGACCTGAAGCTGAAGATTGCTCCTATTATATGAAAACTGGGACTTGCAAGTTTGGATCTAATTGCAAGTTTAATCATCCCGTTAGAAGAAAAAACCAGGTACTGTATATGCATTTTTTCTTTGTGTTTTGTCTATATGTTATTTAAAGTTCGGTTCTTTGAATGAGAAAATGTGTGTTTGTGTTGCTTATGCTTTTTTATATAGATGCGGGGATTTTTCCTTTTAATGGGCCTTATTTTGTTGTTATTGTGCTCTTGTGGAGGGATTTTCTGAGTTTGGAAGAAATATAATTATGAAAGACTGGGCTGTATGCTTTTTATTGTTAATGGTAAAAGTGGCTTGTGCAGTTATTATCTGGTGCAATTGCTCTAGTTGATGGAAAGTAATTCTTGGGTCTAAGTATTTTACTAAGATAGCACAAGGGATTTGTTTTTTGTTTTCTTTTTTCTTCTTTTTTAAGCGTATGGCAATTTTGTCTCCTCTGTTGAAAGCTTCTGATTGTATAAGTTGTGCTAACTTTTAAGTTCTCTTTTTAAATCTCACTTTTATAAGGTTACCAAGGACAAGGTGAAGGAAAGGGAAGAACCAACTGAGAGGCCAGGCCAGACAGAATGCAAGGTTATCTTTGAAATATGTTGCATTATTAATCTACATATAAAAGGGGCTATTTTGTGAGTTAAGCGTACATTTTAATGTTTACTCCTTTTAATGGTCTTTTTGCAGTTTCAGTATGCGTTTGACCTCTTTGTCTGCATTCTGCTTTGTCATGCATGAAGTAAACGCTTGCTGGTTCTGGCAATTGACTTTTCTGAGTTGAACCATTAATTATCTTTTTCCAAAGGATTTGTTTGTTGTCAGTGAAAGTATAGGGAAATCCCGCACAAAGCATGGCCTGCATCACCTTTCGTGAGGAAAAGATTCCATTTATTAGCATGTCGAGTGTTTGCAACTACCTTTCTTGTTTAGCTTCACAACACGTGCAAACATTTTATTTCCCTTTTGATCGACCTAAATTCCCTTTGGTTCATAGCCTTACTTACCAAAAAGGATTAATGCCTGATCCAAGCTATGGTTTTGAGTAGGATTTCCTTGAACTTAATTTGCATCATAGGAAAACTGAGATTTGCTGATTTGATAGATTTTATTCAACTCAATTGGTAGTGCTTATCATGGGCACTGCTTTATCTTTTGTAACTTAAGACAAATAGTTCATGTGTAGGCTTTATGCATTGCTCATGAATAACAGTTTCTGCTGTCCTATAATTTTTCTTGAGTTACTGCAGTATTACTTGAGGACAGGAGGCTGTAAGTATGGAAAAGCTTGTAGATACAATCACTCGAGAGCAAAACCTCCTGTGCTTCCAGCAAAAACAACAGTTTTCCCTGCTTTGGACCTAAACTTTCTGGGTCTCCCAATCCGACCAGTATGTCTTCTATGTGTGCATTAAATGTTCGACATATATTTGTTTAATCGTCCACAGGGATTTATTTTTTTTTTTTAGCTATGTACACTGGAGATTCTGACATGTTTCATTCATCATAGGGAGAGAAAGAGTGCCCATATTATATGCGTAATGGATCCTGCAAGTATGGAGCTAACTGCCGGTTTAATCATCCAGATCCTACAGCTGTAGGAGGAAATGATGCTCCATACAGTAATGGTGGGTCTGCTTCTTTACAGCAATCGTCACAACCGAGCGTAGCATCTTGGTCTTCACCAAGAGGACTAAATGAGACTGCCCCCTTTGTGCCAATTATGTTTCCACCAACTCAAGGGGTTCCATCACAAAGCCCAGAATGGAATGGATATCAGGTATGTTATCTTCCTTGGTGCAGTGCTGTTTACTTGTTTTTGTTATTTAGAGCTATCAAAGTATTAAATGTTCTCATTGGTTTCACATTTTGCTGTTCTTGATATTAATTTTGTAATTGTTTCTTAAGATGTTCAAGATGGTGTTCAGAGTTTATTAACATTTTTTATCCTTTTTCTTTTCCATTTTGATGTAGTCGTTGAAGATAATTGTGATGTTAGTAGAGCTTGTTTTTTATTTTTTATATCTATTAATATGGAAGTTATTACATTCTTTAAATAAATTGTATACTTTATTAATTGAAATTATTTTTCCCATTAATTGAATTCCTTTGCGGTTTGCCAAGGCTCCTTTATATCCACCGGAAAGAAGTCTACATCCACCTCCAGCATATGTTATAAGTCCAGCTACAGACACCAATGTATATGCTCATCAGCTGCAGATGCCAGTTGATGAATTCCCCGAACGTCCTGGTCAACCAGAGTGCAGTTATTATATGAAAACTGGGGACTGTAAGTTTAAATCTAACTGCAAATATCATCATCCAAAGAATCAGATATTTCTTTTTTTTTTTTTTTTTTTTTTTTTGATGCCTCGCCATGATGTTTGGAGAAACTTATTGGAAAAATTTCCAGAATATAACTTAACCTTTGACAAAGGTTAGGTGTCTCTTTCAGTAGAAATGGAACTTACTAAATAGATAGAATTGATTTTCGTGAGGATTCTATTGAGCAAATAAACCTTAGTGAAGCACAAGCTGAAAGGAAATGATACATTTGCTGCTGTATTGTTGGTTCGTATAGCAAGAAGAGATATTTCTGTGTGGTTTTATTTTCTAAGCCATGAGCACTAACTGGAATTTAAATTTTCGTTTTCTCTTTTGTGATTGTATTTGTGTTTCCAATCCAGGGTCAGAGCGTTTGCTCCTACTACAAGCGCTATGGCATTTGCAAGTTTGGACCTGCTTGTAAATTTGACCATTCAATACAACCAGCTTCGACAACAGGGCTTGCTGATGATCAGGGTACTCTCTATGGTGACTCAATGGCTAAAGAAGAAGCTAGAATGACTGAAACCGGAAATGGAAGTGATAAGTCTGTGTAGAACTTTTTGCATCAATCAGTCTAGCTTTTTAGGGCGAAGCGATACAGAGGATTTTAAGTTTTCTCCATGGAAGTGGATCTTTTATTTAACATTCACTCTGGTTCAACTGCCACGAGCTTTTGGAATGGTGGCATTATATATTATCATGTGTTGTGTTACTACCAGCCAAAGTGGTATCCGGATATGTAAATTCTCTATTTTATGTTCTTTACCGGCTTTGTTTATTAACCTTGTCATTACCAACAAATGCACAAGCAGCTTTGCTTAAACTATCATTCTTACATCTGTTCTTAAAAAACTTTGTCCTGAGTTATGTTGATCTTGCTACTTTCTGCCCTGTTTTGATGAATTGAGGAAGCCAAGGGATCTGTTGTTTTGTTGATCAAAAAAATTTGAACGCTCCCAGGAAATTACAATCTGAAATACAAAATATTGCTTGAAAAATGGGTCTGCAAAATTTGCTACCTGTTCTGTTCATGTAATGTAACGGGGCAAAAAGAATTTGAAGTACCCTTCGAGTGGTTTTAACTAAGCTTGTCAATTCAGGTGGGTAGGTGAAGTGTGATGTCCATATACCGACAAATAACCAACAAAAATAAATGGTGGATAAGTAACACAGCATATTTGTATTATCCATATACTGAATATAATAATGACGATGATCTGACAAGAGCAAGCACGGGCAATCTCTGTGGATCAACCATTTGTTCCTCACTTTCATAATATTATAATCCCCACATATCTTCAGTTCTTCCCAGGTCATTTAAAGCATCCACTTGCAATATTATTATGGGACCGAAATTCGCGAGACTATAAAATTGCTGCAAAAGCAATGCTATTAATTCTGGAAGTAACCTAACCAACTAAAGCAACCAATCAAAGATTGAAAACAGGGTGGGCAGATATCTACAAGGGTTTGAAACTACATAATACATAAGCCTAACTAAGATTAGAGTTACATAGAGAGAGTAAGAACTAGTAGTAATGATAATAATAATAATAATAATAATTGTAATATAGTTATGTATTTTAGTTTGCAGACATATTTCCACACTTGGAGTAAAGTGGCATTTGGATTTGAAATTTTAGTTTTCCACCTTGACCTTACAAGTGAAAAATTAAAATAAAATTCTTATTAATTCTTTTACAAACGTCTCTTACAAGTTTCAATAGCCACTAACAGGAACCTTTGCTAAAAGATCAACAAAACGGGAAATACTAACCCAACATAAAAGATTGCCACACCATATACGACGTTTGTTTATCTTATAATTTCTCTCACACACGAAATGAGTTGTCTTCCTCTTTAGCTTATGTAATCAATAAATGTACCCTCTCACATTTGAACCAAGCTACCAGATCGATATTAAAAAAAAAAAAAAAAAAAAAAAAACCTGAATAGGTAATATTCCGTCATATGCGCTTGTTTTGCTAGACTCAATATTTATCTTCAACCAAATTGGGGGAAAAAAAGAAACTTTTCTAGTTTACTTGTACATTTCCATTTCTTACATATGCACAGCCATACAGAATCCTACTTAATAATAATAGAAAAAAAAGCAGCAAGAGCTGTTTCATCTAGAATCCACAACAAATAGGAAGGTAAAAAATCAGGCATCAACGTTGGCTTTGTTTCCAGCAAGGATAAGAGAGATCTCCAGCCCACGACTAAACGCTTGGTTGAAGAGAAGGCGAGACTGGAAGGTAGAAATGAATGGAAACCATGATAAGAAAGCAATAGGAGCAAAAATGATGACACCCATCCCAGCATCGTACATTCTGGCAAACTCCCGCACCGAGTCCCACAGCCCTAGACTCCATACCACCTTTTTCCAAGTGATAGCCAACTGTTTCAAAAGAAGCACAGAAGGTATACAACAGTCAGAAAATAATATTTGAAACATATGTAGGTTAGAACTGGATAATAAGGAACATTTAGATCAAGGAAGAAAGGCGTTCTTCCAAATGCAATCAGAAAGTCAATCCTCCATTGCTCAGCATGTCCATGCTCCTAAAAGGAGCATTATGGTCATTTAAAAAGAGAGAGAGTTGGACAATTTTTATCCTGGCTGAGACAAATAGTGCTAGATTTGGCAGCAACTACCATTGCATGGATTTGCAGCGGAAGGATAATGTTCTCAAATCTCTTTTCAGCTCACTCTCAAAACAGCTAGCTAGTTGCTACTTCTATTGCCACTCCAAAATACAAAATTCTTTGTTAAAGTATAATTCAGAAAAAGAATTCTATATGTGCGGTTTGTTTTTTGCACATCATACTATGCAAAATTGGAGAAGGGCCACTTCAACTTACACATAACATGGCCCATCCAGTAGGAATAAACGCCAGTATGCTAGCAAAAAGGTCTGCAATCGACAGATTGGTGAAGGCAACAACAAGGCAAACGGCAGCAATAAGTCCTAGTGCTGTGACTCCTTGCATGAATCGCATGAATAGCTTAAAGTTGACATATTTCTCAAGGAAGTTGTCTGATTTTTTGGGGCTAAAGGTAAAAATCTGCAAGAAAATGCAACACAGAACACATGATGAGTACAACATAAACAATTAGCATGTGGATAGAAGATCAGAAGTCAGTTTAAAACTGATACAAACCTTAAATATCATGACTATGCCAATCAATACAACCCAGGAGAAGCCATAGATCTAGACAAAAAAGGACGTTGTCAATATCAGAAAGTTTCATTAGCTAAATCTAAATTGTTAAATTTCATATTGCCTTTTAAGTAAAATGTGATCTCTGCAACCATGCCCACCAGCAAGCACCAGAAATAGTAAGAACACTTATTAGCATAATAATGGTTCTTTTAAATTATTCTTCATTTTAGTTATTTAATTGAGAAAAGAAACGAACAAATAGACTACTGGTCACAAATTAGCATAACCCGAATATTGTTATAATAAGAATACACTCCCACTTTCACATTTGCAAGTTTCACTAAAATTGTCTTTGGAAATGCTAAAAAGAAACTGTTAAAAAAAAAAAAAAGGATAAGATGATTACCGCAAGAGATGTGTCCTTTCCTGTGAGATGGAGCTTGTATACAATGCCATATTGAAACATGAAGAACCGTAAGCTTAATATTGTTTCCAATATGCGGCCTCTCAAAGTTTGGATATGCATCTGCAGAAAAAACAAATGATAAAACATTTTTCAGAAAAAACAAATGATAAAGTCACTAGAGATAGGATAAGCAGATTAAGCTCCAACCCACATGATAAAACATTTTTCAGAAGAAACTTCTCCTAACCTGTTAGCATGATGGCATGCCACAACATATAGTGATGCATACGATAGAAAATGAAATTACAAACAAACTCTAGCAGCACAAACTCTTATCCATTTTAAAATGAGAAACAGGATTCAGCTCAAGCAAGAGGACTTCCGTATCAAAAGCACAATGTTGCTAAAACCCCATTATAATAATAGAATAGAAGCAGGACCTGTTCTTCATTCCACCATGATTCCCAGCTATCATCTCCTTTTACCCCTACCCCACCTCTGTACAGAAGCCAGCTGGTCCAATCATCAAGGACATCACATACGCTTTAACAAAATGACTTCTTGAGTAAAGCCTATAATTTTCAGCAAATTTGATGTGACGGACCACAAAGCCTCTACCAGTTGCTCTGTACTGTTGGTGAAATTAGACAGATATCATTTTCCAAAACAAATAAAGCATGTACTTTTTTTTAAATAGAAAGAGAGGGAGAGAGACATACTTTTGCACCTCCATGGAGGATTGTACGTCCGAAATAATGAGTTTTAGTGCCCAAAGAGAATGTGAAGAAGACTGAACACAACTGAAGTTGCATTGTAACAAAGCTAAACACAGCCTGCAACCACAAAAAATTGTTTCATTGGAAAAATAAATCATTAGATAAGTATGTTAAGAACAAGTCATAAAATAAATTACAAAGAATTATAAGATGGAAGAAGCTTAACTGCATTGAAGAGAAATTAATCTTAGCAAAACACCAATAAGAAATACATTTACTCACCTTCAGCAATCCTAATTCCAGTATAAAGCCCATTATCATGGGGACTGCAGTAAAAACCCCAATCTGGACCAAGAATTGTGCATTCAAAACAGCATCTAAAGCTGTGTTACCTAATAGCTTCGCTTCAGTTGCAATTGCACTATCAAGCCCTGAGAAAGCCTGAAATTTTGATAGCATATTAATAAAATATTCCATCCATATGTACGAATAATCTTAGAAAGGTGTGTCAATTGCAATGAAATGACTCTAGTCCAGCTACTTGGTTGCAAATTCACTAAAGCAGAGATTGTCTGCTCAGTTACCAATAAACAATCTTTGTTAACCAACCAACATCTCAGCAACTATAAAATGAACGGGGAAAATAGTAAAACTCAAAATAAAAACAAAAACAACAATTGAGACAGCCGCTCAAAATTAAGAGGGAAAAAATGAGGGTAGTTAAAAGTACCAGGTAGACCCTTCCATACAAGAATATGTACACTGTAAGGACTGTCATCTGCAATAAAGCAAATTTTTTGTTGGATGTTTTGAGAGATATGTTAATTAAAGGAGATCAAATTATTTGAAGTGACAAAAAAACAAAGAGTCCACGTAACGATACCATTGTGCAAAGATAGTACCCAACAGTTGTGAAATAAAAAGAAAGCATTCTGAAGAAATCAAAAAGTTGTCCGAGCCTATACACATCCCTGCTAAGGACTTGCTCTCCATTTCCTCCAGCCACTTTCCCTTCAAAAAGAGCAATCTGGTTCAACCCAACATCTCTTCCCTTTCCAACCTACATCAAGCAGGGTATCAAGAAACCAAGAATATGATGTACCAAAGATAAAGAAAAATAATATGACCTAGAATATAAACCTGAATGTATTCATGGTGAGTAACATTCCCTTGCCTTAATGTGGAGTTAAACCCTGCAGCATTCCATTTTATATAATGAAAAATAGTTCGGAACTACTTGAGTAAGCAGCAACACATAAAATATCACTCCCTTAACCCAACCCAAGAGTGAAGTCTTTGAGAAGAATTTAGAATTTCAGAAATATTTCAGGAAAAAACTCAGAAATAAGCACAGTCAGGAAAGTTGATTAATCCTTGAGCTCTTACTTTCTTTTATACATAATTATGCAGAATAAATAAGCAACTCCTTGTTCAGAATCAGAAGATTCACCGACAATGAAGTAATAAAGGGGATCTAGAAGAAAGGGGACAAGGCAGGGGAAAAAGTAAAGGAAAATTCTAATGCAGGCCCCAAAAGGGGCAAAAAAAAAAAAAAAAGAACAAAAAATTAGCATTATTGTATCAAAAAATGAAGAAACAAAAATTTGTTTCAAATATTTCAGGAAGCTCTTAAAATTCCCAGTACTCTAATGTCCAAAATACATGAGAACACAGACATGACAATTATAGTTTGAGTAATGTGTTTCAGGTGCTAAACAAGAAGGGAGTTGGTAAGTCTTGTAATATGATAATATATCTATGTTCCAAGCCAAGACTTTTATTAATTAGTTTAGCTTTCATTTCTGTTTCTGCTTTTGCTATTCTAGAGCAAACAGCAAGGTTTGGATGGATAAGCAAAACACACTTTTTAAGCTTGAAGAGGTTCTATCTACGCTGATCTAAAAGCAAAGGCTGCATTCAGAAAGGCCTTTTTTATTTTTATTTTTTTACAATTGTATTTTTTATGTTTTCAAGTGAAGTAAAATTAATATATTTAGTAATTTATAAAGTAAATATACTTTTCTATTATTAATTTGCTCAATTGCGAAATCAATTTATAAAAATTACTTTTTAGAAGGCAAAAGGCAAAATTCGAACCAAAGGATGCCTTGATCAAATGCGTCATACTTATCAGTTCAATATCCTTTTGAAAGACTAGGATATTCAAAAGACAAGTAGATAGTCAAGTCATCAACACAAATCAATTGTAACACCACAAATCAATTGTCCTAAATATCTATATATTTTAAATTCAGTCATTAATAAAGACAGCCATACAACAATCGCGAATAACAATAAATTTTAATTAATAAATTATAGAAGAATGGACACAGAGAAGGGGACAAAACAATTGTCATCTATGACACTTACCTGCAAATATATCTTCACTAATATTAATTACACGTGATGCCTTGCTAATGCCACCTCGAGTTATGTGAAATATTCGATCAAAAACATCTGGATGGCCATAGTGCATGCGAACTCTGCAAGATTTTTTTTTTAACAGCACAAAAGTTGCTCATCAAAGATTCATTTAAGAGAAGAAGAAAACACTAATGCTCCTGCAGACAATATTATGACAGAGCCAAATGAAGGCACACACACAGAGGCATGAAGATGACTATGCAACTATACAATTATGGAAGAGTGATGGTACATTCCAGAATAAAGAATTTGTTTCTAGCTAAACCAAACCCACAAACTGAAATAGAAAAGGAATATATTTTGCCACAGACTATCTGATTTTTTTTTTTCCTTATCAAAAGGACGACTTTGCTGGCTCGCAATAATGAAAAAAATTAAGAAGAATATAAACTGAGCCAAACATATATGAAATATATGAGTGCTTAGTCTGAAATATAAATCCATATTTTTATGACAGTAAAAGCACCTTAATCAGTCAATTTAGTAAAGAATGTACTCACCGAATTTTCCACTGATTTTTCTTGCAGTAACAAAAAGTCAACAACCTTTAATAAATATTTACATTGCCAATTCACAAAGCAATGTGAAGCACATATAATAAGTAACATGCTTGTCATATTAACAGGATCATTAAGAATCCAGATAAGAGGATGGTCTTTAACCAGATATTTTTGCCTTGTGAATCAATTTACACAACAATACTTTTCATCTTTTTCTTTTTTTGCCTTCTTGAGGGCAATGGCATTTGGTGTTTCTGTTTACAAAATTGGTTATTGCTGTGAAAGACATAATAGAGTTTACACAAAATAATATATTCTCAAACCTAACTGTTCAATCATATTCTGATTTCATCATTCAATCCAATTCCACTAAGAAGATTATAAATAAATGATTGAACACTAACACTGTAAACTAAGCCCTTGAATAAACTACTAAATTTTATCTTAAAAAATAAGTCACCAACTAAATTTTATCTTAAAAGGATATCAAAGAGGCTGTAAACTACTCACTTGAGAGGGTTTGCTAACACGCGCTGTGCCAATGTCACAAAACTAGTCTCTTGATTGGACATAAACCAAGCTAAAGATGAAACACTGCATAAACACATTCGAAACAATGAGTGGTAAGATCATCAGAGTGACAAAATAAGAGTAATCAATTGTGTGAGAAAGTGCATGCCAAACCTTCCAGTAAAAACATGTTCCCTTACACCAAGAATAGTGGGAGGTCGAATGCCATGTTTTGCTTGAAATTCCTCAAGAAGATTTCTCATCTTCAGTGCCTCTTCAAGATAGTTATCCTATACAATGGCATATGCATCAGATAGCATAATATTGCTCCTAGCAAAAACATTAAAACCTACAAAACACTAGGCGACTCCAGCCGCAAATAGAAAAAGATATTGATAATGTAAGTGGTAAGCCTAGATATAACACACTACAAACACTTTCTAAGGGACCTTTAAGAAGCACACCCATCAGTTAAGGGACTTCAAGACACGAACATCATGTGTTTCAAGTGTAAAAGTACTTTGTCAATTAAAATTGTTTCAGATTAAGGCTTAGTTGAGTTCCAAAATGTTGCAAAAGATTTGCAATGAAATCAACACCAGAAATAATACCAATTAATACATTGTCTAATATGTAGATGGAGAATATAGATATATATATAACCTGGTTCATGTCAATAGTTTGAATGGCTTCCCCACGAGTAAAAATTATAGCATGGTTTTGGTTTTCAGGCTTCCCTTCTCCAAGCTTCGGATCTCCAGGAAGTTTTATCGAATATATTTCCTACATTTAAAGATAAAAAGGAAAATAAGATCACCACTATAAAGCAGATAGTAAGTAAAGAAAACATTCATAAAACCACTTTATGACATAGCAAAACAACAAGAAATACCTCAAAAATAATTTAAGCAAATGGCAATATCCAATATTAGCGGGAAAAAAGAGATGGCAATTACAAAGAAGCTTCAAGAATAATGGTCAACACATGATCATGCAAAATAATTATTATCAAATTATATAAAACTATAGATAGTGGAAATGCCCAAGCAGCCATAAGCCTATATCATATAAGCTTAAATCCAGTGGAAATGTAAAACAAAACCACAACCATCCAGCGCGGCAGTTTCAGAAAACTTGCCAAACAAAATAGAAAGTTATTCCTCTAAACACAGGGTATACTCCAAGAGCCCTAGTGTTTATTTCAGAAGGAAAATATAGCAGAAAAATCACATTTTTGGTCATGTTAAGTTGTCACTATATTGCTTTTGGGAGAAAAAACACTCAGAAACCTGTGTGGTAACACAAAATAAAAATAACATTTTACAGAAAGTATGATTGATAAAAGACGTTTTCTGTGCAGAAAATTAAGCATTACAAAATATTAGTTAAATAATTATCTACCTGATCTTTTCCATGTATATCAGCTTTAACAAGCTTGGAATAAAATTCCTTAGAAGCCTTTCCATCAGCAGCACCACTCTCCTCTGTATGTATGAAGGCAACTCGAAGTGCCTCATTCCTAAAAGCAGAAACTAAAGTGCATAAGCATGTAAACAGAACCTCAATGACTTACATTACCAAGTCATGCCGCCTGATGACTTTAGAATTATGACCTATAGGCATTAATATGAAGTAAACAGTTTTACTGACTAATTGCAAATTTTCCCGTTGTTATTCCAAAAAATCGAAGTAACAAACACAAAAGCAAGAAATAAATGAATTTGACAACTTGAAACAGTCAAAAGTAGGCCAAGATATCAAACTTTACATGTTCATACAGAATACTTGGCACATTTTGTCTCACCTTGACCCCTAAGATTGTTAACAGATAATTAACTTTTCAATGCCTCTCCTTGTCTTCATTAAACATTTATCAAATCTGTTAATAATTATTCATACTCAAACTATTATTTTAGTTTACCCACACATTTCCAAGTCCTCCACTGGATAAGCAACAGCAAATTAAAGAATTCTAAAGGAACACAATTGAATTAAATATTAGTTCACACAAATAAGAAATATTAGAAACTAATTAAGTTTTAAAAGAAACAAAAGCATAGCTCTCCTATCCGGAAACTTTCTTCCACTAACAGGTACTTCACACCCATCCTTGTACTCACATAAACATTGTGTAATGTAAAGCATTACATCAATAAAGACACTATTCCATTTTGAAGAAAAAACAACACAAAGAAACCGATAGTTACCAGAAAACTGGATCAATCCATTCTAGAGATCAAATAATTGAAAGAAAATATTATACCGCTGCAACAGAAGAGCAATATCAGCAGCCTCTTTATCCTTCCGTTGCTTTTGTTGCCCATAAATTTGGCATGAGACTACATAAGTGAATTTCAAGTCAGCTTGAGCCCTTGATTCACGTGATAGTTCAAAACCTTGGGTGGTGAAGAACTCTGTCTGAGAATAATCATCCACTACAAAAACAAGATAATTAAGTGAACATATTGATATCTTGCCCTTTATAGAAGAGAACATGACGGGTGCCTCAAAAAGTACCTCCTAATGATCTCCTTTCCAAAAAGCTCTGCAACATTAAAGCCCTTCTATAATACATCATACCACGTACTGCCTCCCCAAGAAAAATAAAATTATCAGAGGAAAATTAAACATAGTATTATCCTATGAGCAATATAACACAATGAGACGAAACTCAAAATGAAGACACAAGGAACAATTAAATAAACAACATCTAACCAGTTCGAGCAAGAGTCTGCCCTCGATAGGATGCCCAAAAACGAAGTTCCAAAGTATCACCAGAATTTTTCTGAAAATCAACATCCCCAGTAGACTCTCCTCTACCAATCCTTTCCAAAAAATTCTCCCATTCATCTGAAAAAGGAATAGATATACACAGCTATCAACTAGAACAACATTGATGAGTAATGAAGAAAGAATGTAAGCACTTAGTAGAGTATCAAACAGCACCCTCTCAAGTGTAGAAAAGATTTCCACATGTACGAAGAATGTAATAAAAGGAAATAGGATGCCAACATAAGAGAAGGAAAAGAGCCAGGTCTGCAACTAGAGTAAAGATAAACAAACATGAGTCACGACGACTGTTCATATGTTTCCTATTTTTTTCAGACCTCCCTGCACTTAACATTAACTAGAGACACAAACTGAGGAAGCCTGCTTAAATGTGTTGGATTCCAAAGCTAATGATCCAACAAGTTTATTGAGAAAGGTAGAGGAGCTTGTATAGTGTCAAAAGGTTAGGGAATAGTTTCATAGATGTTTTAGTTTGCTTGCATGTATTTTAGAAGTGTCAACCTTGGAGATTAATACATCAAAAAGTGGCTCGGTAGGTGTTAATTTGCACCCAGATGTTTTATGCTGCCACTTTATCAGGATGTAGGTTCAAGATTGACCATTAAATTTGGAGCCCCTTGGATGATAATCCAAAGTGAACCACTTCTCATGACACAATAATTGCTAAAGTCTGTAAAGATGGTTCTTTCTTCAAGGGCATATCATTCTTATTCAAGCTTCCTCCTTCACAATCCTCCTTAATGTTTGTCCTTATTCGAGATGCAGAAGGATTCACTACTGAGATTTGACAGAACAGAATAAAAAAAAAAAAAAAAAACCCTTATTCGAGATTGCATGAAGGATTCCTACTGAGATTTGACAGAAACAAGAATAAAAAAAAAAAAAAAAAAAAAAAAAAAAAAAAAAAAAAAGATACCTGGAAAAATTTTCTGAAGATAGAAAAGAATTGATATTCCATCCTCATTTTCATCTCGCAACTCAGAGTAACTATAAAGTACAGTCTCACTGTAGTACGGAGTGAAGACGCTATATGCAAACAGAAGAAAATGAATAGTTAAATGCAAACGCACAAAGACACACAAAAAAATATATATATCGCACTATTAATGCACAGTTGCCAACTAGGGGGCTAAATCATAGACACCTAAAAGGTATAATTTCAGAAACTGGCTTTGCTTGAGGCATATCCATAAATAGTGAATTTGTGAAGAACTGTAATCTTCTTCTGGCTTCAAGATTCTTAGGAATATTGGCAGCATTGTCCTTTACGGTAAGAAGAAGATGCAACCGCTTCACCTGCTCTTTCTGTGCCAACAAATAGATAAAACTACACATGTAAATGCACACAGCACCACAAACAAAGACCAAACAATTGGTACTTCAAAGATCTTTACAATTTCTGAATCTGTAGGCCATTGAATTGTGGAAAACAGGCGCCCTTCATTTCTTGCTCTTGCCACAATGTTCCACGTATCAAGCTGCTCTCTGCATCATTAAAGTACAAACAGAACTTCTAAATTGATGATAAACTAAAATGTACTTCAAATAAAATTTTCAAGTAAGGGTGTGATACCAATAATACCTCAGATCAGCTGACATCAGATCATGCGTTACAACCTCATATAGCTGAAACAAAGCATTTGCAGCACCCTTAGCTAGTTCAGGTTGATCTCGTATCTGTGACACAAGTAATTTGTTGTCATTGAGAACATCAACAGATACAGAAACAGAATCTCAACATCATGACCAACACCCAAAACCTTATGAATTGAAGGGAAAAAATTAAAACAAAATAAATAAATTCCTGGCATGCCCAGATAACATGAATGTAAGCAAACTCAGATGTTGCAAACTGAGGTTGCCTCAATTGTCATGTTCAAAACTTTAGTGAAACATCCAAGCAAACTTATTCCCATAATGATAATGCATTAATTTAGAAATACAAACACACAAAAAAATACCAGGAGTCCAGTTAGTGCAGTAAATTTCTGCACCACTTGAGGAAGCTTCTTAAGTGATAAAGTTACAAGTAGTGAATCCTCCAATATACTATTGTTGATCTCACGAAAGATCCTTTCAACCCTATCATATAAGAGAAGTGTAAGGCAAAATAAGTACATAATCATCCGTTACTGTGCCAACCAACATGGTAAACGGAAAAAAAAAAATTCACAAGAAAAGGAAAGAAAAATCTAGTCAATGCGACTACGGAAGAAAGATTTGTACCATAGTCGCCCTTCACCATCAACCAGAGAGTGCAAAATTTTTTCAACACTGTAGTAGCACTCCTGAACTGCATATGCCATGTACTCATCCCTGCATATTCTGTTCCACAAATCTGCCTGAGTATCTTTACAGTCCAAAGCCAAATCAACTGCCAACAAGATCTGCAAGATCATAACAGAATAAGTCATCTACTTAGGTCCATTAGTGATGTAAGTGTTCAAGACCAGGAATAAGCTGCACCTTACTACTCAGAAGAAACAAAGGCCATTGAACTAATCTCAAACTTCCTGTATTACTAGGAATTGAAAGCAAGTCCATCTCCCTGAAAACATAACAAATATGCAGCCAGTAACCTATGAATATAACAGAATAAATGAAAATATTAATAGCAATATTATAAAGTATATGTCTGTCATCTACCTATTGCTTATAAAATCTTCTTCACGCAAGCTTTTGATTATATCATTCCAGAAAGGAGCAAACATGGCTGCATACTCTTTGTTTGTATCTTGAGAGTCCTGGGAAAACCAGAATCATTACATCCCAAAGATTTAGATCATGAATGGCAGAAAATTATCTCATGTAGTAACATTCTGCTTCTAGCCAGAAAAAGATAAGAAAAATGCGATAAATTCCAAGCAGAAACAAAAATATAATTGAACAACATTGAAAATTTCTCAGAAAATAAACCCAGACACAAATAGTGCACAAAGAACACAGTTCACATATGTTCAAATATGCCTTCAAGAGCACATAACCACAAATATTCTCAAGAAAAAATAACAGAAGCAAACCGTAGTTTCTGATTGCAATCTGATACTTGCCTAAATTGTGCCAATGTTCACATGCAACACATGCCATATGCAACTATTTCAAAAAGCAATGCATGCACACACAACATTCACTCAAATTGAAAGAGCAAGCAAATCTTTTGTTCAAAAAAAATTGCAATTGATGTTATCAAAAAACTTTTAAAAGAAAAGCTGCTGCTCCGTTCTTACTGAAATTAGAAGCTAAACGTGGGAAAGGATAAATTTAGTATTTGATCCAGCTATAACATGATGAGAAATGAAATGGCTTGTTCAGCTTAAAAGCAGCAGATTCAAGTGGTAATCGTGTCCTACAGAATACTTATCATGTTTGTATTTGTTACCAATGATCTCAGTGCTATCACATTAAAACAGCATGTGTCCAAAGGATTAAGGGCTTCAGAAGTAGAAATAATTGCAAAATTGAACAACCTAGAACAAACAATATGAGAGACTTTCCAGAAACACAAAAAATAAGAAACTCAGAACAACAAATGAGAAACATTGTTTACCTGAGATGCATGTCTATTGAATGGCATCCTGTAAGAATACATTGATTGAGAAGTTAGTAAAATAGAGAAGATAGATAAAATCGCAAAAATTTAATTCAGCCCACTGAAGCATAGACATCAAACTGTAAAATACAATATCAATTCACAAAGAAAAACATCCAGCATTTAAGACACCAAACTATTTAGAAACTAGAATATAGGAGAGGAAAAAAATTGACCTTAAAAAAAACTCCAACAGCAAATAAGGACATCAAGTAACAAACTGCATACGCCATAGTATTGTTATAGTTGGTAGAATATCCCTATAGATGGAAGTATCAAATCAGGCCTGAACTTATGCTTAATCATATAGTTCAACCCAAAATTTAATTAACAGTACCCTACAAGTGAGCTAACGAGGATAGGAACCAACAAGCAAATATAGGCCACTCAACTTAGCAAACTCCAGAAATTATTGGAGCCAGCTTAGTTAATCCTATTCTGTTAATTGAGTGAGATATTGATGGCATATATCTAGTGGATTGCATTCCAAGTAATACATTCTGAGACAGTATTAATTATGGCTGAAAAATTGGGCAGCATTTACAAGAGGATTGCATTACTCCTGAGCACAACCAGTATTTGATGTATAAGCCCAGAAATTTGACAAATCTCTATGCCTATACAACACTAATTCCTAATCAATTCATAAACAGGAAATCACCACCTTTTTGCTTGAGGAGAGACAAGATTCTTAGCAAATGCCTCTGGGAAGCTCTCAAAACGTTTATGCACCATTTCAAGTGAGCGTATCTGTCATCAGCATTGAGCAAGTGCCACAAAGAAGTACCATGATGAAAGGGGAACATGCAGTCAAAATTGATATAAGTATTCAGACTATTTGATACCTCGCCTAAACGAGCCCGTGCACCCATTATGCCTCCCACAATTGCTGATAAGACAGTGTAGAATATGTGGATATCCATGAGATAAATCTGGAAAACAGTAGAAGAATGAGATATTACCAAGTCAGCATGCTCAAATTCAGTATTGATCATGCTAGTTATCAATGTCTTGCACCAGTGCAAGACGAGTCTCACCCCAACATGCTCTGTTTTATTTAACATGCAATCCAGATTCAACAAATTTAAGGGTTTGTTATTTCCACTAAGCAAGCTAATGCCAAACTCCTTCCCGGGAGCATAAAACTTAAAATAATAAGAATAATAATAATAAATTTATAGAAGTACTCACAGCCACGACAGGTGCCCATAGGCTAGCAATGGTCAAGGCATGATTATTCTCTGCAAAAAAGTTAGGCAGAGTCAACAAGAGATCCCAACCTTTTCAAGTAATCACCACCCAAAAAGGAAAATTTTTCATCAGGGAGGGGAGTAGCTAAAATGAATAGGCAGACATTTGTAGGTCATGTCATATATTACAAAACAATCGAAGAACCAAATAAAATTTGGCATTCACAAAAAGTTCCACCAACTATGTGATAACCCCCAACAAACAGGAAGTTGCATCCGACAGTGCTTTTGAACTTCAAAAGACTCAAAGTAGCTTCACTACAATGAATCAGTAAGGGAAAAAATCATTGCAACCCTTCCTAACAATCACAAGCAAAGACCGCAACCCTGGAAGATGCACATGTCCAAGGAAAATTTCAGTATCCTCCAATACAGCTGTCATATGCATGACTCAACATTGGTTTTCAACTCAAAAATCGTTCTTGGATCTTTTCTGTCTAATCTTACCTTCCCTATTCTAACCACTGCTATTTTATACAAAAGCTAACAAGTTTGCATAGGTCTTCATTTCCCAACCGTGAGCATTCCTCACAGAAGGCACATCCCAACCCCAATAGTAGAAGGAGATTACAAAAACATTTTTATCTTTAACCATTCCCTTTCTGTCGTTTTCAGAGAATTCCATGCTGTCATTGCTACAAATACAGCATGAGCTAACAAACATCCTATGTAGTGAAACCACTAATTAGAAAATTTCAGTAAAATACAAACTGGAAAAATCATAAGGAACCACCTTTAGATGCTGCAGCAATTGACAAGACCGGGTTTGAGTTTGACATGATAATAGATAAGGGCAAAATAATCAAACCAAAGGATCCATTGTCATATAATCATGCAGTGGCATTATCCAGCGACAATGGAGGAAGGTGAGGAAGGTGAACAAGATTATGGGTAAAAATGATGAACTCACTCTTTGATATCAAATCATGCCATGAGTATTCCACACTATGAAGGTTTATGATAGTATCGGTGGGTTTGACAAGAGGTCTAATCTGCGAATTGGTAAACATCATATGTTAAACAATATTTATAATCTGTCAACTTCCATATGACAAATAAAAGCACATGATAATCTCATGCTCAAGCAATTAAATTTTAGAACTGAAATATAATAACTTGCCTGGAGAAAGTATGCAAATGTAAATTTGCAAACGAGGATTAGCAACCAAAACATGACATACCTGCAGTAGTTAAGAATAGATGTTGGATTAAGTCATGTTTCCATCATAAATATTAATCCTACCAAGTATAGCAAATCGCAAAAGTTCTAATGATTGGTGCTCTCTAATGAGAGTATAAGACATTAAGCTTTGAAACTCACTTATTTGCTTATGTGGTTACCTATATAACATTCTTAAGACCAATAAAACAGGAAAGAGATAGGCCTAGAACCACATGGAGGGAAGTTTTTGAGAGTTTTCAGTTTACAGAAACATATTTCCGAGAGGGGAAATGTGTTTCCAAATTACTCAATTTACGGAAACGGCCCCGAAACGTTTCCATGGATTTTCCAAACGTTTCAGCCAAAGAAAGTTTTCGTGCAACATAGTATAAATGCATTTAATTTAGCCTCAGAGATAGCAATAGCTCAAATTAAGTGCTGCAGAAGATAAGCAAAGGCTGGCTGATGACACTCTTTATGATTAACGATGAAAACTAGAAGAAAGGATGTCACAAGACGTTGTCATCAAAGCATTATGACTGTAAAACATTAAAACAAACCTGCAATAATCAGTTATTTTCTCAAAAAGACCACGCCCAACAAAATACCGTTCCTGACATAAACAATTAATTCCATGTTAAGTACAGAATCAATCAACATGATCTACAGTATTTATTCCCTATCTATAAGAAATTAGGTAATCATTCTTGAAGAAGCAAATGAACTTAGGTTACCTGATAAATCCACTTAAAAAATTGAAAGAATGATTGATCAGACATCTCGGACAAAGTATGGCAAGCTGGAAATTTCAGTAACAGTGCAAGGACCAAGCGCAAAGCTGCATAAACACCCAACACAAGTACATATAACCGAAAATAGAATGAATCTGAGTTCTGTTGATGTCTTTCCTCCAGAACCTTCCTGCAATAATTTAACACAACTATGAACAAATACATTTCCATGTGACAAGAAGACAATAGACATAGTCCATGGAAAAGCATCCTAAAAAAAGATAACAAAACTTACACATAGACATATATAATGAACACTGAACTCAAGCCCCACCAGAAAAACCTAATAACAAGCCTTGAAATAGCCATGCCTCTCGCTGTAGTGTAAGCCCCGAACATAAGCAGGACATCTAAGCAGCCTGTTTAACCAACAATTGACCAAACGAACAAACAAAAGGAAATGAGTACTGCATGGATGGCATAGGTTCATGCATTCCAGAATGGTGTTGAGAAAAAGTACTTTCTATGAAGTTCATGATAGCAAATGAAGGTCCAGTGCTAAGTATTTCTTTAAAGGTATCCAAATTGATACGCCCATGGTTGAAGGCTATAATTGTCAATGCCTGTGTGTCAATAAGGAAAATAGCACATTAAATTGAGTGATGAAAAACGCATGTTATGCATATATAACTGAAATTTGAAAGCATAAACTTCACCTGGAACATCAAAAATAAAAAGATCCAGAGTCGATGGAAACTCCGATATAGGTGGAGAAATGTACGGTGCTCAACAAAAGTGCTTTTACCAGTCTGTCAATTTGAGAAATGAAATAAAATAAGCAAAATAGTACCTAATGGAGATAAGAGTCTAGAAGATACAATCATTTCCAAAGAACTGTAAATAGGGGATAGCAGGCAGCCAACTTTGCCACTTGTGCAGAACAAGATTAGCAATATGCTTCAACTATCCAATAACAAAAAGTTAGGAGTGGATAGTAATCTTCACTCAGTTTATTTGTAATTTTCACTGAGGTTGTTTTAAATGTGCGTGTGGCAGTGTTGTTTGCTCAGTCAGTGTAAATGAGCAACTCTCACTATTGGAAGACAGAATTGTAACTTCACCATCAATAGTTATCCTTTCTTCTGCTCTCTCTCTCTTCCCCCCCCCCCCCCACTTTCAAACGAGCTGGAACATCAAAAAAATAAAAAGAATCCCAAGATCGATGGAAACTCCGTATATAAGGTGGAGAAATGTACGGTGCTTCAACAAAAAGCCGCCTTTACCACGCTCTGTCATTTGAGAAATGAAATAAAATAAGCAAAATAGTACCTAATGGAGATAAGAGTCTAGAAGATACAATCATTTCCAAGAACTGTATAATAGGGGAAATTAGCAGAGCAGCCAACTTTGCCACTTTGTGCAGAACAAGAAATATTATAGCAAATATGCTTCAACATAATGCCAATAACAAAAAGAAGTTAGGAGTGGAATAAAGTAATCTTTCATCAGTTTTTATTTGGTAATTTTCACTGAGGTTGTATTTTTAAACATGATGCGGCTGGCAGTGTGTTTGCTCAGTCAGTGTAAATGAGCAAACTACTCACTATTGAAAGACTAGAATTGTAACTTTCACCACAAATAGTTAATCCTTTCTTCTGCTCTCTCTCCTCTTCCCCCCCCCCCCCCCTCTGCTTTTTCTCTGGTGAGATTTCTATTTCATTTTGTCGGTGAACAAAATTTAGTTAGTTGAGATGCATTGCCTTGTCACCCCCCCCTCTCTTTTCTCTGTGATTCTTTCATTTTGTCGGTGAACAAATTGTAGTTAGAGCATTGCTTGTCAGCAATTCCTAACACAAAATTAGTGATTGCCAACCATACTTCAGTAGCCTAAAAAATATCACTAGTATAAAAGTGAAATCAGATCTAATCAGCATGCAGTACCCAATTATCTAACTAGGACACTTCATGATTGCATTGTCACAATTGCCGCAACTAGTGATAATATAAAAGATTGACTATTGTTGCACTCAAGAGAGCAATTGAAAATTTTATTAGTGAAGGTATTGATTAAAGCAATCCCCCTTAGCATACATGCACAATACTCAACACAGCTATTTCTGAATGGAATGCTTCAACTACTACCATTTCAAAATGTCCTCAGAAAAGAAATAGACTCCAATATCAAGATAAGTTGTTAAGCAGGTCATTAAACTGTAAATACAGGAGTTATACAAGAATGACATACTCACAAAATCCTGAAAATTAACATCAAAAGTATTAAAAGCAAGGGATGAATCTGCTAAAAGTTCAATACCAAGAAAAGGCATCAGCTGTGGAGCATAGAGCTACATTAACTACAAGAAAACATTATCCTACAGTGATCTATCTAAATACATCTCAAATTAATTTGAATTTTGATTATCACAATGATTTGATGCTGAACAATGCATGTCCATGTAGATCACAAACTTCCACATGAATTCCTCATTTAAATTTTTCAAGCACAAAAATCAGAGAATTGCCACTTCCTCTACTCTAATTTCAGCAACAAAATATTAGAAATGGGACAAGAAAATTCAAAACATAACAGAAAATAAGGTCATACCCGTTTCCGCTTTCTAGGCTTAGACAAAAATGATGAATCCTTTCTCATAGGCCAGTTCAACTCAAAGCAAGCAGGTGACCTACATAACATATTGCAGATAAGAAAAAAAAAGTGATATAGTCTTCACTGAATTTGATGATGAAGATCCTCCATTAAAGAAGAATTTGGCAGCAGTAGAAATGAAACACCCGTAAAAACAAACCAAAAATATTCATTGAAGTCATCATAATTCCGCCATGCTGAATGTGCAGCTTTTCCATTATTGTTTCTTTCTGCTTCCTGCATGCATATCAACAAGACAACAATGATAGATTGACCAACCAATCCATACTGAAAATGCAGAAACATAATAGCAAGAAAAAAAAAAAAAAAAAAAAACATAATAGCAAGAAAAAAAAAAAAAAAAAAAAAAAAAAAAAAAAAACTTCACTTCACAATTCACTTAGACACATTTAACAATCAGGCCATCAAAACGCACTCACATAGATGAGCCCTTGTAGATATAGTACAAAGACATCAGAATGAAATTTTGGCATTAAAGAGCTAAAGCAAGCAGAAGCCAGATTCAAAAAGTCCATTGAAAAATTTCAAAAAAAGAAAAAAAGAAAGAAAAAAGAAGAAACACAGATAGGAAAACAAGGTCCTCATAGAAGATCAAAGCCATTAAAAGGGAACAAAATAAACATAATTTTATTCAGATGCCAATCAACTATAACTTTACATCTTTCCTGCCATAGGCAACAGCATAAGATCACAACAAAGAAGTTCAATTCTACAAGCTATGAATCAAACTTTTGCCATCAAATCTCCATTAATATTTAAAAAACTTTATTAAGTGCCAAATAGTAAAATCTAAAACAGAATTTCGGAAAAGCAAAGTTCACATATCTGCTCCAAAAACCACACCCCTAAAACATCTTATGTTCATGTAGGCTTAAATATGGAAGTACTGAATTTGATCAACAGAACATCAAAATAAGGCTCTACTGACCGCTGCCATTGTCTCATAAATAGGACAAATTATTTGCTCGAGGAAGGAAACAGAACCACTA